>CM053617.1:36920119-36955358 GCA_028646535.1 Procyon lotor | reverse complement strand
TACTGTATTACTATTACTATATTAGCAAATACAAAACAACAACACATACGTATATCATATTAAAAGGTTTTAAGAATGGTGAAAGAAAAGACATCTCTTTTCTCTTGTTCCTAGCATCAGGCTGACACAAGCATGGTTCTCAGTGAGCATCTGTTGAAGGAGAACAGGAATGTTTGGGCTACAAGATGGACACCTGGGGAGCGCAGGGGGCTGTGCTGGGGACCACCGCCTCCCCAGCAAAGGGGAGGACCGTCCGTCCCGGCTCCATCTGCCCTTCTGCAGCTGCCGGAGCTCATTCCTTCTGGCTACTTCCTGGGCCGAGCCCCTGGGGGTCCTCTCCAGGGGTGCAGCCTATCTCTGGAGATCTGCTCTAGGGCTCGTGAGAGGCTTTCCTGACACACTAATCTCCCAGGTCTCTGGGGTCTTGTTTATTGGTGCCTTCCCTGAAGGCTACTTGGCACAAAGCTGGTGCTCCACAGTTATTCGTGGAATGAATGAAGAAATTAGTGACCTAGTGACCTAGGTTCCTAGTATGTCTCAGTGTGTGGTGCTGAGCTTTGCCCCTTACCTGGCTGGCCTGGGGGGCATTGTGGGCTACACTGGCCTCGAGGCTGAGAGGTGGAAACTGCCGGCACCAGCCTTGCTCAGACATCGGTCAATTTCATCCAATAAATATTTATGTTGGGATTTAAATATACTCTGAGAGCCTGCTGTTGGATGAAGCTGAGGCCAGCAAGAGAAAAGGGAGGCAGTGGGTGCCTCACTGGTGTGTGCGGAGAAGGGCACCGGTGTGCACACGCGTGGCTTGGCCGTGCTAGGCAAGGTGATGGCAAACCAAGTCACGAAGAGAGAACCAGACAGCACAAATGGAACAGTGGGGCGGGCAGGTTGGGGGAGCAGCGTCCTGGAGGTGGCGCTCTGATTGTGGACAGGAGGGGGCTGGTCGAAGGGAGGAGTTAGGGTTCAGTGAATCCAGGTTTGCAAAGGTATCACAGAGAAGTCACAGTTATGAGGTACCTACTTTGTGTGTGGGAGGGTGGGATGCGGAGAAGAAGCTACTGATGCCTGTGACAGATAACTACAGGGTAGGCATTGTCACTCCCACTTTGTAGACGAGGAAAGGAGGCTTAGGAAGAAGCCAGGTTTGACACCCAGTCCACCTGATCAAAAACCCATTTCCTTCCCACTGAAGATGTTTATATAATTTAAGTATATTAGAAATTGGAAAGCTTTCATTGTGTTTACTAATCATGTAGCAAACTTATTTCATTTCTTCGATAGTCATTTCAATTACATTCTGCACATTTTTTGAGCACTTAGCATGGGGGATTGACTGTATTTTGTTTCAAGAGAAGCCTGTCTTAGTAAAGAGAGTGTAGCGACCAGCGCTGGGGCTTGGGCCGCAAGGGCGGCAGTCATGTTTCTGCTGGTTGCTACCTGCACATTGTTCTCTCTCTGCTCCCACTCTTCACCTTCTACAGCTCTGTTATTCATTCCAATGGGGAATTGTTTTGTACCAAAGAGCTGACCTTGAAAGTTATTTTTCCTGGGTTTATTGGTGAGATAATGTAGACTTGGAGACTGAGATCGTTCTTCTATTTTTGGCTGGATCTTATTTGAGATTTCCTTGGATTGGTTTCATTTTCTTGTTTGCAATTCATTATTACATTTTTAATAATAGTCGGCTAGGCTTACCAACCAAATGTTTATTAAATGAGTTTGCTGCAAGCCAGGGACTCTAGGAGGTCCATCAGAGTAGTCCTGGATGTTGGGATCTTAGAAACTGAAACTGTAGGTGCACCTGTAGGACCTATCCCAGACTGATGTGTGATCTAGTCCCCCAGGATTCTCATGGCAGCTGGAGTTGGGAAGCAGGGGGCTGGAGGCTGATGCTGAGGCTTGGGTAGGACTTCTGGGTCCCCTGAGGACAGAGGGGAGACTCTCTGTGGGCTTTGGGGGAAAGAGGGCCCTTCTCCATCAGAAGCTGCATGAGGATACATGAGTGTGGGGATCCCACCCCCAGTTAGGGTTAAGCTTAGGATTAGGGGGTAAGCTCTATTCTGAGAGCTGCTCGCTCTTCCAGAAAGCCTTCTGGGGCAGTAGAAAGAAGGCCCAGTGAACCCAGTGGCTTTTCCTGTGGTACCAGATAGTGTCAGATTCTCTTCCCCCTGCCATCCCATCTCCTTTTCTAGCCAGAATCTCTCGGGGTTGGCTCCCAAGGCCTAAAGCTCAGGTCTTCATCCTCTGCGCCTAGCACAGAGTAAATGCTAGAGATAGGTTTGTTGAATTGGACTGAATTAAACTCTGGAACTCCAGAGGCTATGGACTCTGTCTCCCCTCCCATCCTAACACTTGACAAGAAGTCATTATCAGTCTGAAAATGTTGATAGACTCATACAGAGTTTATGTGAGGGGTAAGAAAGTCAGATGCCTGCAGGAACCAGGTGGGTCACACAAATGCAAAAAGTGACATGGAGGAAAGTAGTGTAGAAGAGTGGGCATTGTGGCTAAGCAGGGCTCATATGCTCAGTCTAAGGGCAATCCACTGGAATTTCTAAAAAAATGTCTGTTAGCCAAGTAAAATACCTTTGATCTAGCTTAAAGGCTCTTGGCTTAGGTTTTCTAGCCAAATAGCCGTGTACTGAGTGCAACTCAACAAGCCTGACGATAAGCATGAAGAAGGAGAAAATACAAGGGAGCTGGCATGGCAGACTGGCAAGTCGGTAGGGTGGGGGGGCTGCAGAGAAGCTCTCCCCAGGGTGGTACTTCTTTGGCCCAACATGGGCTCAGGCGGCCAGAAAAGGCGTGTGCCATCTATAAGGACTCAAAGCAGCATGGGGGAGCCCCTCTCCAGGCACGTGTCCCCTAGTGGGCTATTAGGAGTGGCAGGGCAATAAAAATAATGGTAGTTGAACCATCATAGCTGGTGTTTACTGAGTGGTTACTATGTGCTGGGAGTTGTTTTCAGCACTATCTTTTTTCCCTCTATTAAAAGAAAAATAGCCTTAATTTTTGGAGCAGTCTTCAATGCACAGCCAAACCGAGCAGAAAGTATAGAGAGTTCCCATCTACTCCTTGCTCTACACGTTCACAGCCTCCACATTATCAACACCCCTCCCCAGAGCTGTGTGTCCACATGTCATAATCACCCTCAGCCCATTGTCGGTATTAGGTTTCATTGCTGGTGTTGTCCATTCGATGGGTTTTGACAAGAGTATAACGGCATGTACCCACAGCTGTGATCTCATTCAGGATAGTTTCACTGTCCTAAACATCATCTAGCACTGTTTTGAACCCCCTCACCAGCACTTTCAAACTCCTTTCTCAGAGGAAGTCAAGGAGTTCATGTAAGAAGGAGTGGCCTTCTCAAGTGCTAAGAAGCTAGTATTCAGGGACCCTGCAGGGACCTCGCTGGTGGGTGGGGCTGAGTCAGGTGCGATGCTTTGTTACCTTGGGAAGATTAGGCAGCGGTGACCTGAGCCTAAAGACTCCCTGGGAACCACATGGGAATACACTTGGTCCTGCGGCCATCGTCAATGAAGCTATTGGAAGTTGGCTTGCATTTTAGTAGCTGCTATTACTTTTACATGACAGTAAAACTAATGAATGATAGGAAATTTCCAAGATAATAAAATGCATATCTATCCCTTGTTGTATATATATTTTTTCTGTTCATAGTTCCCTGTTCATCTGGAATTTCAATTAGCTGCTGTTTTTTTCTTTCCACATATCCTATCATGTTTAGCTAACTCAAGTATTCTTGTCAATTTCCAAAACTACAAAATGACCATAGATTAGCTGACAAGTAGAGAGTATGTGGTGTTCATACTGAGCATGCTTCTGCTTCACCTTCTGCCTTGGGAGAGCTGTGTGACCACTGGGGATTACACCGGGGAGGCTTTAAAAACCTTAATAACAAAATGTTACAAATCACCCAGACCCTTCCAAAACGCACAATTAGGAATTCAGTGTGGTTTTTTCCCGCCCTGGAAATAGAAATATTGTTATGGTTTTAAACCATGTTTACTGAGACTGTTTCTGCTAAACCAAATTTTTAAAAGGAAGGTTGGGGAAAATCTCTTCTGAGCATAACTGAGATGTCAAATCCAACATACGTTTATATATCTGGGCTCAAAAGATGCTGACAGTGGTATCTTGAAGTGTTTCTCCAGTTTCCCCAAAACAGAGCAAACGGTAAGAAATGAGTACCACGTGTGATGGTCAAGACGTTAGCACGGAGTATCAAATCTCTACATTTTCTAAGGATTTGGGGTTCTTTTCAGGAATCAGTTCAAAATACTTCAAATTCAACTGAAAGACAATTCAGGGCTTTCAGGTATAGATGCTCTAATTTCCAGCATTTTATTGCTGCTCTCAGTGTTTTTGAGATGACAGTTTTCCCTTCACAGAACAAGCTTAAAATTAGAAAAATCAAACACCCATTAGAGAAAGCAGATTTACTCTGCTATTAATTGATGTAGAGATGTAAAACTTCCATCACCCAGGCGGGAGCCTAGAGCATCCCTGCGGACATTTTCAGGGGCCACTGGGTCAGCGGCAGCCCACTTGGCCTAAAAGGGAGCTGTGTGCCTTTAGGAGTGGAGGCTTGAATTTTCAATGGCAGAGACGTGCTCGGAAGAGGGAAACCACATCTGCGCACACATCTTAGTGTGTGACACTCTCTTCCCGCTTTGTTTTATTTTTTAGAAAAGTGAACAACCTTGAAAGTTGAACAATCCACCCTATTCTGGCTTCTCTGTGCTCTGCCGGACAGGAGGTAGAGTAGCTCGCCTCTTTAGTAACCAGAAAATGACTCACGGGGAAGGGGGACCCTGAGGCTGCTGTGAATTAAATAGGGAGAAGAAGGAGCGACAGTTGAGGACCAACCACAGAATTGTCTCCTTCCGGAGGCTGGAAGCAACCCAGGTGGGGGTGGGGAGGGCCATTGGTGTAAGAATCTGTTGAAATACGACCCGTGGTTTTAACTTTAAATAAGCATTTCCGTCCTAATAGAAGCCCCATCTAATGTCTCCTGCAGCTTTGATTTTGGAACACGTCACATTCCTCATTAAAGCAATCACTGTTAAAACATAAAGCAACACAGGATTTATTTCTTCATTAAACTGATGATCCGTATATGAAGCCAATTAACATTATGAGTCTGGTGAACATCAAGTGTAAAGAGGTTAGAGAAAATTAAAAGCAGTCACCTTGGTCTTTAGATAAAGAAAGTACACTTTTAGGTTGTAAATTATCAGAGTGTCCAAGCGGGACGGATCGGTGAATTTGGTTAATTGAAAAATACATTTTACCGGACAAGAATTAAGGAAAAATAACCTTTTCGATTCGAACGCCCTTTTTGGTGGGGGAGGGGGACCGTAGCAAATACACATTAGTCACCTTTGGAGGCCAAGTGTCAAAGACAATCGGAAGAAAAAAGGGGGCTCGCGTGATCAAAGTTTGCAGTAGGCTTTCGTTTCTACGTTGCTCGGCTGTTTGTTTATTCGCTGTTTTGCCAACAGAAAGGAACCGGTCTCGCGGCTCAGGGAGAGGGACTTTGGGCGAGGCGAGGCGGAGGGTCCCGAGCTGACTACAAGTCCCGCGCGAGGTGGGTGTTTTCCGGGAGCCTGGCTAGTTGTCTCTCTAGGGAGACGGCCAGGCTCGCGTCGGGGACGCCGGTAAGGCTAGGGTCAGGCGGCGACCTGCAGCCGGGCGCTTCCCGGCTGGGAGCTGCGGGGCAGAGGCAGCGCGTGGGGCTGCGGCACGGAGAGTTCGGTCCCTTCTCTGAGCGCTGAGCGCCGTCCCAAGTTAACTTCCGCAGGTTTGAATCAGGACAGGATTGGGGTCAGTCCCCTGAAGCCTGGGATCCCACAGGGCGGGTCCCACTGCTGCTCGGCACAGAGCCCCGAGGGGCCTTCGGAACCCGCCTCTTTTCCCTCCGCAGCCGTGGAGGGTCCGGTGCCGCTGTCCAGGGTTCTGACTGGTCCGGAGGCGCGGGGACTGCGTTGCCTGCAGACTCAGGATGAGTCTGTCCAGTGCCCGGGACATCTCTGAATCTTGATGGGAATCTGCTTCGGCGGATGTGAGGGATCGAGAGCTGAGACTGGGGCTTGGACTTCGTTGGCTTTTGGGGCCAATGCCGTGCCCCAGGCGCCTGGTGCCGCGGGTTCCTGCCCAGATACCCAGGTGCGACTGGAGGATCTTGGCCAAGCCCTCCGGGATACCTTCCTCAATTCGCTTGACAAACGCTCGGCTCTTGGAGCGCACAGGGTGCGCAGGCGGGGAGCTGCCGCCTAGGGCAGATGGGAACCCGAGGGAGATTTGGCAGACCTGGGCAAGCAAGGGTAGTCTCGGGCTCTCTGAAATAGCTCCAGAGGGCAGGAGTCCTCTGAGCGACACAGGGAGGGACACAGAGCACCGAGCCTCTTGGCCTGGGTTGACACAGGGTCCACTCTTGGGGCTCCAGCCCTCTCTGGATGAAGTGGAAACGGCGCTCTCTGCTGCCCGACCAGCCCCTACTTCTACCGCACGCGCCTCCCAGACCTGCAGGCGTGTTCCCTGTGGCCGTCTGCCTAGACTGGCGGAGTCCATGACCCTGGCGGAACTGGCGCAGCGAGCGCTCTCGGCCCTGAACTGAGTCAGAGTTTCCAGCGGTTTCTTCCGTGTGGCGCGGCCGACTCCTCGCGCTGGGGCTGGCTGAGCCCAGGAGGGACAGCTGAAGTGCCCTGAGTCCTAACTTGCCTGGGCTGGAGTGGTGCAGTGTCTTCCTCCCACTGGTTTTCGGAGGGGTGTCCACAAGCTGCCCAGTTCCCCGGCATTCCGCCCTTCAGCTCCACAAGCCTTGCTGGCGGTGGTGTCCACGTGTGGGCCGTCAGGCCTTTTGTTTCCAACACGCTGTGTCTTTAAGATCAAGGCTGGATCCCAGGCGGTGCAGGGACACGACCCACCGCCTCGCCAGGGCTCCCGAACACAGCATTAGAATGTTTATAAAATATTCAATTTATGCAGTCTGTCCAAGAAGCCATCGTCCCAAAATAAAATCAGCAGTCTAGACGGAACACAGACACCAGAACTTATCAACAGTTGTCTGACTTGCATCTTCTGATGCATCTTGAGTGGGTCATAATACCAACTTTATTTTCAGTGGTGCATAAATTAATTACACGCATTTAATAACCAAAATATCATTATATTCCCCCTTTAATATCATAAAGGCTTTCCGCCAGGGAAGCACTTAATAGTGCAGGGGGCCGTAACGGGCTATTATCCTGGTGTAATGCTATTACAGAACCAATTATGCGCCATTAGACTTGCTTTTTTTGCAGTTTATGTGATTTGATCCAATCCCGCGCCCCTGACTTGAAAATTTCAGCCCGGTACTTTAGAGTTTAATTTTCACCCAGGCAGAGGGAAGGGCGGTCTCTCTCTGCTGAGTGTCTGCCTCCGATGCATTTTAAAAGTAATTGCGAAGGGTCCCACCGCATATCATTTGCATTGAGAAACGAACATAAATTCAGGGACCCCTTGCTGAGAACAAAATCAAACTTTCCTTTTGTACGGTCGCCTGGAAAGGGAAGCCGTGTGCAAAGAGTCCCCCCAAAAACCCATCCGGTGGCTACAATTAGCATCGCTTTGTCAATTCGCAGCCGGGGAGACGCCAGGCCTCTGACAAGGGCGAGCCCAAATCCAAGCTTTCACGGAGAAAGAAGGTTTGAGTCAGATGGGATGAGGGGTGGGTGTGGGTGGAGTGTTCAGAAAATAACGCCTTTTTTGGGGGTGGTGGTAGTGGTGGTTGTTTCTATCCTGTTTTAAAAGAAGAAAAACATTTCTGATGTTTGCTGAGAAATGATGGATTTTTTTTTTTTTTACACCACGTGGGCCATTTGTAAAGCCCAATAGACCTATCCAAGTTACTCGCTGTAGACAGCGCTGGAAATAATCAGATTAAGGCCAATTATGCGTGAGATTATAAAGGCGAGTGCTGAGCGGCGGCGCGCGCTGTAGACAGACAGCAAGACATCTGGCCACTTCCCGAGTCACTTTCTGGTCCTGCGGGCGCCAGCCGCGCCGAGCCCCGCCCGCTTCCAGCCGAGCCCGGCGTGCGGACTGGAGGCGGTCGCGCTCCGGCCTTCCTCGTCCACAGCCCGCCGAGGTACGAGCGGCTCCCGATCCACTCACTCGGACCCGCGCGCGGGGCCCTGGGGGTCCTCTGCCTTCCCGGCCCGGGCTGCCGCTCGCGCAGATGACCTGGCGCACTCGCTGGACCCGGCTGCGGTGGCCCGGGTACCGGGCTTGCGGCGGGGATCCCAGAGAGCCGGGAGCCAGATTGCCCGGGTTTGGTGTTGGGGCCGAGGTGGGGGCATTGCTATCTGGGAGGTGGACCCGAACCGAAGGGCTGTCCCACGGGGACCAGGCTTGAGACGGCGCTGCCGTGTCTCCTCCAGTCCCCATAGTGGGTTTAGGGCATGGGAGGGGGGTGGCTTCCGGGAGGAGGGCGCCTAGTGCTCACTAGGGCCAGTCCGGGGCGCGGGCAGAGGGAGACTTAGACTCTATCGCTGTTTGCTTTGCAGCCAGGCCGGAGCTACGCGCGCCTTGTCGGTCCAGCGGGCACGCTCCCCACGCCCCGCCGTCCAGCTGACCCGGCCGTCGGCAATGTTTTATTTCCACTGTCCGCCACAGCTAGAGGGTGAGTAAGCGCCGCGCTAGGGGCCGCTCCGAACGGCCGGGCGCTGGCCCGAAAGCTCCCGAGCGGCAGCGTGGCGGGTGGGCAGTTGGGTTCCCGCTCCGCGAGGGTTGCAGCCGCCGGGCGGTGGGTACGGGTGCCCGTGGCCTCCTTCCTACATCCCACTCGAGCCTTCCGCCCTGTCGCCACCTGCCTCCCACCTCCCTCCCCGCCTGGGCCGGTTGGCCCCAGGCTATTTGCGCACAGCAGGGACCCGCCGGGTCTTCCCAGCACAGATGCTGGTGTCACGCCTCTAATCTGGTCTCCCCCGCTCTGGGGCCGCATCAATCTTTCACGGTGTTTTGCAAACATCCCCGAAAGCCAAGGTGGACTAGGGAGTTGGCCCTCACCGTCCTGACACCGATCATGAGCCATGAAGGACCGGTGATTTAATCCTGGGAAGATTTAGTGTGTGTTCTGGGCCCTTTGGAACTAGGTGGCCCTGCCCATCGCCACCCCAAGTGCCCTGGCCTGGCTCCTCCCCTGTGACTCACTGGGTTTCTTGAGCCCAGGTGCCCACCACTCCCCACTCCCAGGGGAAGCCCCACGGCCAGGGGTTGAGACTTTGAGGGTCTCCAGGCCTTAGAAGACATTTTGCCTCAGGATCCCTCATATGGTGTCCACATGGGATTTTTTCAGTGGGAATAGGTTTGCGAGAAGGGGACAGCTTGGGTCTCTGGTGCCCCCACACAGGGCCTGGGGGGGACCTCCTAGGTGGGCATCAGATAAATGGAAAGCCACACCCTCTGGACTTTTAACAGCATCTTCCTCAGAGCAAGAGTCTCAGCCCTGGGATATTAGAACTTTTATACCTGGGAGCAATACCAGGACTTGGCTAGGATAACTTACTCCTTTGAATTATTTGTGGAGTGGGAGAATTTGGAAGGCCAGGAAATTGAGGGAGGCGTGCAGTAGTGCAAAGGCGATGAGGCAGTGAGGAGCCTGAGCCATCAGAGGACCTCATCCACCTTGTCTCCATTTGCAGGGAGCATTAGCTGAGCCCCGGCTGGCCATCATGCCCAGGGATTTCAGGAAGTTTGTTTTCATCTTAACCGTGGAAGCTTTTAAGAGTTCAGTAGAATTTTCTAAAGGAGGCTAAGGCCCCGTGTTTAAGCCCTACTACTCAGTCAGCATTCCAAAGAAGGCACCAGAAACTTGGCTGCACGTCAACTTCTTTAATCTCCAAGCACCCGTGCTGCCCCGTTTTATGAGGTGCATGCCCTGAGTGCACCCCGGGCCCAGAGGGACCTTTGCATGTGTAGAGGACACACGGTCTCTGTGCTTCTGAACTCTGGCTTTGGACTGATGGGTACAACATAGCCCACTCTTCAGGTTAAAGGAGTGGGGGGGGGGAGGCAGAGATGTGAGTATTTAGCAGGTGGTAGGCTTCTCAGCTAACTTAGGGGAAAAGCCCTGTCTGCAGGGGGGATTGCAGAAATCACTTAGGACGAGTCCTGGCCTGGCCAATCATGGTCCCAGGGCACCGAGCTGTTGGCTGCCCACCTTTTCTTCCCACGCCCCACGCACGTCGCACCTCCGTGCTCATTCTGAGCGCTTGGACCAGAAGAAAAGGAGGTGTGTCTTTAAGAACCATTTTATCCTCTGCAGATGTGTTTCTGAGCTAGTTTTGTAGAAGTTTTTTTTTTTTTTTTTTTATCAGTTTAGTGGTGCTGGGTGGCAGGGAGGGGGGGGCGGGGAGGGAGGTGGTCTGCTGCCCATGGAAGGGCTGAGAACAGACCTTTGGAGTATGACGTCTCCCTCAGCCCAGCAGCTTTTTAATTTTTATTCCTTATTAATCTAGAGAGGCATAAAGAAGAAAGCAAGGCATGGTTCATCATCTCACTTCTCAGATATTTTTACTAATATTGAGTTAAAAAGTACTACCTATACCTGCTTAGGAAATTCAAATAGCACACACACCTACACATTGAAAAGTGAAATCCTCCTTCCTCTCCACTTGTTTTCCTCCCTATTGTTGGTTTCTTGTGATTCCTTCAAGAAACGCACACTTTTTCTTTCTATATGTTGTGCCTTTTTTTGTACCGAGATCATACTGCCACATCCTTCGGGAGTTCTTTTTTTTTACTTTGTAACATACGTTTTGTGGATTATTCCATGTCAATATATATACAGGTCTACTGCTTTCTTTTAAACAGCTCTGTAATATTCCATTATATGTTGTACTGGCGGCAACTTTAGCTGTTCTCAGTTCTTGTTTTTTTTTTTTTTTTTTTTTTCTATTTTGGCACACTTTACCTAATTCATAGATTAAATTTGTATATGTGCATTTAAATCTTTGATGAATATTGTCAAACTACCTTCTAATAAAGCTACACCAATTAATGCCTCTACAAATGATTAATGGACACACACATTTTCTTACACTCTTAACTGTATTGGGGATCATTACGCACCTTTTTTTTTTTGGTCAAAATGTTGAAAATAATAGTTCATTGTTCTGTTTTGTCTAATTATTGGCAGGGCTTAACATTTTCATGCTATCAACATTTCTACTTATTTTTAAGTAAAAAGCCTCTTCTCATGTTTTCCTTTTTTCTGTTTGTTCTTATTAATTTGATGGCCCATCAGCCTTTTTTAGGGTTCAGCTTGGCTCCCAGTGTTTCACTGACAGATATTATGTGCACACGTTGTAGAGAAATTTTGGACCAGCAGGAGTAAGTTAGAAGGCTGAGGCAGATATAATGTTTGGAGCCTCTCAGAGTCTGCATTCCATCCTCACCATTCAAAGGGACACAATTTGGTTTCCTGCAAAATAATGGAAATAAGACTGCTTTGAGGCTGTCCCTTTGAAGTTGCCAATGAGCTGGAGAGAAATCTTTGTAACTAGGGTTTTGAGAAAGAGTGCAATTTGGACAAGAAGCAGGAGGGGAAGGCTTCAGGAGAGATTGGGGTATTGTGGCAAAGGATGGGGCAGTAGAGAGCAGAATAATAAGCAGGAGGGACCCCCGTTAGTAGATAGAATTTTAAAAAGCCCAGAGGACCCTCCTTTGGGTCTGAGGTCTCTCAGAGGGAGGTTGCCTGTGTGGTTTGCCAGCTCCTCGTGCCGAACCTGCAGCCCTTCTGCGATCAGAGCCCATGGCAGGTACGACATTCGCTGCCTCATGGGAACTTGCTCATTTGTTTTTCTAAGAAGCCATTGCACACTGTCGAGTAAATGGTGCGTAGTCGGAAAACGATCTGAATGCACATTTGGGGCCAAACTCTGTTCGGGCTTTTTATGAGCTTTGGAGGCTGCTGGGGAGGACGGTGGCAAGGATGCCTTTCTTTTCAGGGAAGTGAGAGCAATGGGTCCTTTATGAGCCTGGCCAGAGAGGGTCGGGTGCCCTCTACGAGGGGCCCTGCCTAAGTCTGCTTGGAATTCAGGACACTAGCCGCTGGTGCAGACCTCTTGTTAATTGGCATCTATATAACAGACCCACTATGGTGCTGATGAGCTGTGACCAACAGTAATTAATATTCATTTATAAACTTCTTACCTCCTTGTGTCCTGAAGTTCTAGGAGAAATGTGCAGTGAAACCTTTTGGCGTTTTCTTTCCTCCCCTGACCCCCAGCCGTTCAGCCTTACTGTTTATAGAAACGAGGGAAAGTAAATGAACAGGTGAGCAAACGGGAGATGTGGAGGCTTCTGTGAAAGAATCCGAGGCAGGGGATGAGATCAGGGCACACTGGACGCAGAGGCAGCTAGAAGCCAGCGGGCAGGTGAAGGCGCTGGCCCAAGCCAGTGATTTTTCCTGGCGCAGAGCCCAGCATTTTTGGCCTTCTTGGGGGAGAAGGTCGCCACCTGCCCTACGAAATAAGCAGAGTTGGGCCCAAGGTCAAAGGTTATTGGGGGAGAGAGAGCACGAGAGAGTGCAAGAGAAGGGGCCCCCAGGACAGCAGCAGAGAAGGATGCTCTGGGACAGATAGGACTCTGCCTGGAGGTGCCTCCCAACGAGCATGTGTGTCCGGGCGTGTGTGTCCGCGGTCGGTGTGAGGCCAGGGAGGCCCTCTGGTCAGGCTGACTCAGTTTGCTCCCAGTAGGCACTGCACCCTTTGGCAACCACTCTCCGGGAGATTTCGATGATGGGTTTCTGCGCAGAAAACAGCGCCGGAACCGGACGACGTTCACTCTGCAGCAGGTAATGACTGCGCTCCCTTTCTGAGAGTCAGCTCAGACCTTCCTGCCTCCCAAAGTATCAGAGTTTGAGCAGCTCTTCTTTGTCTTTTAAAATAAAGCCAACTGTGGAAACTGGATCTTTCCGTTTTCTTGAGAACACTTTCTGTGTCAAGAAATCTGTTTGCGGAGAGGGCAGATGACTTGGACCTTCTGATCCCAGATAGGAAGGGAAGGGGCAATGGTGATCACTCACATTTGCCTTAGGTTCGTGGTTTGGGGGAACACTTCCACACCAGTAATATCATCTGAACCTTGGGAAACACAGGTAGGACATACTTAATCCCAGTGGGTAGATGGAAAGACTGGGGACCAGGAAACTGATTTGTCGAAGGTATTGCCATCCATAAATGGCAGGGCTCCAAGGGGGGCCCTCCTACTGTATTCCCTGGACCTGGGCTCTTTCCCTTAGATCTGTGTGAACTAGAGCGGTCAGGAAGGTGGCCCAAGTACCTCCTGGTAGTTTCTGTAGGACTGACACAGTGAGGGCGTCTGCAAGTTGTTTCTGTTCTCCTCTGTCCTCTGGGGAAAGCTGTGTGGACAGCTCTGCCTCATACGGCCACCTTTGGAGCCTTTGATTTCCTATGAATCTATTTAAATGTAAAAGCATAGAAGTATTTGTGCGCTTCTCTTCCTATTCTTATTTCTTGGGGGAGCACCAGTGTCGATGGCCTTGGCGAGTCTTAGCCCCTAAGTCATCTGTGGTTAAAATTTGAATTCTGCGGGATCTTTTCAGAGGGCTCTCTTCTCCCTCTCCTTCCCCTATTTGATCTGTGAAACTACTTCCTCACCGCTAGCTGCTCTTCGCAAATTTAAAATAGGCATCTGCTTCCTCCCACCTCGCCACAGCCTCTCACCAGAAAATATTTTTTCCTTTTACTAGCTGGAAGCTCTTGAGGCGGTCTTTGCCCAAACACACTACCCCGATGTCTTCACCAGAGAAGAGCTAGCCATGAAAATAAACCTCACGGAAGCCAGAGTGCAGGTAAACCTTCTTTTTAATTATTTAACTCTTTAATATTAAAACTGGCAAACTTTTTTTTTTTTGACATCATGACTGCAGAGTGCACATTTGGCCAAAGAAAGCAAATGAAGACTATCTGTCATTTTCATGATGCACTTTAATAACATCAACATAATGTGGAATATTAGATTAGGTTGATTAATCGGTCATTCATAATTAACTAGTGATAATGTTCTACACTAATTTGTCCGCGTCTCTAAGGTACTAAATTACATCAATGCACATCCATTTCCTTGCTTTGGAAAAAAAAAAAAAAAAAGAGCTGAGATGCTATTCTCAAAGCAGCTCTGACCGCTCTGGGGTAAGGCCGGTCAATTGCAGAGAACTGTGTTTTCAGATGGGAACAGGGTAGGATCTGCTTTCCAGAAATTGCATCATGTCCAACTTTTCCCCTGGACGCGGACTCTTTCAGCAAAGTGGATCCGAAGAACGTGTGCAATTTAAAAATCTTTAAAGGGCAGCAGCGAGAGGGCTGCCTCCGAGCCGAGCTCATGGTCCCTCCGTGACCGTCTCCAAGCAGGATTTCTTTTTAGAAGCCACACGGTGATTACGTTTAAGTGCACAAACCCGTCGAGCCCAGCAGATGTGCCCGAGCATGGGAGGAAGAGATTCGCAGTGCCGCCTCTCCGGGAGAGCTATTCTTTGAGCACAATTATATATTCATTTTATTTATGGGGTTTCCTCCATGCTGTTTCTGTTCTTTTTTTATGGAGGGGCTTGGGGTTAAGACTATGCAAAGATCTAATTGTAGGAAATATAATAGTTTGCTTTCGGTTCCCCTGGGTCATGTTAGTATCTCTTAAAAACCAATGGCTGAAGAGAGATAATGGAATTCTGAGCAGTAAATTGGGGGTTGTAAACAAATTATTTCCCCTATAATCAGATTATGTGATCCTGATTATTAAATCTGAACATGAATCATTGGTCATATGCGGGCAAATTAAACTGATTATTATTTGGAAATGAAAATCTCCTTTGGCCAGGATGTTGTCTATCCCTTCTTTTTTTAATGCCAGTTTGCCAATAGCTGCCTAAAGACTGAACTGCAAATTGAGATAAATGACACAATTATTGAGCATTCAGAAGTGGAAGATCATAACTTCTCCCTGAAAGGTGCAAGGGTGAGATAGGGGTGGTAACAATTAAGGCTGGGAATTGTTCAGGCTGTTGTTGGCTATTATGCAAACAGACAATGGCCGTGAAGCATTTGTTTAGTGAGCCTCCGTGCGGGGACGCGGGCTTTGGTGGCGGGAAGGGAGATGTGTTTACATTTATACCCCTTGCTCATTCAAATATGATTAATGTTCTATAAAGCAGGGTCTTAATCGAAGCTGATGTTGTCAAACAATAACTAAATAGGGAAATAAACGACTCCATCATGCTCTTTCCTCAGAAGCAGGCGAACTGTCAGTGCAAAGTCATTAAAATATGATAATGAAAAATAGCTCAATTAAATGTTGTTATAGCTGTGACCTTCATTCAATTAAGACACAAGAAAGTGTCTGCATTTTGCTTTGCATTTAACTGCCCTAAATTTAGAATATAGATAAAATCATTATTCAATGGTTGCTGATATGTGCAATTAAAAGCCAACTAGATTAAAAAAGAAAGAAACCCAGTTAAAGGAGAAGGAAGATTCAGAAGTGGGGTGGGCTGCTGGGGGGCTCAGCCCCGGGACCCGGGCTCTCTCCTGGGCCAGTGTGAGGCAGGAGGAGGAGAGGCTGCCCCGGGGGGAGTGGGAGGGAGGTCTTCTTTGAAAGTCAGGAATTATCTCCTAGGAGAGGAGGGATGGGGTTCTGCTGGGTAGATAGCAGCAGGATTTCACTGACCTCTGGGCATACCTTGGACCCTGTCTCCCGGCTGCCATGAGGCTGTCCCTCCGCAGATGCCATCCTGATTGCCAATGCTTGACAAAGTCCACACCAGGCTCTAAGAAGGCACTCAGGGCAGGTGAATCGTAAGCCTCCTCCTACCCCGAGGATGGCAGGGATAAGGCTGCTTACTGTTGACCTAGTGACTGATGGCTGTGTGTGAGGTGACAGTGCTCCCCGTTTCTCATGTGCCTCTGTGCTAGCAATGCTTGGGGGTGGCCATCATTATTACTCCCAAGGAGTTCGGATCTGGAACCGAGCCGGGCCGCTGGTCTTCAAATCGTGCGTCTGCCACTTACCACCTCAATGACCTTGGGCCGGTTAATTAACCTATCTGTGCTTAGTTGTCTCACCTGTCAAACGGGGATAGACCTACCTGCCTTGTAGGGTCGGGGTGGATTCTAAACCAAGCCAGGCTGACTCCAGAGGCGTTGTGTTTCACGGTGCACTGTGCTGCCCGTCACGAGCTTCGTGACGTGTCAGAGGTGATTTCATGGGTCTCAGGCCAGACACGCTCCAGGGCTCGGACAAACCTGCCGGAAGAGGGAATGGGTATTTTTGAGGAGGAAACCCCAGGACAGTGTTTTCCACACTGCTGTGATGATGACTGCCCCTCCCTCCAACCATAGCAAACACGTTTCACCTCGATTAAATGCACCTGGATACGTCAAGCATTTCCACAACACTTGTACCGTTACAAGGGCGAAGCATTTGGATACTTTCTACGATTTAACATTCATTAAAAAAAAAAAAAAAATGCCTGTCATGCCTTCTACACTGATCTTCTGACCCGTCTTTGGGTCTGAAGCTGAAGTCCAGAGGGCACAGTTTTGGGAGATCTTTTGGAGAGAGGAGGCTGGGCCCCCATGCAGCTGCTGCAAGGTGAGCTGTGGGAGTGGGGACAGGACCCAGGCGTTTGGGTTTGGGTACTGGTTCCTGCTCCTGTCTGATTTTCTGCCTCCCTGGGATGTGTATTTCCATGGGGGACTCAGGTTTGGTTCCAGAACCGGAGGGCCAAATGGAGGAAAACAGAGAGAGGGGCTTCCGACCAAGAGCCAGGAGCCAAGGAGCCCATGGCAGAGGTGACGCCACCGCCGGTGAGAAATATCAATTCCCCGCCCCCTGGGGACCAGGCCCGGAGCAAGAAGGAGGCCCTGGAAGCCCAGCAGAGGTGAGGCGGGCGGGACCCCGGGGTCTGGAGGCTTGGCGGCTACACAGGGTTGGGAACTCAGTGTGATTTTCTTTCCTCCAGCAGCCTGGGGAGAACCGTGGGTCCCACAGGACCTTTCTTCCCCTCTTGCTTGCCAGGGACCCTCCTGAACACGGCAACCTACGCCCAGGCACTGTCCCATGTTGCCTCCCTAAAAGGTATGCTTTATCTCTGCTGGCTGGTGGGGCGGGGCTGGGGTTTTGCCAGTGCGCGCTGTCCCCAAGGTGTCGCGGAGATGGTCTGGCCATCCTGGTTTCTCAGTTCCGCCCATCCTTGTACCTTGGGCAGTGCGGCTCCTTCTTCCCTTCTGTCAGTCATGGCCAGGGGCGTGAACAGCCTCTGTTCCCCGCCACACTGTCCCGTTTGACTTCTACGTGGCCTGAGATTGTAGGCATCACTGCACCGGCTGGGGGCTTGTCTGAGAGGTGGTTGGGTCACAGGGGAACACTCTGCCTTCACAGGTGGCTTCTCATTGGTAACGGTTTTGGGAGAGGGCCTCATGGGGGAGGGCTTGATGGGCTGTTGTCCCAGATCCCAAGGACCCTCTCTTCCTCCTCGCAGCATGACCACCCGCCTCCCCGGGGAGTCCTGATGTCAGTGGTCTGAAGAGCTAGGACTGGTGATTTTCCAGGGTTTGCGATCTTCTTGATCAGTGTTGTTGCCTGAAGGATGCAAACCATTAGGGATGTTCGGGCAGGCCCAGAGAGAGGAACCTCCGGGGACTTCTGGGGCATCCCCGCTGGATGAATGTGCCCATCCACTGTCTCTGCATTCCTGCCTCAAACTCATGCCTCCTGGGATGAGGCCAGGCAGCTCTGCTGACCAGGAGCAGGGCTGGCGTCCACACGGGGGGTCTGGGGCAGTGAGGGGCAGTGGTGTGCTTAGGGCCTGTCTGTCACAGGGGTCTGGGAGGGGAGGCACAGGTATAGGCCGTAGGCTTTTTCCGAATAGGCAGTGGGAGACGCCCCTCCTAGAGGGTCCACTGCTTGTTCTGCATTAGGATCTGGGATCTCCTGCCCTTGAGGGGTCCCCCTCAGCTGGTAAGTCAGACACACAGACACACGCACACATATGGTTTCTGAAGGCAGGATGAGGGCATGAAGTAGCTTCCCTGGGAAATCTCCAGAAGGGAGAGAAGGCATTTTGGCCTAGAGAACAGCACATGCCGAGTGCCAGGATTGGGCAGGAGAACCGAGTTTGTGTGGAGAATGGTCGGTATGGTGATGTCTGTGGGAGAGTGCCCGGAGATAAGATAGAGGTGCCCGGTGGGGACCAGTGCTAGAAGGCTCTGCAGGCCGTGCTCCTGGGGTTGGCTTTTCCACTGTAGGAGGTGGGGGGCCCTGAGGCCCAGAACCACTTCCCTGAGCTGGCCAGGTAGCTGGGCTAATCCCCTACTTAGCAGCTGCCATTAAGGGATGGGGCTCATCTCTGTCTGGTTCTGGGCCGGAGGCCCCTCCTCATGCTTCCTTCAGCTCCAAGGCCTGGGTGCTCCAGGGGCCATGTAGAGTGCCCCCTGCCCGCCGAGTGGCCTTGGGACACATTTATGGGACACAGTAGGCTGATAGGGAACCACAGAGGTGGAGTCCCAGTTGGAAGGGGCTTTTGGAAGGAGATTACTGATGGGACTTGGGTATCATTTAAGGAACCGGTCTGGGCAGAGGAGCAATTCCGTGTCTAAGTCCTCTCTGCTGTGGTGGGGGCAGCTGGGTTCCTGAGAGTAGCCATCTCTCTTACCAATGTTTTTTGCTTGCCCCACTCCAGCCTCATGGGTCATACGTGATTCCCGTGTCTCTGCCGTGGCTGCCCATGGCCAGGCTCTCTGGCCAGCCAAGCTGGGGTCCTGGAGGAGGCCTGCGGTGGCTCGAGGAAGGGGGAGAGGGCCAGGTTGCTGAGCGGGGAGGGCACAGCATCTGCAGCCGGGAAGCCCAGGGTGGTGGTGAGAGGGAGACGGAGCAGAGGCTTGTGTCTTCCGAGTTACGATCCAGGACAGAGGCGGGGGCTGGTGGCAGTGGCTGGTGTGGTACGTATTCCCCTCCTGCGCTTCCTAGACTTTTCTGGCTGGACTGTGCCCCCTGGGGCCTGTCCTGCGTCTGCCTCATTAGAAACAGG
Organism: Procyon lotor; assembly: GCA_028646535.1. Classification (NCBI taxonomy): domain Eukaryota; kingdom Metazoa; phylum Chordata; class Mammalia; order Carnivora; family Procyonidae; genus Procyon; species Procyon lotor. Next base: position 36,936,247 of record CM053617.1, on the reverse strand, counting down.
CTTTCCTTCGAGGCTGCCCTTGCTGAGGGGGCTGAGGGGGTGGAGCTTGGGGTGAGCGAGTGCCCGAAGCGGTGACAGAAATCCCAGTGTGTCACCAAACTCAGACGTGCCTCGTGTGTTGTGGTGGGTCTGGCTGGGGCAGCTTGTGTATCCCCCGGGAATGCCTTCCTGACTGCGGTCCCATGCTGGGGTAGGGGGTGCACTCAGATGTCAGGCAGTGAGCGACGGGACTGTCTTCACGTCACCACACACGAACGAGCTCTCGCTCGCTCCTCTTGACGTACAAAGCCCTCTTGGTCTATCCGTCATTTTCCGATTTTTGAGAAAGACACGGGAAAAGACCTGTTTCTCCACTGTCGGAGACAGTGGGGCCGGCCACAGGTGGGGCTGGGGGCGGATTCAGCCCCTCAGGGGTCGGCGGCTGCTCGGGCCAGCTGATGCTGGCCGGCTGGGTATGCGGACTGCCCACAGGTGGTCAGAGCAGTCTGTGGGCTGCCATTTTGCTCTGAGGAAACAGCTGGTATTGGTTGGGGCATCTGTGCCTTCCAAAGGGGCCTGACCCCATGTGGTGGCGCTTCTGGGAGCCAGCCATTCTGAGCCTGAAGTCTCGGAGCCAGAACGGCCCGGCTCTAGTCCAGGTGGGCTCAGCTTTCCCTGGGCGTGTGCTCGGGGCTCCGCACCTGGGTAACAAGGGTCTGCCCACGAGCCAGTTCCTAGATACCCTGGGGTTCAACATCTGACGGGACAGCTTTTCGTCTCTTGCAACCCACACCTTCTCTTCCCCGGCTCCCCCAGGCTACAGAAATTAAGTGGAGGGGTCCCAGAGGTGAGCCACCCCCATTTCCTATGGCCTGGCTCAGTGCAGGGACTTCTGCAGTGACCTCGCCTCCTTCACCCTAGTGCACCCCCGCAGGTGACTGGGTGAGCAGTGCTGGCAGAGCTGGTGGCCTGAGCCTAGCTTCCCAGGGGACGCTGGCCAGCCTGGGCACTGGCCTTGCGTAAGAGGGAGGAGTTTCGTGCCTGTTGGTGCTCGAAGTCACCTGTCCGGGCTTCTAAGCCCATCCCTCTTGTCACACAAATGAGGAACGGAGGCTCAGAGGAGGAGAGGTCGCTTGCTCACATGTGGCTTATTTAGCTGGATCTCCCCTTGGGGGTCTGGGCTGCCCTCCACAGGATCCTGATGGCCCTTTCCTCCAGACACCATGTAGTCATTCATTCCTCTGGATGGGCACCTGTTGGTAGGGCCTTGGACCCCTATTCTCCTTTTCTGCCCAACAAGAGAGGACAGTTACGAATCTGCTGGGTGTCTGGGTGTCTGAGCCCTGGGGAGGGAGTCTAGACTCACCCAAGACTGTCAGAGGCTGGACCATTGGGAGCTGAACATCACCGTCCCTTCCAGCCCAGAGATCCCAACCCGCTTCTCCAGGACTGTGGCAACTGGTAAATAATCCAGAAGAAAGAAATCAAACTCAGTGTCAGCTCCCAGATTCAAACCAGTGCTCGTGTGTCCTTCTCTAGGCTCTGTGGTCCTAGGGGGACTGTACGGCACTGGGCTGAAGACAGCAAATATCCTGGGTAGGCCATTGAGGTTCCCAACCCTAGACAGCACAGGGGGCCCCTCCAGACCAGGGCCTGAGGACCTAAGCCCAAGCTGCCGTGCGCTGCAGCCAAAGGCCGGCCAGAGTGAGAAGACCAGGCCAGGCTCCCAGTGCTCCAGGGTAGGATCGGTTCTCCCAGGGCCGTAGGGAGCACCTCAGCCGCTGCTCCCAGGGCTAACAAGCTAACAAGGCCAAGGACGCTGAGTTGGGGTCCCCTTCTTTTGGTTCCAGGCATTGTTGTGACAGATGCACAGTCCTTGCCTGGAAAATGTTAAGAGAGCCTCCAGGGCTGTTTGTGGGAGAGCTTGGGGCTTGTTAAGGTACAGTTTGCTCAGTCCCTTTAAGTAGTGGCCCTCGAGGGCTGTTTGTCCTTGAATGTAGTTTTATGGCTATTCCCTTGCCTGGAAATTCTTTGACTTTGGATCTGCTCTGAAAACAAGAGGGTTCTTGGAATACTGGCTTTCGGCTCCTTGAGCAGGCCGCACCGGGGAAGGAAAAGGGCACGCAGGGATGGCAGAGGTAGAGGGAATGAGCTCCCGGGGCCCCCACAATGCTGGGCTCCCAGAACACAGAGCTGTGTGGTAACACCAAACCCGGTCCCCAGCGTGAGTGGGGTGGACAGGCTGGGCCCTAGAAACTCTGTGACCTTGGCCCACAACATGCCAGTGGCTATAGACTCTGCTTCTTCGCCTTTGGATTGTGGGAAGAAGTGGCCCAGATAAGAGGAAGGGGAGCTGGTCTCTCGGCCACTTTGCTGAGCTTTGGCCCACGGACTGAGAAGTCAGTAGCAGAAAACTCTGGAATGTGGTTTTCCTAGGAAATTAGAAGGACTAGTTGTCGTTCCTTGGAGATACCTGTTGAAAGCAGGGATCTGGACTTTGGAAGCCCCCGGAGAGCGAGGGAAACCAAGATCAGACTGAAAATTACCCCAGGATGTGGACAATCCACACAGCTTGGAACTGCCATGGCAGTGAAGCTCTACATAGTGCTTCTGCCTCAGGCAGGAGTGAGGGCGGAGACCTTCCTGAGCTTTGCCCTCTCCGAAGTACCTCATCCTGTGTTGGGGGATGGGGGGCTCGGCTGCCAGCCAGGTCCTGGGGTGCTCGTTCGGCAGGCTCAGTGTCGGGAGAGCGTGAGGTGCTGTGCGCATGCAGGGCTGTGTCTGGAGGGGTCAGCAGGGCTGCTCAGGCACTAGGGAGCCAGGGAAGAGTGGGAGGTGGGGGCAGCCCCCTCGAAGGGCGGGAGGTCGCGGCCCCTCCTGGGTGGCGGGTCAAGCAGAGCGTCCATATGCGGACGTGTGGCCGACTAGCCTCCAGGTTGCCAGGCTGTGCCCATCAGGGAGCGGGGCAGCTGGCTACCTCAGGCCCGGAAACTGCCCACCAGGGACAGAGCGACGTAATTGAAAACCAGGCACTTGTGGGGGTTTCCTCCTTTAATTATCCTTTAATTATCAAGCAGCCGACCAGCACAGTGGCCTCAAGCAGGGGCTCTGGGGTGGCCTGCCTGGTGTGAATCCTTGTCATTCCGTACCCTAGCTGTGTGAGTCTTGAGTACAGCCCTAGGGGTCTCCATCTCAGATCTTGATCATGATAAGACTGAAGTCAGAGAACTGAATGAAGGGCACAGGAGCTAGAACATCTGAGGCTCTTGAAACAGTGTGTGGCCCATGAGAGGCGCTCAGTAAATACCGTCGTCATTAGCCAGATCCCTCTGTTTTCATTTCCAAGTCCCTGGGTCCTCCTCATTTTTAAAGGACCCAGTGACACGCCTACGTCTTCTAAACGTCTCCCATTTCTCTGACCTTTATGGTGGCTGTGACTTATCTTTTCCTTGCACCCTTTGTCATTCCAAATTTGGCCATGATGAAGGGTTCCTTCCTGTCCCTGGTAGGATTTCCCTGGGCAGGGCACCCATTCCTTCCCTGGGGCTTCACGGGGCAGTGATGCGTTCTTTACTTCGGGATGGCCAGAGAGGACCCCTCGTGGCCAGGCGTGCCATTCATGTGTTTCCTTATTGAGTATTCCTTGGACGCTCTCGAATAGAGAGGCAGCAGGACCCCTACTCCACGCTGGGAGGGTTTGCATAACACTAATGGGTGTCCAGAGAAAAAGCCTTTGCAACACAAAGAATTTTCCTGCGCTGTCTTAATGGCCAGTCTTGTGTTCACAATTCATTAATGCAGAGGAGGTTATTGATGGCTGAGGGAGGCACTTGGGTTTGTTCCGGGGAAGTGCTGGCCACACGAGGAGCGTGATGGGGGCAGGCGAGCCACAGTCAGTGGAGGCCCCCTCTCCCTGGTGCACTTAGCCCCGCTCCCTCTAACCTGTGATCGGGAGAGCTGGGTGTGGGCTGGAAACTAATTACAGCTGCCGGAGGAGAGCTTTCGTAACTCAGGCTGTGCTCACGCTGGGGGCTCACGGTTGCTCTCCTGCACTGGGTGGGGGCAGCCGGCCAACTTTCCCAAAACTGTGGGGAAGCCTGAGGGGCGAGGCGGGCCATGGGGGCACTCAGTCCTTACAGTCAGGCCTGAGGGGCGGGAAGAGCAGCAGAGCAAGGGAATGGGATCTGATCTCTTCTCACTCTGCCCTCCCAGGCCCTCCCGGGAAGCCGGGGTGGCCCCGCCATCCCATGCCGGAGGCGGACAGTCCTGCTCCCACCTCCCCAGCAGAACTGCCACTTGTGAGCCTCGCAGGCTGGGAGGAGCTGTTATATGCCAGGGACTTGCTCAGGGTTGGCACGTGGTGGGCACTCAAAAGCCACTAGCAATTAGAGTAGCAATCCCATTTGGGCTTCGTGTGTGTGTGTGTGCGCGCGTGCGCGCGAGGAGGCGAGGAGCAGGGTGTGCAGTGCGGGGGCAGGGCCTGGCTACATCCTTCCAGAGAGCAAGGCCCCTTCCTTAGTCAAGAATGTGCCTTCCCTGCCTCACACTGGCCTTGGCCTTGGGCTCAGATCAAGATAAAATGTCCAGATTCTGGGACTGCGACGGCTTTATTGCCTGATATACATCTGTCCACCAAGGCTAAACTCTGGGCTGGAGGCCGTCTCCCCCTTCTCTGGCATCTCCCCTCCATTCCTCTTAAATCACTTTTTCCTTTGTGTTGTGGATTTAAAAAATTGCAATTCAAAAACATTAAAAATGGTTTTATTATGAAATACAATATTCATTAGAAAAATTCATAAAACATGCAGCTAGAGTTTAGTGACCCATTTTAAGCGCCTACGTAAGCACCCTCTGGGACTTTGCCTGCACCCCAGGAACTCTCCAATCCTGAACCCCTTTCTCCTCCCCCTAAACGAGAACACTGTGCTGACTTTTGCCAGCTACCTAAGCGGGCATCCTGAAACATTACTATTTAGGCTGAACTTTTTTGAACTTTACATATAAATGAAATCAGAGAGAGCAGATTCTTCGTGTCTCCTTTGGCTCAGCGTTATATTTGGGAGATTTATTCTAGTAATTAGGTTTAGCGGTAGATTCTTTATGGTATGTGTATGATCAGGCCATCTGCAGATCGAGACAGCTGGTGTCTTCCTTTCAAATCCTTATGCCTTTTCTCTCTTTTCTTGTCTGTGCCAGCCAGAACCCCTAGCACAGTACTGAATAGAGGCAGTGACAATAGGCATCCTTGCCTCTTTTCATTTGTTTTATAACAGCTTTATTGAGATATAATTCACACACCGTACCATTCATCCACTGAAGTGTACGGCTTAATGAATTTTAGTGTATTCAGTGAGTGCTGCAACCATCACTAAGATCAAGCTCAGAAAGTTTTCATCACTTAGCGGTCACTTCCCGTTGCTCCCAATGCCCCTAGCCTCAGGGCAGCACGGGTCTCACTGTCTCTACCGGTCGTGAACGTTTTTGCTATTGCTACCGTGGACTTTTTGTAGGAATGGAATCATTCGATACGTGGTGTTTGTGACCGACCCTGGCCTAGTCTTGATCTCAGGGTCTCACAGTCACATTTGTTGTCTTTTCATTTTGTTTTATTTTTTTTAATTTTTAATTTTTTCTTTAAAGATTTTATTTATTTGACAGTGAGAAACACAGCGAGAGAGGGAACACAAGCAGAGGGAATGGTAGTGGGAGAAGCAGGCTTCCTGCTGAGCAGGGAGCCCGATGCGGGGCTCGATCCCAGGACCCTGGGATCATGACCTGAGCTGAAGGCAGACGCTTAACGACTGAGCCACCCAGGCGCCCCTTCATTTTGTTTTAGGTATCCGTTATCAAGTAAGGATGGTTTCATCTCGCCTCAGTTTTCTGAGAGATTTGTTTGAATTATTATGGAAAAAATCATGAATGTGAAGGAATGTTGAATTTCATTGAATACTTTTTCTGCTGCTGTTGAGGGCATCGTGTGATTTTTTTCTTTCTCGAGGTATTAATACTATAGTAAGTTACATTGATTGATTTTCTTAGTGTTAATCTAACTGTGTGTTCCTGGGATAAACCCAAATTCGATGTGACGTGTCATCCTCCTTATATAGAGCTGGATTCTGTTTGCTGGTTCTTTGCTCAGGGGTTTTGTATCTATGGTCATGGGGAGATGGGCTTGAGATTTTCTTAGAATTTCCATTCCAGATGTTAGTGTTGTTTTACTTTGCCCCCAAACCGAGTATAATGAAAGCCTGCGGTAGAGCTGCCCAGCTATTTTGCTCTCTGTGCTGATTCTGAGGACTGGCTGGGCTCAGCCAGGTGGCTATGCTGTTGCTTTGGCCTGAGCTCTCTCATGAGGCTGTGCTCACTCGGCTGCCGGGGCTGGTACCTGCAATATGGTAGCGCTTCCTCGTCTGGGGCCTTAATGGGGATGCTGGGAGGCTGGGCGCTCTCTTTTTCTCTCTCCTCGTGGTGAGCTTGGGGTGGCGTTGAATGGCAGTTGATTCCCAAGCGTGGAAAAGCAGAAGATGCCAAACCTTCTTAAGGCTTACACCCACAGCAGGCATAGTGCTGTTTCTGATGTATTCTATTGATTTAAGCTGGTCCCAGGGCCAACCCAGGCTTGAGTGGAGGGGCCTGCACACTGGTGTGAATGCTAGCGGGTTGGTTCCTTGAAGGTCCCCTTTGGAGACTGAGTGACACAGAGCTCAAGGATGCTCTGGTATTGTGATTTGAATTGGGATGTTTGGTTTGAACCTGCCTTGCTTCTAATCCTGACTACAAGCACTTTAAGGGTGGTGGCCCTGTCTGACTCACTTGTAGGTCCTTCCAAGCCACTCACTTCTGCCCCAAATATAGAGTCTGATGCAGAGTAAATGGTAGTGAGGTTTGGCTAAAGAAGGAAGGCAAGCGATGCTGCTCTGGGTGTTGGAGACTGGCCTCATCCAGGCTGCAGGGCTGGCCACCTGTTGGACCCCAGAAACAACTGGGCCCCCCTGTTCTTCATTCAGCACCCACTGAGTGCCCCACTTTGTCAGACTTGAAACCAGAGGCCAAAGCTCTGGTGATGAGTTAGACACATCCCAACTTTAAGGGATTCACAGGCCAAGTGTGGGCTTGGAGAGAGTCAACAAAAAATTCCATCTCATGTGACAGAGTCATGTGCTCTCACAGAGGCCAACAAGGGCCAGCAGGGTGTGGGAAAAGCCGTGAGGAGGGAGGACATTTTTCCCTGTAGAAATAAGGAAGCCTTTTCAGAGGCGAGATTTCAGTTGGGCTTGAAGGAAGCATAGGAGATGCCCAGCGGGTGAGAGGACCCCCGTCAAAAAAACAGCATGAGCGAAGGCACTGAGGCAGGCAGGCCTAGTGTGTTGAGGAAAGGGCAGAGCATGAGGTTGGATGGGGCCACATTTCCAGGAGAGGTTGGCATGGCCACAAGGTGAGCCCAAGTGCGGGGTCAGACTGGCCATGGCCCAGAACTGCTTCCCTCTCATCATAGGGTCCACTTAGCACAGACCCCAGTCTCCTGTGAAATGAAGATCGTGGTGGCCATACCCGACAGTGTTTGTGGGGAGTAGGGTGTCTGTCTGGGCCTGGAACACCCACGCATCCAGTATGTGGCAGCAATCGTTAGGGCTCTGTTGAAGAGGCTGAGAGGTCACTTGGGATCCCTAATTAGGGTTTGGTTTTCAACCTCTGGGGCCGAGGGTCCTACTTCCTGCAGGCATTTGCTCCTCGAGGGGAGAACCTCTCAGCCTCCAAGTCATAGTTAATAAGTTCTGAGGTGTGTGCAGCTCTAAGAAAGCAGCACAGCCCTCCAGGGGCCCTTGGCTTGTTTGTAAGGGCACAGGTATTTGGGGGACAGGGAACCTGAGGGGCAGAAGGTAGCCACTTATGGGGAAAGGGGCTGGGTCGGTCCTAGCCTTCTCTGTGCCTGGGTGATGTCAGGAAGACAGGGGTAGAGAATCCCAGCACTTAAGATCTGTAAGGAATCTTCCTAGTGAGTATGTTGGTGCAGAGTAAATGGTAGTGAGGTTTGGTTAAAGAAACCCATTCCAGGATATAGTGGGGAAACTGAGGCCCCGAGAGGGGACAGGTCTGTCCAAGGTCATGTAGTACATCTGTCAGAATTAGGACAAGTCGGGGACCCAGGTGTCCCGTCGTCCAGCTCCCCACACCCTGTATCGATTCCGTTCCTTTTACAGGCACCTGCTGTCATTCTCTGGCTTTAAAAACTGCAACTCACTTTCCAGAAGCCATTTCCTATGGGTGCTGATGGGTTTGCCCTTCCTGCTAATCAATGGGGCCCTGGAGTGTAGGGAGATGAGCAGAAAGTTTCTGGCTTGTGCCCAGAGGCAGCGGGAGCAGCAGCCTGCCCGTGTCGAGTTCTGGCTGCCACTTGGAGGAGGGAGGGCAGGGCTAACTGGCATCGGCCTGCCCAGAACGCATGTCCCTGCTGCTGCTCGGGCTGTGCCAGGGTCCTTGGATCTGGGCGTTGTCATTGTTTGCTTGCCCCTTCAGAGACATCCAAGTGGAAAGAGGACCCTGGCATGGGCTCTGAGACCATCCCAGCACAAGGGATGTTTGGCTGCCCTGCCTCCTATCGAGGAGCATTTGCTGAACAAATGAGCAGATGTCAAGAGAGTGGGCGTACAAGTGCTAGGTGGAGCTCAGGCAGAGGTGTGACTGGGCGTCAGTTCTAGCAGAATAACCTGCCAAATCAACCTGGGGATTTTGACATGAATCAGATTGAACAACTTTGCTTTGAGCACTGTTTCTTTCCACAAGGTACCGAGGAAGCTTAGAACCTGGGAGATGGTAACTCTGAGAGGACCTAAGGTACGCTAGCTCAGTCAGGAAGGGGAAACTCCTCCTCCCTTTCTGCCTTCTGCAAATATTCAGTCTTTACTTTGTACCCAAATGGTACATTTCAGTCCTGGCCTCAGGAGTATAGGGCTGAGAGTGGGTAAAGGGGACTTATGGCAAGTTTGGGAGATGAGCTGGGTACAAAACTCAACATAATAATAATAATAATAATAATAATAATAATAATAAAACACAACTCATGGTAAAAGGCAATATAAACCATAAAATGGAGATGGGAGAAAGCATATCAGGGGTTTTCAGGTAGAAGACATTGGGGTATGAATTTGACCTTGTGCACTTAATTATTGGTGAGCACACATAGCTACAGTATCTAAATACCTGTGCTTCCATGTGGTAGGCATCTACCAACACCCACTCATGACAAGGGGCTGGTATTACAAATCACAAAATGTATTTATATCTATCTATCAAAAGACATGAACTATGGTATTTGTGGTAAAGTTCTCATAAATCCACACACTCAGTTCTGTGTTTAATTCCATTACCCTTAACCTGAACTTTCAACAAGAAATCAGTGTGCAAGAGCTTTACTTGTAACCAAAATTGTAGTTCACGTGCCTTTATGATGAAAATGGGCTATCGGCAGAGACGAGACAAAACTAACTTAATTTTTCCTGTCAGTCTCTATAGTAGATCAATTAAACTGCCAAGGAGATCAAATATTTCAGACTGTATTTATTACATTAAGTATTTATGTTCAGGCCAAGCCTTTAAAGCATGATGTCATATAGGAATGTAGGCCGATTAGATCAATTCAGCAGAATTTGCTGTAACTTAATGGAAATCTAATTGTGTGTTTTAATTTAGTGTCCAGGAGGTAGTATGTTCTCCAAACAAAACCATTTTCAGGCTGCATTTTAGGGCCAGATGGCTCTCACGTAGACGTTGGTGATGGCACATGTTGGTAGGGCCAGAGGGAAGAGGTCTCTTAGGGGGTTCGTCTGCTGGCCAGTTGGTTGTACCCCATGCTTGGGGTGCTTAGGGCCTTGCTAACCTTGTACCGCATAGGACGGGAGATGGACTGGGTGTTTCTGGTGAGTTTTCCAAGGTGCTTTGTCCACCCCAGGTTCATTGGTCAGCTCAGACTGAGGCCATTAACATTATGGGTCCGAAGCTGGTGCCGAGGCCATGGCCCTTATTCCTTGGCAACTCCAGGGGACACTATCCTAAAGGAGAGCATCTATTCTCATCATCTGAATGGAAGAAGGCTGGAAATCCCAAGGACACCATGTTCATGACATTAATACCCGGTCAGGCTAGAAGGAGTGGAAAATACAATAAAACACAAAGAAACATATAAAATCACTCATAACCTTAGTAACCAGGATCAACTGCTATGAATATTTGGTCTTGGTACATTTGTTGTCTTCCCATCTATAAATATATATCTCTAATTAATTTATATATTTTATAACTTATTTAGAAATTAAAAATTTTAAGCCCCAAAGTTTAAATTTATCAATATTTTCTACTTATACATTTTTAAATTAGTTAATTTACTTTTTTCAGTGTTCCAAGATTCATACTTACACGTTTCTATATGTATTATACCTATGATCCTACACAGATATGACATATGGTTGTACATGGATATGTACATAGATATACATGACATGTATATATGTATGTGTTATGTACACATGGATATGTACAAATAACATATATGTACATATGTGTTATACACATAACATACAAACAAAACACAACATACAAATAACACATATGTACATGTCCAAAATGGAATTCCATTGACTTGTTTCTTAATCTACTTTTTAAACTTAAGATTTCATTATTATATGTCATTATGATTAATTTTTTCATGATACTTTTTCATAAGTATCTTCCTATAATATAATCTTGTCATAGCTTTAGCGTGTTCTCTGTGGATGACTCTAACTTACTCATCTCCCTATTGTTGGGTCATGAGGTTGGTCATAGTAATCATCACCATATGCCACATTGGATTGACTTACTTTGTAGCTAATTTAATTTTTAGCCCATTCATGATTTATACATTCTTGATAGATTAAAAAAAAAAGGGAAAAAACCCCCAGAGCCCCAACTCTGGAAGTCCAGTAATTAAAAAAAGAACACTTTTAAATTTCATCTTCTTCCTCAAAATACTGTTGGCAGAATAAGGTATTTTAGTTTTTGGTCCAATGGGAAAGGCTCTGCTAAGGACGCAGGGCATCTGAGGACACAGTGCGGCAGTCGGTTGGGCATCCCTCAGGGCCGGGAGCAGAGCTGGTGGGATGTTCCCCATACACACCCCGGCTGTGGCGGAGCTCACGGCTCATCTTGGGTGTCCCCGGGGAGACGCTCACGAGGCCATTTCTTCAGCCGGTGACTGAAATGAATCGGTGATTGGAATCAGTTGTGAATTGTGACTTAGAACCGCCCTTTAAATTGTATGAGGTTAGGGAAATAGTAATTGTTCCACCTCAGGAACTGAGGCCTCAGTACCAGGTGTGCTATGGAATGTGTCCCAAAGGTGGGTGTATCACCTCCCTCACAGATGAGGAACCAGAAGTGTGGAGAGATGGCGAGGAACCCCATGACTGGTGAACAGTGGGGCTGGGGCCCGAACTTCAAAACCCTCTTTCTTCTGCCTCAGAGATGGGCTGCATCCAGATTTCTGGTCCCAGAGACGGCCTGTTGTCATTCTCATTGTATGGAATCTTGAAGATGGATGACTCGATTTTGGGGTGGACATCTTCTCGAAGGTCTTGGTTGCTTGGTTGACATAATGAAGGGGTGTGTGTGGTCCCTCTTGTGGCCGGCTCAGTGTCTCCCCATCACTAACAGTCACAGGCTGGGGGCAGTTGTCAAAACATTTTCAGGCGTCATCTCTCTGTGACGGTTCCTGCTGTGGGTCAGAACTGTCAGGCCATCCTGGGGTGTCCCGCTTTGCTTCCTTGCCCCGGTGCCAGATGGCTCCAGGTTACCGTGCATTTTGAGTTTTTTTGGCTGTCATCAGTTTGTGTGTCTTTTCTCCATATTACCCATCAATGCGTCTGCCATTAGCAGGCATGTTTCTCTCCAGTTTGTGGTAGTCTTTTAAACTGAACAATTGATGTCAGAAGTGCACTTGAAGGGATCGTTAAGTACTCTGGTGAGGGCCTTGAGTATGGCTTTTCAGGGGCAAAGTGCATGCGCTTTGGGGTCTGGATTTTTACTTGGTAACTATGGGTTCATCCGCCGTCCCGAGCACCCCAGAGGACGAATCTCCATTTTGTTACTTGCGGTTTTCAGTCCAGGTTCGGGTCACTGAAGTTGTTTGGGCAGGAGGCATTTGAGAAAACCTGGTGATGCCATTGGTACTGTGCAATCAAGAAGAAATCAAGAGTTAGTTTTATGAGAATCTTATTTGTGGAAATCATTTTTTTCCTTTGTTAAAAAAGGGTGATAGGAGTTAGGGAAGATGCTGCTGGTTGGATAATTTAAGTTCTATCACCATCAACTGAAATTCTGAAAACAGGTTAAAGTTGGAAGGATTCAATTTTATAATTCACTGCCCACTGTAAAAACACTCCTTTTTTGTTGAAAGGGATTGAAAGCCTTTTCTCGTCCAATAGCCCATATTGTGCATGAAGATACTATAACGTCCTGTCGAGGGATTTTCAGGGTCTGATGACCAGGAACCTAGTGAGCCCTCTGCATATGTATAGCATGTGATGATAAAGAAAGAAAAACTCCTTTTCCCCCCATTCTTCTGCCCTTTGCTTCTATTCCACCCCTGTCACTGAAATAGTCAGAGACGATTACCTCCTGTCCATTGTGCCCTGAGGTCAGCTCAGCTAAGTAGTCCCAGTTCTTCCATTTTTCACTTCTCCCTCCTCTCTTCTTTCCCTTCCCTCCTCCCCTCTCCCCCACTCTAGTCTGATGCTCTGACCGTGACAGAGAGGAGAAAGAATTTATCCTCCTTTTTTCCATAGGTTCTACCTCTGTTAAGGCAACCTGTAACCATATGGTGTCACAGTGAGCTTACCGAGAAGCCATATTGACCACATGCTTCACTGAACCCCACCCCCTCTGTACAGTTGGACCTTTGGGCACAGATCATAGACTTTACACTTTTCCTTGATAAACATTGGCACATTAGATTTGTCTCCTTGTTTGAGTTTGATCTTATTTTGTTGTACAGGTTGCCTCTCTGTCTTGCCGATATCTAAATTCTGGATTGGCACATCTTCCATGTTCTCTTCCAAGTAAGAGCAGGGCAAAGATTGATTTCCAGTGGTTCAAAGAGTGATTTCCAGTGGTTCCTCTGTCGGCATTCGTTGATGTGGCTGTTTGGATGGCTAGGAGTCCACCCATAAGCACTGACCTCCGTTGAAGGACACTTTTGCTATAGTTCGGACTTGGGGTGTAGATGATGAAAGAGGATGACATCTGCCAGGGGCTGTATGCCAAAGTCTCTTGTTGGCCTGAATGCATGTCTCAGAGTCTGCCGCCCTGCTGTGGAAATGCCCACCCAACAGGCAGGGTGCGGAGTCTGGGGCAGAGGCCCAGCTCAAGGGAGGTGTACAAACCATGCATTGCTTCCTTAGCCAAGGACACAACTGGCGGGTGGCTTGATGGCATTAGCCATGGATGTGAGGTGGTATGTCTCTGGGGTGGGAGTGCTTTGCCCGAGGGACCTTGGACTTTGGAGGTCCTCACCCACTGAAGGAGCCATAAAGAAGTTCGAGAGTCATGGGCAGTCCTTGTGATCCTGATGACCTTGACCCGAACTCTCTTTTGGGTCTTATGGTTTTGTTTATAAGAATTTCTTTTACTTTCTTTTATTTTTAATCATGATAAAATATGTGGATGATAAAATTTATCATCTTAACTCTTTCTAAGTGGTAATTCAAAAGTATTCAGTACATCCCTTTTGCTGGGCTTGGAAATGGAATCTTGAAGATGGATGACTCGATTTTGGGGTAGACATCTTCTCGAAGGTCTTGGTTGCTTGGTTGACATAATGAAGGGGTGTGTGTGGTCCCTCTGTGGCCGGCTCAGTGTCTCCCCATCACTAACAGGCTGGGGGCAGTTGTCAAAACATTTTCAGGCGTCATCTCTCTGTGACCTCAACGGTCTCAATGGTCTAGGTGACTGTTGCCACCATCCATCCCCAGAACTTTTTCATCTTCCAAAATTGAAACTCTGCCCACTGAACAAGAACTTCCCATTTTCTCCTTTCCTCAACCCCTGACAACCACCATTCTGTTTTCTGTCTCTATGAATATACCTACTCTGGGTATCTCATGTAAATGGACTCATGTGGGATTTGTCTTCTTGTGACCAGCTTATTCACGTAGCATAATGTTGTTGAGGCCCATCTATGTTATAGACGTGTCAGAGTTTCCTTCCTTTTTAAGACTCAACATTTCTCCTTTGTATGCATTGCCCTGAGAGGTCACTAGAGAGTCCCATCGTCGTCGGGTTCCCGGTCCTCCGTTTCCCCATCCATCTGGTGTAGGGGGTGAACTAGATCACGTGCCCAGACTCTGCTCATTCCCATAGCCTTGGTTCTGCAAGTTATTATATTTCTCTTATTGACGAATCTGGTTTTGAGGACCAGGAGTGTAGTTATCGGTGGCTTTCTTGGGAGCCTACTCGTCGCAGGTGTGACCCTGCAGGTGTAGGCTGTGGATCCCAGGGAAAGAAAGATCTGTTTTGTCCAAGTGGCCCTTTTTCATCTGCAGGTGGCATATTCCTCACTGAGTCACAGACCGTTGAACTCCCTGCTTGATGCTCACATTGGAGCAAAGCCTCGCTGGAGGCAAGAATCAGCCTGACCCTCGGGCTGGTCTGAGGCGGGGCACGCTGCCCGGGGTGGATCCCGAGCACTGTGGTCCCTCCCAGGTCGCTGACCGTCCACAGCTCCAGGCAAGCTCCCCTCAGACTTTCAGTACCGACCCGGCTCAAGCTCCCCAGCCTCTCACGGCCCCTCCTCAAATATGCCTCTTCTTAACATTCATTTAAAGTTGAAAGTTGTGTTTCTGATTTTTAAAGAACTTCACATTTGTTGTAGAAAAATGAGAAAAATTCTAAACAGACACAGAGAGGAAAATGTCCAGTATTCCCACTGTCTTTCATGTATGGTCCCCTCACACATGAGCTCCCTTTGGGAGGGGGACCTGGAGGGGACCCCAGTCCTTGGGTGGCTCCCGGGGCTCATGGCACAGAGACTGTCCCTGCAAAGGCTGCCCCTCCCCGCTGAGCTGCCACTGGTGTTATGTGTGTGTGGCTGTGTTGAGTGAGTTCTGATGGGAAAACTGGCCTCGGGACTTGACCCAATGTGACTTTGTTTGTTTCCTGCTGCCAGAAATGACGTGAGGCTAGAAGCCCACCGGGGTGTGGGGCTGTGAAATGGGCCGTCAGAATTCCCCTTATAAAGTCAGCCTTTGTGATTTGTCCCACGCTCGTCCTAGAATCTGCTACCGGCTGTATTGCCCCTGAGTCAGAACTGAGGTAGGAGGCCGCAGCTGTGTTTGAACCCCCTGTTATTGTCCCGGAGAACGGAAACGCCTACAGAAGGTTCTGGTCCCACCTGTCAGTAAACGGTACAAACTTGGGCTAGGTAGTCCTGGAGCTTCAGTATCCTTCCCTGGAAAGTGGGGATAAGTAACCTGCACCTGTCCATCTCCTGCTCCCCTGGGGGGATCTGGCTTTGGAGCTGGCCCGGGGGTGACTGGGCGGGAGGGGCATGGGGCTGCGGGGATGGGCCTCTCCCGCAGGGATCACACAAGGGGGCCCCCACTTGTCCTGTCTCTGGAGCTTGGAAAATCTCTCATGGCATGTCATGCCGCCAGCCGAGTCTACTCACCGGGTCTGAGGGAAGTCTGTGTGACTCCTGCCCCCGTACCTACCTGGGGTTGGCAGCTGGAGTGCCGGGTGTCCCTCAAGGGCCAGGGCTGGTGCCAGCCCTGCTGGGCGCTGCTCACTTCTCCCCTCAGAGCTCAGATGGGCAGCAGGACCACGAGATTCCTTGGCCAGACTCTCCCCATCCTCCTCCTCCACAGGCACGCCCACGCCCATGCGTGCACGCACACACAGTCATGCACACACACACACACACAGAGACAAACAACATTCTCTGTCTGCCTCCATCTTAGGAATGGCACCCCCATTCATTTGGATGCGCAGGTCCAAACCTAGGCATCATGCATGATCCTTCCTTTCCATCACCTTCCTCGTGGTCCACGAGCAGTCTGTGCAGTCCGTAATCTTCCCCATGACCTGGAATCGGGCCACCGCTCACCACCTTCCCTCCAGCCA
>CM053617.1:36790282-36919619 GCA_028646535.1 Procyon lotor | reverse complement strand
GACAGACTCCTCTGCTTGGCAGCCCCATCTTGTCGCCCCACTCACCCACATGTAGGGGGTACGGCAAGCAGCTTCTAAATAAACCCCCAGCGATCCCTACCTCCCATTCAATCCCCTTCCCTGGTGTATGGTCTGGATTTTGTAACTCATTTCTAATGGATAGAAGTTATGGGATGTGTTTTGGTTTGTCTCTTTTTTCCTCATTGTTCATTCGTTTTGTTTCTCAAATTCCACATATGAGTGAAATCATATGGTATTTGTCTTTCTCTGACTGAATGATTTCACTTGGCATCATACCCTCTATCCATCCGTGTTGTTGCAAATGGCAAGATTTGATTCTTTCTTATGGCTGAATAATAATCCTCCGTGTGTGTGTGTGTGTGTGTGTGTGAGTCATATCTTTATCCGTTCATCTACTGACAGACACTTGGGCTGGGATGTGGCTTCTCGGATTAGGCTACGAAATGATGGAGACTTCCGTCTTGGGGGCTGCTCACACAGGGTGTGGGGAGTGTGTGTGAGGAGGCCGGCTGACAGGTCATGAAGCCATCCTGTGGGGAGGCCACATGGTGAGGAACTGAGGGAGGCCTCAGGCCAACAGCTGCGAGGTTCAGAGACCCTTCTAGTCAGCTTGCAAAAACCCCTCCCCAGCAGACTTCAGATGAGACCGCAGCCCAGGTCAATAGCCTGATGGCAACCTCACGGGACACCTCGAACTGGACGCCAGCCAAGTTCCTGACTTACGGAACTGTGAGACAATAAATGTTGTTTTGAACTGCTAAGTTTTGGGATAATTTGTTATACAACAATAGTTGGGGAGGTCTGTTAAAGCATAGAAAGGAGGGGCTGGACCCGGATGTGCATTGGCAGTGGGCTAGTGGGAGTCCTGCCGCCTTTGGGGAAGGGGGAGGACAAGGGAGCCATGTGTCTCTCCATGGCTGTGGCATCATCTGACAGCCTCACCTGTCCAGGGGCTGATACCAGCTAGAGCTCAATGCCAAGGCTGGGGGATGGTGGATAACTTTATTGGGGTGGGGGGGGCTGGGGTCCCTTTCCTTTTATTATTGATGGAGCTCAATGTCTATTTTATTAATAATACATGCCTGGTGGTGATGTCTGTGAATGAATGTTTTTCTCCCATGTCTAATTGTTCTGTCGGGCATCCCTCCTGTAGATTTATCATTCCATCTTTTCTTTATTTGGTAGTTTTATTGCCAGTGATTAGTAATGGCAGCAGTTGGAGTCCTTCTTTATGGGGAAGATTCATCTCTGTTTACTAATGGGATGAATCTGGAACGAGGAGGCTTGTCTCTATCCCTGCCCCCATTTAGGAGAACCTAGAGTCATAACCCCCCTAGGGTCCCCTCCCTCTCCCTCCTCCAGCACCATCTTGTAACATCACATTCTTAGGAGACTTTCCAAGCTGGGCAGATGTCCCTGTCACAGACTGCGATTGTGGGCCATTTGCTGCTGTCCCAACACCCAGTGTGAGATTCCCTACCCCCTCACCCACTATCGATGCCTGACCATCCTATGTCCCAGGGATGGCGCTTTCTAACTGAGAGTGAAACTGACCTTCTTGTGTAGTGCCCTTGATGACAGCCATGCCTCCAGGCATGGCCCAAAACCTACAAGACTCAAAACCGGGGTCCGAGTTGGGATTCTCATCCCTGGCATGACCTGCCTAGGCATGATGCATCTTCCTCGATGCCCTCGTTCCCTGTTGGATTTCTGAGAGCTGAATGGGCTATGAAGCAAACCTCTTCTGCTTTTATGGAGAAGGTGGAGAGCTGCAGGGGTGAAGCAGGTTGAAAGTGAGAGGTCTGTGGGGAGAAGCACATTTCTGTGGATGGATGTAGTTATGTCTGCTTGCGGGGAAAGTGAAGAAAGAAGTGCCCGCCGTCGGGAAGCGCACTGACCTTGCCAAGGCTGGCTCCCCAGAGGGCGTCCAGATGCCCTTTCAGACTTCCTCCCTATCCCCAGCCCAGCACGGCTGGGCTCTTCCTTGCAGATACATGGTGTTGACGGAGCAGCTCTGGCCTCGGAGCTGGACAAATCTGGCATTTGGATCCCAGCTCCACTCTGTGCATGCACCAAGCGTTTTGGACCTTAGATTTGTCTTCATCACAATGGAGAGAACAATAACTTATGTGGGAGAGGCTCATCAGGCTCCTAAAGAGTGAGCCCAGCTCCTCGAGGTAAGGAGGGGAGGCTGGCCGGAGTTTAGAGCTTTAGCACCTGCCCCTCCACCCCCCGGGCTTTCCCCTGCTGCTCTGGAACTGACCAGCCGCCTCCTCCATGCTGCCTTCCAGAGATGTGTCTCTAACCCAGTCACAGATATTACGTCTTTCCCTATTCTCTATTCCTTTCTTCTCTCCATCCCTTCTCTCTTCAACACATATTCACATCTACTGTGCATCCACACATCTACTATGTTCTAAGTGTTTGGAAACAGCGGAGAACAAAATAGATGGGGATCCCTGTTGCGGCTTATATTATCAGAAAGGGGAAAGGGACAATAAATAATAGACATGATTTAATACTAAAGTACATGGTATGTTAGCAGATAAGAGGAATGAGGAAAAAGTAACAAAGAGGAATAAGGGAGGGGGCCTGGCATGGAGTGGGCACTGGGTAGATTTTGGCGATCAGCAGGGTAGTCAGAGTAGGCCTGATCCAGAAGGTGAAGCCTTGAAGGAAGGGAATGAAGGAGCCAGGTGACCATCTGGGGAAGAACATTCTTAGTAAAGTCCATTGCCAGTGTAGTCAGTGCAAAGGCCCTGGGGCTGCAGCAGCATTAGAGGAGCAGCAAGAGGTCACTGTGGCTGGGGAGGATGGAGGTGTGGAAGGAGACAAAGTCAGAAAGTAACATCAAGGGTTGAGGAGCCCTGGTGGTGGGGTGGGGGGCTGGTGGGAGACCAAATCCTCCTGTTATCTGGCTTTTCTCACACCAGCCACTGCAAAGTCCAGGGCCTGCCCCAGGAGCTCTGGACAGAGCATTAGCCTCCTTCCTCAGTGACTGCTTCTCACAGGGAGCTCAAGGAAGTTCTCTGCCTGAGGCCCGAGCTTGAGGCCAGGACACCATCCCAGGAGCAGAGCTCTGGCCAGGCGGTGGATCCCACAGCGTTCCCAGTTCTGCGTCAGAAGCAAGGCCACCTGGGAGGCTGCGGCCGCCCCTGCCAGGCCGGCCTCTCTGATTCTGGTCTTAGGGTTGGCACAAGGAAGAAGGGAGTAACTTTGTTCCAATTAAGCCACATTCGCTTTGTCATCTGAATCCAATTCCCCTTCAGTCTCGCAGTCCACGAATTATCCTTTATTAAACTCGGGCCGTTCCTGCGCGTGCAAGGCTCGAAGTGCAGCTGCAGCAGAATCGGGAGCGGTCCCCCCGGTGCTGTGCGGCCCCACACTCCTGGAGGTTTTCCTCTCGCAGCTTTTTCACGCCTGCTCGGTGGGAGGAAGCGAGTCAACGAATGACCTCAGCATCCAGGAAGGGGAAGTGTGGGTGTGTTGGGCAGGCCCCAGTCCCTGGCCCAGCCTGGACGGCCCAGCCAGGCTCACTGGGGGCTGCCTGCAGCCAGGCCACCCCCAGGCTGTGGGGCCTCTGCTGAGCAGTGAGGGGTTGCAGCAGAGGGAACTGGAAGGATGAGCACTTAGTGGGGGCTGGCCAATGGGCTAAGTGCTTTGTGGGTACTAACCCACCTAATCCTTACTTACCATTGTATGAGGCTGGCATTAGAATGATCTCCATCTTATAGATGAAGATACTGAGGGTCAGAGTGACCTGCTCAATCACTGAGTAAGGAGTCCAGTGGGGATGTGAATCTAGGCAGCCTGATTCCTGGCCCTGCCTGAGCTCCTCATGGGGTGGGGGCGGGGGGCCTCTTCTCAGTAACGCCTTTGATGTGTTCCTAATGGTTGGGGGTAGGTAGACTTTGGCTACCCTGGCGGCTTTCGTGGCAGGTCTTCAGGGGTTTCCTCGGGGGCGAGGGGGGAGGGGCCTGTACCTTCTCACAGACTCCTTGACTGAGGAAGTTCAGAGGACAGCAGACCTAATGGACATCTTGACTTAATTTCGTGAAAGAAATGACACTAAGCTGTGTCTTAGCTCCTGCATTTGTGACCCATGATCTTGGTGAGAAAATAAACGTTTGTTGTTTTAAGCCACTAAGTCTTGTGGTGTTTTGTTACACATCAACAGAGAACTCATACGGTGTTTGTACGGATTTGTCTTCTCACAAGCTGCACATGAGAATTCCCATTGCTCTGTGCCCTCCTTGCCAATGCTGGGGATTGTTGGAATTTCTTATTCTGCCAATCTGGTGGACAGGTCATGCTATTTCACTGTGACTTTAATTTGCTTCATTTACTTAGAGTTCTGTTATTAGAGGCATACACATTTGGGATTATTATGTCTTTTTGATTAATTGGCCCCTTTATTACTATGAAAGATCCCTATTTATTCCTTATTCTAAAATCTACTTTAAGATGAATATGGCCACTCCAGTTTTCTTTTTTCTTTTCTTATTCTTCTGTCACTTGATTTTATTCCTGTGAACATTACATCAGTAGGTCATCTGTGTTTCTATGTGTAACTTAAGTTTATTCATACTTCTTGCTATACGATATTCATTCATTTTACTCTTTTATTGGCTTATTAACTCTTCTCATTTTATTTTTTAGTGGCTGCTTGAAGGCTTGCAATTTAGTCTTTAGTTCATAATAATAAGGTTATTCTGGGGCGCCTGGATGGCTCAGTTGGTTAAGTGTCTGACTTTTTTTTTTATTAGCATATAATGTATTATTTGTTTCAGGGGTACATGTCTGTGATTCATCAGTCTTACACAATTCCCAGCACTCACCATAGCACACACCCTCCCCAATGTCCATCACCCATACACCCGATCCGTCCCACCCCCTCCCCCTCAGCAACCCTCAGTTTGTTTCCTGAGATTAAGAGTCTCTTATGGTTTGTCTCCCTCCCCGGTCCCATCTTGTTTCATTTCTCTCTCTCTCTCTCTCTTTCTCTCTCTTTTTTTTAAAGATTTTGTTTATTTGAGAGAGAGAGAGACAGAGAGCACAAGCAGGGGAGAGGCAGAGTAAGACAGAGAAGCAGACTCCCTGCTGAGCTGGGAGCCCGACATGGGGCTGGATCCCAGGATCTGGAGATCGTGACCCGAGCCAAAGATTCTCTCGATCCTTCTCCTTCTGCCCCTCCCCCTGTGCATGTGTGCTTGCTCTCTCTCTCTCCCCGCCAAAAAAGAGATGATCCTGCTTCTTCTATAAGAACTTGACCACAGCATTCTTCCTTTTACCTTCTTTCATTCTTTGTGTTATTGTGGACATATATTTTACTTCTGCTTACGCTGTGCACTCCACACCACACTGACATTATTTTTTTTGCTTTACATGGTTACCTTTTTAAAAAATTTTATTTATTTATATGGGAGAGAGAGTGAGTACAAGTTGGGGGGGCAAAGGGAGAGAGAGAATCACATGCAGATCCCCCACTGTGCACAGAGCCTGATGCGGGGCTTGATCTCAGGACCCTGAGATCATGACCTGAGCCAAAATGAAGAGTTAGCCACTTACCTGACTGAGCCACCCAGGTGCTCCTTAAATATATTAAATATAAGATCAAAGTCTTTTAAATTTACCCCCATATTAATCAGTTTTAGGGCTTATTATTCTTTAGTGTAAACCTGGGTTCCTAGATTTCCATCCGGCACCTTTTTCTTTCCTTTCCTTCCTGGAACGATTTCACTAAAGATCTTGGTTCTTAAAAATATTTATTGAGGAATGGACTTCCCAGGGATGAGTTCTCTCAGCTTCTTGTCTGAAAGCCGTTATTCAGCCTTCACTTTCAAAAGATATTTTTGCTGGGCAAAAAATTGTAAGTTGGGCAGAGTGTTTCTTTTCAGAGTTGAAGACGTTGCTCCACCGTCTTCTTGCTTTCTTAGTTTCTAGTGAGGTTTGCCATCAAAAGTCTTTGATCTTTTCAACCTAATGTGTCTCTTTTTTGCACAGCTGTTTCTTTTTATTTTATTTTTTTATGATTTTATTTATTTACAGAGGGAGAGAGAGCCCAGAGGGAAAAGCAGACTCCTCGCTGAGCAAGGAGCCTGGACAAAACTCAATCCCAGGACCCTGGGATCATGACCTGAGCCGAAGGCAGATGCTTAACCTACTGAGCCACCCAGGCGGCCCATTGCAGAGCTGTTTAAAAAATTTTCTCTTTAACATTGGTTGATATGCCTGTGGAAAACAGTATGGGGTTTCCTCAAAAAGTTAAAGATAGAACTACCCTATGATCCAGCAATTTCCCTGGTGGGTATTTACCCTGCCCCCCCAACAAGAACATTAAATCAAAGGGATACATGCACCCCTATGTTTATAGCAGCATTATTTACAATAACCAAACTATGGAAGCAGCCCAAATAGCCATTGACTGATGAATGGCTAAAGAAGATGTGGTATATGTAATGGAATATTATTCAGCCATGAGAAAGAATGAAATCTCACCATGGATGGAGCTAGAGAGTATAACGCTAAGTGAAATAAGTCAGAGAAAGACAAATACCATATGATTTCACTCCTACGTGGAATTTTAGTAACAAAACAAATGAACCAAGGGAAAAAAAGAGAGCGATAAACCAAGAAAGAGACTAGTAACTATAGAGAACAAGCTGATGGTTATCAGAGGGGAGGTGGTTGGGGGTGAAATAGGTGATGGGGATTTAGGAGTGTACTTGCGATGAGCTTTGGGGGAATGTGTGGACTTCCTGAATCACTGTATTGTATGCCTGGAACTAATATAACGCTGTGTGTTAACTAACTGAAATTAAAATTAAAAAAACATTGATTGGCACGGTTTTCTTTAAATTTATTTTACTTGGGGTTTGTTGAAGTTCTTGGATCTTTGGGTTTATATTTATTACCACATTTGGGAAAAGGCAATCATTATTCCTTCAATGTTTGTCTTCCCTCTTCTCTTTTTTAAAAAAACTTCAGATAAATGTAAGTAAACATCTTGATATTGTCCCACAGGTTGTTGATGCTCTGTTAATTTTTTAAAATCTTTTTCTGTGGCTTACTTGGCATAGTTTCCATTGCTATATCTTTTAGTTCATTAATACTTTCTTCTGAATATACAATCTGCTTTTAATCTCATCCAGTGTATTTTTCACTTAAGCTATTGTACTTTTCAACTCTAGAAGTTCCATTGTGTCATTTTTAATACCTTAGATCTCTCTCCCCTCAATATGCCTATGTTTTCCTCTGCATTCTGAATACTATAGAATATTCTATTCTAAATATAGAATATTCTAGTCTATTCTAAATATAATAAATAATATAATAAATAATAAATAATATAGTAATAGAAATAAAAATAACAAATAAAAATAATAAATATAATAAATAATATTTAAAATAGCTGCTTAGTGCCCTTGTCTGTTCATCCATTAGTCCTTTCATTTCAGCGTCTGTTTCTATTGAATGATCCTTCCTACACCCCTGTTATGAATTATATTTTCCTTTTCTTTTTTTCTTCTTTTTTTTTGCATGCCCAGTAATATTTGATTGGATAGTGGCCATTGTGATTTTTTATATTATTGGCTGCCTGGATTTTGTTTTATTCCTTTAAGTGGAGTTGGGTTTTATCTGGTAAGCAGCTAAGTTACTTGGAATCCCTTGGATCCTTTAGGATTTACTTTGATGAGCAAGTGTTTTATGATTTGTATTGTCCAAAATGGTAGGCACTACTTACATGTGGCTCTTACGCACTTTCCATATGGCTAATGAATAATCGTGTTTGACTGGTGGCTATCATATAGGACGTTGTAGCTTTAGAGGCTTGCTTTCTAGCCTTTTTTTTTTTTTTTTTTTAAAGATTTATTTATTTAGTTTAGAGAGAGAGCATAGCAGGAGGGGTCAAGGGAGAAGGAGAGAGAATCTTCAAGCAGACTCCCTGCTAAGTGTGGAGCCCAATGCTGGGCTCCATCCCAGGACCTGAGATCATGACCTGAGTCGAAATCAAGAGTCGGCTGCTTAACTGACTGAGCCAGCCAGGCCCCCCACCTTCCAGCTTTTTAAGGGCAGATCTAGATCTTTTTAAGGGCATCATCTAATGATGATCTAGATCATCATTCCATCATCAAGAACTTCCTTTAGTCTAGGATTTGTTTAGCTCCACTGCTAAGGTGACACTCCCCTGAAGATTCTACCTAATGTCCTGTGTTGTAGGAGGCATTTCCATTCTAATTAGTGAGAGAGGAATTATCCTCGACTTTTCGTAAGCTCTGGGAATTGTCTATCCATGCACTTCTAGTGATTCTTGTCCTGGCACTGGTGGCTTCCTCTCAAACATATGTATATTTATACTTGGCAAAAGACTTGAGGGGATCCCTTTTGCAGACTTCCAGAACTTTCCTTCTGGACAGCCCCCTCCTCTCTAGTACTCTGCCCTGAAAATTCTGATATTCTTGACCTCTCGAAACCCTAATCTCCATATCCACCAAGCCACCCTGCTGGGCTCTGCTTGGGTTTCCCCTCCCTGAACTGCAAGCCTGGAAATTGCCTCTACACAATAAGCTGGCAAAATCTTGGGGCTCACCTTACTTGTTTCCCTTCTCTTCAGGATCGTGGTCCTCTGCTACCTGCTGTGGTGTCTAAACGCTGCTGCTCATTGTAGAGGAAGCCCTGCTACCCCGAGGGGATGCGGAAGAAGCATGCTTTCACTGCACGCACTTCAGTAGGGATGGTGGTGGATTTCAGTGTTCGGTAAGCTCAGTTAGGAGCTCACTCGTGGAATATGATAGTTTTTTAAGCAGATTTCTGTTAATACCAAGTTTCCATGAAAAATCCCAGAGTCTTGGTTTAAATAAAAGTGGCCAAATTGCATGGGCCTACGGACCTCACCTTGGAGGGACACATCTCTTCTAGTTTGCTCGAGTCCTTCCTCCAGAGAGAAGGAAGGCGCAGCGAGACTCATTTTGGACCTAGCAAATCTCCTCCCGGGCCCGCAGCAAGGGGGCTCAGATTTACTTAGAGGAACCCTTTTCCTTTGCATCTTCTGCCAAAGCTTGGAGGATTCAGATTAGATTCAAATATGTCGTGGGCATTTTGGGAGGGAATAGCATATGGCTTCTCTCTTCCTTCCTCCAGCTTCTGGCAGCTTCTGCCCTGCCCTCTCCCTCCGTGATCTGCAGGGTACAGGACAGAGAAAGGTCTTTCCCCAGGCTGGGTGGGCCAGGCCTATCAGCATGATAACATGATCTGGGAAGATGGTGTGTGGTCAGGGATCCTTTAACTAATAGTCTTAGCTGGGGTCTTCTCATTTGGACTTCTTGAACCCTCAAGAGCATGCTCAGAGGAAGCTGTTGAAACTTTTAGGGATATCTTAGGTGGGTGATTTGACTTCCCAAGAAAGTTTGGAGTCCCCCTGTTTCAAAACCTCATAGAGAAATTGAGACATGAAGATATCAAGCAGTGTCTCCTCTAGGACTTTCTAAAGCTCTTCCATGCTTGGTAATATTCAAATCCCACCGACAGAGTTAAACTGGATGTGTGGCCACATTAGGTCTTGATGCTATTTATCCTTTAGAGCCATTTTTTCTCCTGTATAATAAATAATATTTATTGCTCCCTCTATGGAACTAAAACTGGATGATTTCATAGGCTTGAGGGGAAGTGACAAGAGGACAACCAGCTGAATTTACCCTCCTTGTCCCGAAGGAGGGCAACCTTGATTTTCCTTAGGCGATGTAAGAGTTAAACTCCATCTAAACCAGCCTGGCCTTCCCACTTGGCAGCCAAATGCGGTGAAATACTTCAGAAGACTGGGGTCTGGTGCAGAGTCCTCTTGTGGCAAGAAACACAGAGCTCAGGTCTGCTCCCCTCTTTCACGTAATGCAATTTGTCTAATGTCCTCATCATTCCATCATCACCAAACCAAATAAGAGTTGGCTTCTAATTTGGGTTTTGGACGTTGTTGTGAGCACCGGGCAAGTCTTTGACCTCCTTTTGTTGGCAGGTGTGAATCTCTCATAAAAGAACATTAGTTAAATGTGAATGCTGACGCATGGGGTCCATTGCGGGACATCTGTTCTTGGGCCTCAGGTCCCTGAGATCCCATCTGTGGGGCCACAGCCTGCCCGGCTGCCCCTCGTACAGGGTCAGGAGAGCCCAGTGACTGCTCTGGTTTGGGATTGGGTTGACTCATCTACATGGTGTCAACAACTAGGCGGGAAAGTGAGGAAATACGATCAAAATGTCATGGGTTGCTTTTCCCGAAGATCCTTTTTACTGACTTCCACTCTTCCACATAAAGTAAGAATCTCTGGGGCGCCTTGCCTGGCTGGCTCGGTCGGAGGAGCATATGACTCTTAATCTCAGGGTCTCGAGTTCAAGCCCCACATTGGGTGTCGAGATTACTTACATAAATAAAATACTAAAACAAAACAAAATGGAAGAAGAATCTCACTGAGTTCCATGATGTTTACCTGTTGCCTCCCTTGGAGCTCACACCATGCTAGGCACTGGGGAAGCAGTGATGATGCGGGCAGGCGAGATTCCTCCCTCCAAAACCGACCACTGGACAGGTGAGGGAGACAGTTAAATGGGCAGTTACAGTCTGTTCTGTGATGGGGGAGCGCCTGGGCGGGCAGATGGGGAAAGTGAGGTGCATGGTCAAGAACGAGGGCACTGGGGATGGCCTCCCGAGAGGACGCGGGCTAAGCTGGGGAGCCTTAGGGCACACAGGAGTTAGACACGAGGAGGCTGGCCAGGACAGGGTGAGAGTGGACAGGGAATGGAGGCTGGCAGAAAGAGAGAGTTCCCGTCATGTCTTGCTGGGTCACAAACTACTCTGAAGCTTAGTGGCTTAGTTTATTATCTCTCCTGGTTTTGTGGGTCAGGAATCTGGGAACATCTTGGTGAGGTGGTTGTGGCTCAGACAGCCAGAAGCAGGAGCTGGAACCGGAGGCCCAGGGGTCTCTCCCTTTCTCTCCATATGGTCTCAGGGCCCCTGTGGACCATCTCCACATGGTCAGTGTTGGCTTCCTTACAGCAGGGTGAGCCGGGGGACGTGGAGTGCTCCGTGGCCGCCGGGACTTGAGGACTGCGTGTTCCAGGGGACTGGGGAATGTGCACGGCGTTTTCTGACTTGGCCTTGACATTGCACATCAGTTCTACCCTGTCGGGCACAGACCAGGGGGCTAGGAGACGCAGACCTGACCTCCTGTGGAGGGGTCAGAGAATATGCAAAGGGCAGGAGACGGCCCTTTGGTCAACTCTAAGAAGCCAGGATGACTGGAGTCTAAGGAGGCAGGTGATGAGACCCACTGAGGACTGAGGTCCCAGTATGTGGCAGCCGTGTGTGTCTTCCTCTGGAGCTGACTCTGCGGAGGTGACTCTGCGGAGGGCTGGAACATTCTGGATCAGGGTGGGGCATTATTCAGGGCTTTGGATTCCCTGTGGGGAGAGTGGAAGGGGATCCTACTAGGGGTGGGAGCAGTGGGGGGGCTGTAACAGCAGTCAGGGTGATGGGTGCTGGGGGCTGCTGATGAACGGTGCCTATTGACCAACGCCTGGAGCTAGAATCCACAGGTTTGGGGTCTGATTGAACTGGGGACAAGAGATTGGGAGCAGTGGGGATGGGGACTGTGGCTTGGGCATTGTGGTGCCGAGCCGGGAAGGCCGGGAGGGGAGGAGCTGGCCTGAAAGGAGAGCCCTGGAGCTTTTTCTTCCTCCCTTTTTCTGTCTGGAGTCAGGTATAGTTGCTGGGCCGTCACCAGAGTGCGGGTCTGAGCGTGCCCCCACCCCTTCTCGATTTGGCCCACAATCCAAATCCTGCCTTCCTCTGGCTCCTGTGCCTTTGTCTCCAGGAGAAGATGGAGCCCAGTCTGTTCTTGTCCCCAGGAGGGGCACCACTTCTTTTGAACTCCGATGCTTCTCTGGGGCTTTGACATGAATGGGCTGTTTGTGCTGGTCAAAGGCTTTAGGTTTCTGTTCTTTCCTTTAAATTGTGACAAAATACACACACTATTAAATTGATCATTTTAACCATCCCCAAGTGTACGTTTAAGTACATGCACCACCAGCTATCTCCAGACTTTTTTGATCTTCCCCAGCTGGAACTCCGCAGCCATGAAACTTCAACTCCCCATCCTCTCTCCCCTCCCCCCGCCGCTGGCAACTGCCATTTTACTCTCTGTCTCTGTGAATTTGACTACTCAGGTGCCTCATAAAAGTGGAATCACACAATATTTGTCCTTCTGTGACTGGTTTATTGCACACGGCATAGTGCCCTCAAGGTTCACTCTGACAGCCTGTGTCCCAATTCCTTTTTAAGGCTGAATAATATTCCATTGAATGGATAGATGACATTTTGTTTGTCCATTCATCTGTTGACTGACATTTGGGTTGCTTCTAACTTTTGACTGTTTTACGAATAATGCTGCTACGAAAACGGGTGTGCAAATATCTGTTTGAGTTTCTGCTTTCAACTCTTTTGTGTATCTACCTAGATGTGGAATTTCTAGCCCGTATGGTAATTTTTTTTTGAGTAACTGCCATACTGTTCTTTTATAGTAGCTGCGCCATTTTCCTTGTAAGGGTTCCAAGTTCTCCACATCCTAGCCAACATTTGTTTTCTTTTTTCTTTTTTTGAATACTAGCCATCCTAATGGCTGTGAGGTGATACCTCACAGGTATCAGGTGTCCCAGGACATTGATACCTCTTTATAGTTTTAATTTGCATTTTCTTAATGAATAGTGATGTTGAACATGGGTCAAAAGGTTTCCATCAGAAGATATCCACCTTCTGGGAAGTCAACAAACTTGGCAGAAGAGATATTGTAAATGTGTATGCGTCAGAACTGAGGGGGAGGCCACTGAAATCACATTGCCTGGTGCAGTGGCTCAGCGGGCTGGACAGAGGGCCCTCCATATCCTCCTCACACAGGTACGCAATAGGCGACCGGTGCAGGGGAGAGCAGAGATGGGGCTCCACCATGGCAGTGTTGGCTGAGAATCCTGGCTAGAAGCAGACCACTTGGTCAGTTCTTGACCTGGCTTGCTGGCACTTTCCATCTTGATCAGCAGGGACGACCGGGCTGCCGAAAGCACAGGAATGCTGAGTGAGACTGACCACGTCGTCTAGAGTTTGTAAATGTGAAAGAGCACATCCGCCTCACATTTTCCAAATTCAGAGGAAAATAGAAGACTGTCAGGATGGCAGGCACCCATGATGTCGCTCAACACGTTACGATGAAGGGGGACGAGATGGCTCTAAAGAGAGCAAGGCACACTTCTGAGCTGGGGAAGGATGGGAATGAGAGACGGGGGTCAGGGCTGGGACCCGGGAGGAGAACCGAGGGCATGGAAGGACCTGGGAAATGGTGTCAGCAGGTAAGCTGAGTTGGAGAACTGTGCTTGAACAGTGAGGGGACTTAAAAACGAAGCTGAATTTGCACGAATGATGAACACAGCCAAGACTGGCTTTGCTTGGTGACGAGGATGTGCGTAGCTCCTTGTTCCCCCATTATCTCCTTGTGTCCTGGGGGCACTGGCTCTGCTGCCTTGGAAAGGAGCCCTCGTTCCTCTCTTCTGAAGAGATCAGTTCATGGGCTCCTTTCAGAGCTTCAGGGAACTCCTGGGCCTGGCTCTGGCAGGGCTGGTGGCTGTGCTGGACTGTTCTAGAACCTGGCTGTGCCTTTGCCCACGCACAGCTTCCCACCTGGAGAAGGAGTGCCTGCCCACGCAAACCCGGGCAGCGCTGGGGCCATTTACACGGGAGCTCTGCTTAGGATGGTACTCATGAATCTGAGTGTCCCTGAGTCCCCGGGGAGCTTTTCCATTTGCAGCTGCCCTCTTCCCACACCTGGGGATGAACGGGAAGTGGAGCCGGGGCTGTCTTGCTACCAAGAGCGCAGGTGATGGCCAAGCCCAGGCAGCCTTGGGCTTCCTGTCCGGGAGCTGGCAGGTGAGGGAGAGAATCCCCCAGAATCAGTGACAGCTCTGTATCTACAGAGTCCCACACAAGGAGGAGCCCTCTGCTCAGATGGCCCTACTGGGGTGACACTAAGGACACATAAGCAGGTGGTGACAGGCTCTGGCGACCTGGTCCGGAGCCCTCTCTGCTTACCTCGGACCTTATATCTGAATGACAGAGGAGGGTCAATGACAGAGAAGGCTCACGTAAGACAATTGTGGGTAACTTCACAGTGTTATCTGGGTCAAAATGCTTTCCACCTGCATACAATTTGGGTTTTGCCTCGAGCTCCGCTTTCAATTGCAAATGTTTCATTCATTCATTTCACTCCTCTGGCCGTGCCCGTTAGACTTTGGACCCAGGGCATGGTCATCCTGGAGCCTCACGTGCAACCTGGAGTCTAAATCCATCCCTGTCTTAGAAAAGGGGTCACTAGGGGCGCCTGGGTGGTTCAGTGGGTTAAAGCCTATCCCTTCGGCTCAGGTCATGATCTCAGGGTCCTGGGATTGAGCCCCGCATCAGACTCGGCGGGAAGCCTACTTCCCCCTCTCTCGCTGCCTGTGATCTCTCTCTCTCTCTCTGTCAAATAAAAAAGAAAATCTTAAAAAAAAAAAAGAAAAGGGGTCACTAGTTTCTAGGGTGTTTCCCGTGATGGGGAGCTTAGTGCTCCCCCTGCTGTGCTAGTCAGGTGGACACAGCTGTAGTCATTAGGCACGCCCTTGTAGTCACCTGTGGTCATTAGGCTCGCCCTTGTAGTTGGTGTGACTGGGCGTCCCCACCACTCTCCCACCCCGACGAGTGCGGCTCTCTTCCTTCACCTGCGGCGAAGCTGTCGACAGAAGACGCAGGCGGGGCTCCTGGAATCTTCTTCCTTCCAGGCCAAAGAGAGGCTCTCAGCACTTCTCAAAGTTTAATGTGCATGCGAATCAGTGGAAGTGCTTGTGGAAATGCAGACTGAGAGTCTGGATTTCTAACCAGCTCCCTGGTGACGTGGAGGCTGCTGATCCACTGACCACACTTAGAGAAGCATGAGGGCGGTGTTGAGGGTGTCCGCCTAGTGGGAGGGAGAGCCGCCTGGGTTCTTGGGCCTCCCTCACTCAGTGACTGTGACTGTGGGAGATTACTCAACATCTCAGTGCCTTTGCGAACGAGGGGACCTCGCAGAGGTTTGTTGTGAGGATGAAGGCTGGGCTCAAAGCTCTCGGTTCCCGGGCTGGTACATAGCATGTGATGGACAGTGTGAGCTCTTGGTCACTTTCCACCAAGGAGTCCCCAGACCTTTGATTGTACCATTGAGGTACAATCCCCAGGAAACACTAGGGGGCCATAACTCATAGAAGGGCCAGTGCACTAAAGAGAAGATGCAGGCGTGGCTTCGACCCACAATTTCCACAAATAATATGTTTTCACAGTTCTCACCACTGTCCTATTAAACACAATGGTAGAAATAATGGTTTTTTTTTTTTGGGTAACTTGGAGGAGTGCAATATGAATTCAGAAGCTGAAGGGACATATCAGCCAAGGTCTATCCCATGAGGTTACACTGGTTTCATTCTGGTGCTGATTAAAAATGCTAATTAACGGGGTGCCTGGGTGGCTCAGTCATTAAGCGTCTGCCTTCGGCTCAGGTCATGGTCCCAGAGTCCTGGGATAGAGCCCCACATCGGGCTCCTTGCTCGGCAGGAAGCCTGCTTCTCCCGCTACCATTCCCTCTGCTTGTGTTCCCTCTCTCACTGTGTTTCTCTCTGTCAAATAAATAAAATTAAAAAAAAAATGCTAATTAACAATTAGCTAAGACGTTATACTTTGATGTGGTAAGGCCAATCTATTAGTATTTCACAAATGTCATCTTTATTTGATAGCTAGATTAAAGCTGGGGAAATTCTGGTTTCTTCATAAGCTGATGTACTACTTGGTATTTCCTGACTCAGCTTAGGTGCCATCTCCAGTAAGAAGCCCGTTATCTTCCTGGGCTGAGTTAGGTGCTCCTCAGACCATGCTATTAAATTACTTACCACATGGGACTATAATTGTCTTTCTTCTCTGTTAGATTTTAATTCTTTGGGTGTGGAGACCAGATCTAATTATCATGGCATATCTTTAGTACCCAGTGAAGTGCCTGGCATAGAACGGGAACTCTGAAAATGTTTGTAACAAGAAGGAGAGAGGAAAATAGAAAGGGAAAAGGAGAGAAAGGGAGGAAGAGGGGGAAAGAGGGAGGAAGGGAGGAAGGAAAGAGGAGATCATTATTTGCAGATGAGTTGGTCTTCATTGGTTTTGTCCCCTGGAAGAATCACCTGCTTCCTAGGAGCAGAGGCACCTCGATGTAAGTGATGGAGGCCTTCCTTCTGGCTGACCCGCCGGGGAGCCAGGTGTCGCAGCAATCCCTGCTCTCTGGGTGCGAGCTGCACGCTACCAGCCGTCCTCTTCCTCTTGAGCATTCACAAAGAAATTGACCTTGATCTCCAAGTATCTACCTTGATGCTTTTAGCTGGATCAATAGCTCTGCTTATATTGTTTCTAAGACAGAAGATGACTGCTTCCCCATGCATAAGCTCCCCTTAAGGAGAGTATATTTTTCCTTGTGGGGACATCGTTATTATTACTATTTTTTTTTTTTTTTTAATGGAGGGTTTCTATTTTTGTTAGGCAAATCTTTTCCTGGGCCCTGAGAATTTTAAATGAGCTATCCCTTTTCCCTTCCGAGTAAGATTAAAGCAAGGTGAGATGTTGCTCAGCCACGGTGGGAGAGCCAAGATCACAGATCGTTCTTCCCACTGGCAGCCCGATGTGTGACTCATGGGAACCAGACCCCTTGGGCGGCTGCAGGCCTGCGTTCCCGGCTCCTTGTCTGCTTGTCTCACCATGGCACCGAGCCAGGGGCCTTGTGGAGTATGGTCAAGATGAATTCAAGGGGTGGCTGTACTTGTTGGGAAAATAGACAGGTAGACAATCCTGAATCCAAATCATGACCAAGAATAAGTTAGAGCCCTCATATGGGTGCGAGTCTGGGACTTGGTGAATTCTGTGCCTTCCCATCTTTCCAGCCTGGAAACAGCATCTTTGCCCGAAAAACAAGGATGATGCAGTTTGTGGGGTCCCTGGGGATGTGGGCAGCACAGTCCCGACAGCTGCCTCGACAGCTGCCCTTTCTAAACAAAGAGGGAGACATGCTGGCCCCTGTCTTTCCCATAGCCCAAGAATTAAGTTGCGTCAGCGGATGCCCTGGGTGGAAGCCCACGAAAGCAGCCTGCTTTCCTTCCTAGCACAGTTGCCCACAGTGTGCATGTGCTCAGATTCCTCTGTTCTCTGAGGTGCAGAGATGGTTATTGCATTTTGCTCCCTTGACCCGAATCAGCTACTTTCCTCCACATCCCCGAAGGCCTGGGAGTTGGGAAAATACAATTTCCTTTTGAGGACAGGGTGTAGGTTAACAGTCACGGCACTGGGACCTCTGGGGCCTGACTCAGGTCCCTGGGCCAGCCATGATGGTGAACTTGTGTCTCCCTCCTCTTTGTCCCCCGTCAAATGCAGAGCCCGGACCTGGCAAGGCAGGGACAGCGCTGGGGGCCCCTGGAGGAGGGCCGGGACGGCGGCAGGTGCTGAGGCCGCTCCGTCCAGAGTGATGCCCCTGCGTGGCCGGCGGTGATGGAAGGCCTGGACAGCACAGGCACTTTACTTACCGCCACTGCCCACGGATGGAAGACCCGTCCAGGACAGAACCACACCTGCAAGCTTGTTTCACTTTTTAAAGGGTAGCCTTTTCTTTATCAGAAAACAGCCTTCAGAGGAAAGTTTCCTCAGTAAAGAAAACCCATTC
The DNA here is from genome assembly GCA_028646535.1 of Procyon lotor. Classification (NCBI taxonomy): domain Eukaryota; kingdom Metazoa; phylum Chordata; class Mammalia; order Carnivora; family Procyonidae; genus Procyon; species Procyon lotor. The sequence continues at coordinate 36,901,809 of CM053617.1, read as the reverse complement.
TATCCAAATCAACATTTCTGCAGAGTTGCCTTGGGACAGTCCTCAGCCATTTCTGCCTGAAGTGAGCTGGAAAGGGTTAGTGTGCGGGAGCAAGGGTGGGGGTGCTTCTCCGTGCCTTGCTGGACCTGGAGGGCTGTGCCGCGTGGTCTGCTCGCCGGGCAGGGCTGGGCTCAGTGCGGGGCAGCGTTTCTGGGGGCTTGGGAGCTGGCTCGCTGCTTGAGCCGCCTTGAGAAGTAGGTGGGGTGCGCGAGTGGATCGGCCAAGTTAGGAATAAGGCGGGACTCACCCTGGTGGCATGGCCAGAGGAGAACAGGGAGGGAGGGAGGGGAGAAGAAAAGGGAAAGGGGAGCAGATCCAGGATCCGGTAAGGGTCCTGGGAGGGACTCGGTCATGCAAACAGCACCTTCCCTGGGAGGAGAGCCCGAGGAAGCCCTTCAGGTGGGGTTTTCTGAGAATCCCCACTTCCTTTGAGACTTTAGGGATGTCTGTGTGTGTGTGTGTGTGCGCGCGCGCGTGTGCGTGCGTGTGTGGTGTGTGTGTGTGTGTGTGTGTGTGTGTAAGTGACTGATAGTTTGGGGGAAAAGGGAAATAAGTTCTTCTGGGTTTACTTGAGGGGGGTTAGTCTGCTGTCATCCTCAAGAAATGCCTTCTGTGGCGAAGTCCTCTAGGTCGTTGGTGGAGATGATGCCCAGGCGTGGAGCATCTCCCCCCTCCTCCCTTGGGCGCTGGGGAGGCGCCATCGGCATGCCAGCCTCATGGGCCCTCTGGGACCCAGGGCCGGCTGCCTCGGGAGTGTGGGGGCCCTGCCTGAAGAAGGTGGGGGCAGAGAGCTGGGAGGAGCAGCGCAGCGGCATCAAGGGCAGGGGCCGGAAGTGGGGGTACAGCACGTAGGGAGAAGCAGGCGTGTTTGGTGGGGGTGGCTCGGGGGAACCCCCCTCCGAGGATGGGATGGGGACCTTGACATATTTGCCCGTCTCCGGGTCATAGAAGGTCTTGATTTTCACCTGGAGTGGCAGGTCGAAGACAAAGTACTCTCCGGACTGGGGGTCTTGGAGGACCTTCTGGGTGGCAGGGTAAGGGGCCAGAGGTACGAGGGACTGGGATCCCCCAGGCTGCCTCCCGAGTGGCTCCGAGAAGGCAGACACTGAGTGGCGGTGGGTGGGAGGGGGCAGGGAACGGACCTCGGGGAACCTGGGTCGGGGCCTCTCTCCAGGCGACGGCGGCCTGCGTTCCCGGTCCTCCAGGAAGGGCTTTTCTTCGCCGGGTTCGCCACGCTTCTCTTGCAGTTGGTCGGTCTTTCTCCTCTTGCTCGCCAGCTTTTTTGCCCGCCGCAGGGCCTTCTCTGTTTTGGGTGGGACTGCTGGTGGCTTGCCGGCCGCCCTCTCCAGCTGAGCAGGGGCTTCTGGTTTCTCAGCGAGGCCTGCGGAGCCACTGGCCATGTCCAGCGCTGAACCTCTTGGAGAAAGGGTCCTGAGGTCTTCTGCGGATGGCTCAAGTTGGGGGTCTGAACCAGCTTCCCACGTGAGGGCGTGTGTCAGGTCCTCCCTACGGGCGACCCTGGCAGGGTAGAGGCCGGCCCAGGGGCTGGGGTGAGGAGGCAGCCCTGACGGCAGGCCCGGCTCGGCGGGGGCCTGGGAAACTTCGTCCCAGATGCTGCTGGCGGCGGGAGAGCACGCGCTGCTCTCGTCCAGGGAGCTGGCATTAGGAGAAACAGCCATCTCCCCGGGGACCAGTCTTCTCCCCGGGGGCCCTGCTCTGGGCGTAGACAATAAGTGACTTTTGAAATCTTGTGTGTGTTCTTCCCAGCACATCCCCAGCTGCCGTGGGGGTGGCTGGTCTTCTGCGTCGCCTTGGGGCAAAGCGATGGTGGGGATACCCCTCGGAGCATCCAGCCTCCCCTGGTCCGTGGAACTGTTCTTGCCTTCATCTGCCACAAGGTGACGTGCAGCCTCTGAGGGTGGCTTCAGCCCTTCGCCCTCTCCCACAAGTGCAGGAGATGGGTCATTTCTGGTTGGGACTGGCTGGGAAGTCTCCATCCAGGGCGTGCTGGGCACCCGCCCGTGGTGCTCCAGGCCCTCCCAGGCTGCGTGCTTCGAGTGTGTGTCCTGTGTGCTAGCAGGGGTCGGGGTGTTGGCCATTTCCTGGCTCTCGGGGCCACCAAGACCGGCCTCTTCTCCCCAGCCTGGCTTTGGCAAGTCATCCTCTTTGTGGCTTCCGCCCAGTGGGTCCTCTGATGACATGGTCCTCAGGAGGGGCAGCATGATGGGTTTTATCACGGGGGTGGCCCTGAGGGTGTTGTCTTTAATCGCAAACAGTATGTGCTTGTTTGAAGTAGAAGATGGCGAGGGGGTAAGGTCTTTGGCTGTATCCTTACTTCCCCCCATCCGAGTGCCTCTGAAGTTTGCCTCCTCTCTTGATGCTTCCCTGGGTCTGTATCCAGACAAAACTTCCCCCTCTCCTTGCAGCGATTCCCCCTGGCTGTGCTCCTGCATGCATGCGGGCCCATTACTCAGGGCGCCGGGCTGTAGCTCATCGTTCCCTATCACTTTCTCACTCTCGTCCTTCCGACTGTCTCCTGCACTTCCGTCTTTCCTCCTGTCTTCCTGCTGGCTCTCGGTGAACCACGTTTTCTGCTGATCCTCAAATGAGGCAAAGGACTGGTCTGAAGAGCTGGTGCTGAACTTGGCCTTACTTTTGAAGCCTGGCATGAAATCCGATTGGCTGTCACTGTAAAACACATCTTCTTCCTCGGGCGAGAGGGGCCCTGGGGAGAATTTCTGGTTGAAGTTTGGATTCTGCAGTCCTGCGTCTCTCTCAGGTTCTGTCTCTTGAGACACGGATCTCAGGAACCCCTTCTCGAGGCTGAGGGTCTTTGGTTTCTCTGCAGCCTTCCCTGCCTCAGGCTCTCTGCTGCAAAGCCTCAGGGACAGGCGCCTCCTGGGGCAGGGCTCCCCAGCGTCTGGACATTTGCCTGACCTGGGGATGCCCATCTCCCGGTCTCCGTAGTCTTTCTCATGGCTGCTTCTGTCGGCTCCCTCCCCGTTGATGCCGAAGGCGGCTTGGGTGGTAGCTGGGGGGGAGCCAGGAGTTAGATGGTTCTCTGAAGAGGCTGCACCGGGGTCAGCTTCAGGGTCCTTCTGGGTACTGCTGTGCGACCCAGAAGAGCCGTCAGAGGGTCTCTCCTTAGAGAGCTCATTTGGAGGGCTCTCCTCCAGTCCGTTGGGCAGGATGATGCCATTGCTCATGGGTTCTTGCTTGCCTCCCGTTTTCTCCTCAATGCCTTTCAAGAGAGGTGAGGGGCTGTATGTGCTCTTAACACGCTTCCGTACATCCTTAAGGTTGAACAGCAGGCTGGGGGCTTTGGATTTGTAGCTGTCCCGAGACTGACCTTCACTGGGCTCCTTCTCTTGGTACCCATTTAGCTGTCCTGGGGGAGACGGGGTTATCTCCACCGGCTGGCTATCGGACGACTCCAGGACATACTTGGTGGGGATGACAGGGGTCAGAAGCTTACTGATGTTAAATGGAGGACTATAATGCTCCTTGGGGTCCGTGGGCAGGTCAAGGGCCTCGTTTTCTGGAAGTTGTCCCTGGGGATTGTGCTTTGTGTACAAGGCCGGGCCCCTTCTGGTGGCCTGCTGCTTCTCTTCCGAAGCGTCTGGTAGACTTTCTTTCCTTCCTCTGCCAGGCTTTGGTTTCCTCCAGGGGGGCTGGGTCGACTTCACCTGAGGGTCAGGCTGTGAGCTTGAGGCTTTTCCCTCCAAATCGAATGCTTGGGCTCCTGGATCCCTAGCTCCCCAGGGTCCAGATGAGGTGAGAGCCCCGGCTGCCAGCCTCTTCTCCTCCTGGCTGCAGCTTGCCCGGGTTTGGCAGGGAGACACTCTGTGCTCCGGGGCAGGAGGCTCTCTTAACAAGGGCGCATCCTCGTAATGCTTGGGAGCTTTGCTTTCCAGGATGGGGTCAGTGGCCTCCTTTCTCTCCGGCAGCCTCGGTTGGTGGGCGTTCCATGACTCAAAAGCACTGTTTTCACTATGAAGAAAGGTCCCTTTGCGGGGCCACTCCTTACCTCTTCCAGGCTCGCCCTTGGCTGACTTGTGGGGTGGGGACGGGAACTTGGATTCGAACGAGCTGGCTGCATTCTCGGGTGTTGGGAGGAAGCTGCCGGAGCTGTGACAGGCCATTTCGGGATTCTTGGGGGACTCCTGCTCTCCATGTTTCCTGCCAGGCTGGTGGCTAATCTGACGGGCGCTAGAGACTTCGGCAGGCACCCTCCTGACCGTCAGAAAGGCAGAATCGAAGCAGAAGTTGACACCACTTTCTGGAAGAGGAGCAAATTTAGGGGGGTTTTTGAGAGCCGGGGGCTTACTGGTGGGAGGCCTGCTGTTACAATGTTGGCTTTCAGTCCTGTCGAAAGATTTAATTAGTGATGACACTTTCGAAGCAGGCTTGCTGCTGCTCCTCAGGCCAGAAATGGGCACCTCCAGTCTCCTCTGGGCTGGTGTCAGTGGGGGGCTGCTCTTGGGGTATTTTTCCTCCCCTTGAACATACTTGGGTAGCTGCTGGAACGTGGCCGCCCAGCCCGCATGCTCGTTGCCTTGCGATGGTAACCGGCTCCAGATGCTGCTTTTCCTGTGGGTGTGGCTTACCGTTCCCTGGTGAAAAGTGCCAAACACCTGGCGGGTGATGTCCGGGGACAGGGTCAGGTCGGAGTCATTGAAGGACGCTTCCTCTGAGATGCACAAGCTCCGGAAGGCACGGTCTGTGAGGCTGCTCACCTCCCTGTCGGCATCATCCAGCACACTGCCGATGCTCGAGGAGTCGCTGAACCCGTCCGTGCACTTCTTATTCCCCTGCATTATCTGCCAGCTGGGAGGACTGTCCTTGGTCAGCCAGTAGGTGCCTCTGTGGGACGATTCTGGAGGAGCAGGCTTCTAGAGCTTCCTGTTGACCAGATGGAATTACGAAGTGGGACTTTTTTTTTTTCTCTGCAAAAGAAAGATGTGCAGGGTATGAACAGGATTTCCAACTTGGTGGCTCCATGTGAGAATGACATGCTGGTCCAGGTAGGTAATGGTGCCTGTGATGGTTAATTTTATGTGTCAAACTGACTGGGCCCTAGTGGCCAGTGTTTGGTCAAACATATGTAGCTGTGGCTATAAAAGTATTTTTTAGATGCAATTAACATTCAAATCAATGGGCTTCGAGTAAAGCAGATTACCCACTCCCCCATAATGTGGATGGGCCCAATCTCAGAGACTGAGCTCCCCAGAGGTAGGGAGAATTCTGCCCTAGGCTCCTGTGGGTGCCCAGTCTGCTCGGCTGATGTCAGACTTGCCAGCCCCCATAACTGCATGAACCAGGTCCCTAAGATCAATCTCTTCCTCTATCTACACATCCTGCTGGTTCTGCTCCTCTGGCGAACCCTGCCTGATACACAGTCTAAGGTTCCGATGTGCCGTTTTGCAGAGAGGTCTTCCCTGACGTTTCAGGGGGTGTCCCCTCCGCACTTTCTCTCGCAGTGCCTAGTTTATTTTCTTTGTGGTATGGAGCATGCTCGAAAATTAAGTTGACTTCTTTGTTGCCTATTCCATCACGAGACTGTAAGAGCCACGAGCTCAGGAGCCACTAGGCTGTCCGTCTGCTGCTTGAGCTCCTCCCAGAGCCACCCCAAGAGACCACAATCCCCCAGAGCCTGCAGCGCCTGGGCTCCTTAACTCTCTGACTTGCCCTTGGAGTGGGAGATGCTGGGGGGAGGCTGGAGGGAGCCAGATTCACTGGCATTTCTCCCCGACCCCTGCTCCTGGTGTGGCGTGGGGTCTTGGCAATGCTGCAGTCCTCTCTAACGATGGCCCCTCCCCAGGGCTCAGGGGGCTTAACTCTAAGCCCCGGACTCTCACGGTTCCCCTTGCCCCCTGGGGCTGTGGGGAGGATGGCTCCCACTCTTCCTGAGTGGCTCCACTTGCTGGGGTCTCCCTAATGCTTATACCTCTATTATGGTCCCTTCATTTGATTTTTTTCCTTTCCTTTTTTTTTTTAAATTGTGGTGAAATTGACATGAATTAAAATTTACCAACTGAACCGTGTAAGTGTACGTTTCAGGAGTGTTAAGCATATTCCTACTGATGTGACCGTCGTCACCATCCTTCTATAGAACTCTTACGGCATCCCAAACTGAAACTCCGTACCCACTAGATATCAGCTCCACTCCACCCCCACCCCACCCTGCCAGCCGGCCCCAGGCAGCCACTGTCAACTTTCTGTCTCTATGAATTGGATTATTCCAGGTCCCTCACGTGAGTGGAATCACACAGCATATATCTTTTTGTGACTGGCTGGTTCACTCAGCATGAGGTCCTCAAGGGTCATCCACTTCCACCCAGTTTCCTTCCTATTTAAGACTGAATAATAGTCCACTGTATGCTTATTCTACATTTTGTTTATCCATTTGTCTGTCAATGAACATTTACGTTGCTTCCACTTTTGGCTGCTGTGACTCATACTGCTATGAACATGGGTCCACAAATATCCGTTCAAGATTCTGCTGTGCCCAGTTCTTTTGGGCATATACCAAGAGGGGGATTTGCTGGATCATATGATAATTCCATTTTAAATTTTTTGAGGAAACTCCATACTGTTTTTCACAGTGGTTGTATCATTTTACATTCCCGCCAGTAGTGTACGGGGTTCATCTCTCCACATCCCTGCCAGCACTTGTTATTTTATGTTTTTTTGTTTTTTGTTTTTTTAATAGTAACCGTCCTAATGGGTGTGAGGTGGTGCATTGCCTTCCCTTCTGGGTCCCGTTTGGAGGCTGCTGCTTCCACTGGGACCCTGACCACTACTGCTGGGGTACATACTTCCACTGCCAGGAACGGGCATGGCCCGGACAGAGACTAGGTCCACGAGTACATGAAAAGTTAGATAAAACAGCAAGTATAGACCCCAGAGTGGGGCCGAGTAGTGGGCATTTGGGACAGTGAACATCTGGCAGGGTGCTCTGGGTCCTTAGCTGAGAGAGGACGCTGTCACCCAGTGGCCCAAGTCACAGCAGCAGCACAAGAAGTCGGCAAGGCTTCGTTCTTCCATCCTTGCCTGGCTGGCCAGAGTGATAACACTGCCGGCGCTTTAGAGGATGAAGACGAAGAAGCTCCCATCGGGGAGTAGGGTTTCCCATCAAGTGTCCTATGTCCTAACCCGGCCCCACACGGGGGATGGTGCACAAGGTGTCCTGCCCAAATATGCTGCTGTTGGGCTAGTGGCGTCGTGTTTGGGTCCTGGAGGCCGCCTTCTTTGGGGTTTTTTGTTTCCTGTGTCTTAACCACAGCCCGACGGTGAGTTTCCAGTGCTGACTCGGCAGGCCGACCTGGTTTTATGAATGGGAGAGCTGAGCTGGATGTGCTGGAGAAAGGAGGGACTCCGAGTTCTAGGAACTGGATAAGCTTGCTCTGCAAAAGCCTCTACTTAGTGCTCCTTGGCCCTGCCTTGAAAATCAGGGCTTCATCTCCCAGACAGCACCGTGCAGGCTTTTTAGAAGGCCGAGGGCATCGGCCCCAGCTCTCTGACCCTGCTGGCTGGCCAGCCACGCTCCCTTTCCCACCGATTTCTCCTTCTACGTGGCACAGCCCCGGTCATGGGGACAGAAGCATTTGGATGTTGGGGAAAGTTCCAGCATGATCAAAGGGTTCCCTTTGATTGTCTGATCAAAGGGACAATCCTTGTTATCCCCACTCTGTTGGTGTTATTTCTTCTTGCTTCGCAAGCAGACACAAAGCCTAAGACGGAGTGTGTTTGTTTGCTAGGGCTAACAAAGTGCCACAGAGTGCTGGCTTATAAAACAGAAATTTCGTATCTCACAGTCCTGGAGGTTGGAAGTCCCAAATTAGGTGTCAGTGGGGTTAGTTCCTTCTTTAGGCTGTGAGGGAAAGGTCTGTTCGAGGCCATTCTCCTTGGTTGGTAGATGGCTACCTTCTCCAGGGTCTTCATATTGTCTCTCTTGCATCTGTGTCTCTGTGTCCAAATTCCCCCTTTTTTATAAGAACACAGTCCTAGTGGTTTAGAGCCCACCCTAATGAACTCTTCTTAACTGATTACACCTGCAACGACTCTTTTTCCAAAGAAAATCACATTCTGAGGTTCCGGGGGTTAGGAGTTCAACATACGAAAATCTGTGGGATGCAACTCAGCTCACAACACAAGGGCAATCTTTCTGCAATCTTGGGGAACAAGCAATGACAATCAGAAGCCCGTTTGCGGAGGATGGCCTCGTGGGCAGAAGAGCCCTGAGTCCTTGATGGCGTTGCTGAGCTCTCAGCCTGTGCCTGAGCTCCCGGTCCTGGTATTTGTGTTACTGGGGTGGGATGGGGGACCTTGGTGGCTTCGACCACTGTGAGTCGAGTTTTCTGAATGTTGAGGTCCTACGGAGATAGTCAGGGAGGCTTCTGGTGTCCTGAATGCTGGGGTCTTGATCTTGGCAATGATTGTACTGGGTAATGGTAATACTGGGGTTTCTACACTTCCCCATTTAGATGAAAATAGGATAGTGGGAGATTGAAATTTAGAATCTTAGAGTTAAGTGAATGACCTCCAGCCAGTTAAGTCCCCCCCCACTCTGAGCAGATACTTGTCATTTTTTTGAACACTCAGCTTCAAACACTTGATAACTTTGGGGCAATTTCTTCTCCCTTCTGTGTTCAGTCTTGGTGGAGAGACTTGGGGCTGAGAGTCAAGGTGCCTGCTGAGACCTCCCTGGGCTAAATGCAGTTGTGAGACCCAGGCCAGGCCCTCTGCACTGCTTCTTCTGGAATGATGCCAGGATGGAAACGAGCTCAGATGTTCTTTCCAGTGGCAGGGTTGTCTGCTCACCCTTTCCCAGCCTGGCACTTTAGTCTTCGCCTTGAGTCTGCAAGGGCTCCAATTTCCTTGAATTTGTCCAGTTTCCGTTTCTTTTGTGCTTGGCCAAAGGACCCCTTACTGATTCGAGGTTTGCATCATAATTCCCGACAGTCATAGAAGAAGTTCAACATATTGGAGTATTCAGAAAATACAGCAGTCCCCCTTACCCACAGGGGATACATTCCACGACCCCTAGTGGATGGTTGAAACCACAGCTAGGAGTATTGAATCCTATACATACTGGGTTTTACCTGTGATAGAGTTCAATTTACAAGTTAGACACAGTAAGAGATTACCAATACCCAATAGTAAATAGAACAACGATAACAATATACTCTAATAAAAGTTATGTGAATGTGGTCTCTCTCTTTCAAAATCTTACTGTACTATACTCACCCTTCTTGTGATGATGTGAGATGATAAAATGTCTGCGTGATGAGATGATGTGGGATGAAAACGTGGGCACAGTGACGTAGGGTTAGGTTACTATTGGCTTCTGACCGTACATCGGAGGGAGGAGCATGGGCTTCTGGACCGTGGTTGACCGTTGGTAACTGAAACTGCAAAAAGCAAAACCATGGATAAGGGGGAAGTACTTTAACCACATTTCTTCCGCCTCAGGAAATGACCTTTATTCAGATAGCTTCTTCAACTGTGATTTGACTTTCCTGGGTTCGGATGGGACGGTCATAAAGTTGGCTCCCTACCTGGCCCCATGCCCTAGTCTCCCAATGCCCAGTGGAGCTCTTCAGCATGGTAGCTGACAATGGAAGGTGTTTCCTTGGGTTGGTTCCATACCTGACACAGCGATGGGGCTGCAGATGCCTGCCTTGCTGGGTTTTAGGGTCCGTAGTTTAAAAAATTCTTCTCATGCTTACATTTGCTATCATCACTGCCCATCTAGAAAGAAGGGGGAAAATAACATCAGTGGACCCACCTGACCAATTGGTCAAGCATGCATCAGGAGCAGAAGATGTCTTTATTTATTTATTTGGAGCAGAAGATGTCTTTAAATGTCAGTAATACAGTGGGTTTTAAAATATATTTCTTTTAAATCCATACTTGAATGCAACAAAATTCCAGACATAGGCATTTTTGGTGAAAACCAATATAAAGCCAATACCTATCCCTTCTAATATTTGTTAATTCACCTCTGGTTCTAAAAATCTTTAGGAACCTGTATGAAGCCTTTGGGATTTCTAATATGGTTGGCACAGTTGTGAATTAGTTTTTGCTAGTCAAATCTGACCAAAGGCCCTTTCCCACGTGGATTAGTAACTCAGATTTTGCAGTAAGGAGAATGGGCAGAACTTGAATCCACTCAGCAAGTGGTAGCCCAATGTTCGATTTATTGTTGGCAGGAGGCTTGAATATCTATTTTGACAGCTAAAAGAATCAAAAAGCTGCCCAGGAGAATTTTAAGAGTTCTCAGAATGAAGTGTAAACTAATTAAAATAAATCCATTATGCAAATGTTAAATGCAGACCATTGGGGCTTCCTCAAGACCTTCCTCTTCTCACAGCTCCTAGATATTAATCTAGACCATGGTAGTTTATTAATAGTATTAACAATCATACAAACTCAGGTTTGTGGAGGACATTTCTTTGGAAGCTCTCAGAGGGCTTTGTGTCTACCACCATCGGGCTCACCTCATTCCTGACTCCCAGGTTGTCCCTTGTCCTCACACCACCCTGGGTTTTCCTTTTCCAGAGCTCATGCCGTATTGTCACAGGTCACCTATCAAAATTCGTATGTCTCAGGAATTGATGGTTGCTTCATTTTCTCCTCAACTAGAAAGAAAATTCCTTGACCCAGAAAAGAAGTCTCATTTACCTTTGTGGAGTCAGCTCACCCACACAGAAACCAAATAAATGTGGGAATGCTCTGAATTAGGTATCTTTATGCTCCATTTTTCTGGAGGGCAAATTGAGGCAGAGAAAAGAAGGCATGAGACTGAAGGAGAAATTCTGTTGAGAAGCAATTTGGTTGAGAAGCACCTTGGGTATTAAAGTCATCTGAGAAATTCAGACTGATCCTTTTGTGTCACTAAATAGGGGGCCCCTTCCCCTGCCTGCGGCCCCATGGAGGCAGAGCTCAGGGCTAAGGATGAAATCTTTTGGGTTGCTCATGGCCAAGACATGGGTGCAGAAGGATGTGGTGGTGTTTATCTTGTGAACATTTGGGGAAACTATCACTCTGTGCTTGACTTCATGGGTTCACTGTCATTGCTGCTGAAATGCACTTTTTGGAGTCTAGCACAGATCTGTCCTGCACGCTGCTTTGGGCTAGTCCCTTGGGTTACTCCTTTTTCATTCTCAGCGTTGCATTTAGAAACTGCTTATAAGACTCCAATTGCCCATGCCGGGCTCTGGCTTAGAATCCCACAATGGCTTTCCAGTTTTAAAGAATGAAAATCAGCCTTCTTAACAAAGAGTCTTCCTTTCCATCCTCCTCTTGGACTATCTTCCCTCCCATGGTTGGCTTTCCAGAGTGTGCCTCAGAGCCTTTGCACACATTGTTCCCTCTGCCTGGGATTCTTTACTTTCACCTTTCCCCTATTACCCCCTTAACTCCTACCTACGCTTCAGAACCCAGTACCCATGACCCTTCAATAAGGCTGCTTATTCAGGCCATTGTAAGTCTCCCTATTTCATGCTTTCGTAGATGGCTATACCCACGCCTTCATAGCACTTGTTATAATTGTACTTCAGTGGTTAACTGGGCGACCATGGTTTAATGTTTGTCGTTCCCGATAACCGGGGTGCTTCAAGGTGTCCTTGTCCGTCTGGCTCTCCAGGCTCTCCTCAGGAAGCAGAAGAAAAATCTGTTAAATGAGCAGGCAGATCATTCCTCCTCTGTCATATCATTCACACTATTTTATTGAAAGTCAATTATAACTGGAGAGTTCCAGGATGATCACACATTTCACATTAGTGAATTTCAAGTCAAGTGGATTTAACTTACTTTTTGATTCCAAGCCCTAACCTATAGAAAATCTGCTGTGGTAAGAGGTGGAAGCGGGAGGGACAGATCCGTCCTAGAGACAGCTCCCAGGCTGGCGCGGAGAATGGCGCGCACCACGGCATACGCTATGTAAGTTAGGATTGAGTTTCAGGGTAATCGGGGAGAAATAAGGAGCAGCCTCATGACTTCTCCGTTTTCTTGTTTGTCTTTTGAATTGCCCTTGGGTTTCCAGTTGGGAGATGACTTTGATTCCCTCTGGAGGGCCGGCATCCAGCAAGTATTTGTTGAGTCCACTAGCCAGGCTGCTGTTTATGGCCACGCGCAAATGGTCATGAATTGATACATTATCGACATTGTGGGTGTCAGCACATGACACGTTGGCATCTGCCCTGTGTGGTATGGGCAACCTTGGAGAGCACCCATGGTGCTCAGCTACTGGGTCCTCCAACGCTCCTTCCACTGATGCTGGATGCTGGCCAAGCTCGCGTCAGGTAGAGCAGATTCTACAAAGCATCAGAACGCAGGCGCCAGTGGGCTGGACTTTCCAGTTCAGCCACTGGGGAGGGGCAAAGGGTCTGGTCACACACCCATTCATCCTAAAGAGCTGCTTGGCAGCCCTGTGGCCTTAAGACCGGGAGAATGGCAGTTGAGGATGTGCTTTCCTTTTCCTTATCACTTTTTTTTTAAAAAAAGATTTTATTTATTTATTTGAGAGAGCGAGAGCGCAAGCAGGGAGGAGAGGGACAAGCAGGCTTCCCTCTGAGCAGAGAGCCCGACGCAGGGCTTGATCCGAGGACTCTGGGATCATGACCTGAGCTGAAGATAGATGCTTAACTGACTGAGCCACCCAGGCACCCTGGCCAGGGTCAGCTTTTTGAATCAGAATGTATCAAACAAACCAAATGGGAGTGTGCATCCTCACGGATCAGCTTTCTCTCCCGATGAGCAACAAAACATCCTTTGCAGAGCCATCAGTAAATTCTAGCTCTTCTGAAAAGTTTTCTCACATGATGCTTTTCTGTGTCCTGCTGCAGGATGCTGTCAAACAATCGTGGCCTGGAATCCACCACTCTCTGCAGATACAATTTCCTTTCTCCTGGTCCCTTACAAATCCCCCCACATGACCCCCACACAGCCCCAGCTCTGCCCACACCCCCTCGCTCCAGACCTGTGTGCACCTATGGGCCCAGGTGGGTCCTGGCTCGGCTCCTGGGAGTGCTACCCTCGCCGCCTGCCTTATGTCTACCTTCCCTGGGCCACCCACTGCAGACTGCTTATCCTCAGCTCTCCTCTTCTGGGCAGGGTTTTCAACCACTGGCATGGCTTTATTGCACTTTATCTGCTGTAAATCCATCTTTCCAACAAGGCTTTGGGCTCCTTGGAGGGAGAACCTCAACCTGGAGCTAGTTCGTCTTTGACAGAATTGCTGGTACACTGTGATCACTCCGCCGTTCCCAGCTGCCGTTGCTTAGTGCGCTTCCTGGCCTGCGGGACTGTGATGATGGAGCTTTGCTGCGAATGCCTGGTGTGAAGAGGGACGGCTGAAAGCCCTGGCACCTCATGTTCTCCTTGCCTCCCATGGGGCTCCTGGCAGGAACCAGCTGAGGCCCGAGAGGGCAGGCAGCCCAATTTCTGCTGGTCTGTCCCAGGCAGTGAGGACAGCAAGTGGCTGGGACAGGCCCTTGTCCAGATGCTCCACGTACGGCCCCTCCTCCAAGCCCCACAGCTGAAGAAGGGTGAGGAGCCCACAGAGCCAGAATCCCGCTCAGGGGGCCCTAGCTCCAGCCCCATGGTCGCCCACGCGGCTGTGCCCTCTCCGCTTCCTTTCTGGGATGAGACAGCGGACCCTCAGAGAGGGAAAGCGACTATTCTATGTCACACAGCTGGTGAGTGACAGAGCTGGGCTTGGGGCCCAGGCCTGTGTGGTCCCGGAGTCGGACATAGCAAAGGAGGGGGCCATTGGTGGTTTGTCATGGCTGGGTTGCCAGATTGAGCAAAAGAAAAATACAGGACATCCAGTGAGAGTCCAGATAAACAACCACCCGTGGATGAGCGTGCGCCATGTAATAGTGGGATAGGCTTCGCATTAGTCGGGGTTCTCCCTAAAATTAATCACCGAGTACACTAAAAATAGGTAGTCATTGTTTATCTGAAATTTAAGTTTCACTGGACATCCTGTTTTTTTTTTTTAATCTGGCAACCTGAGGTCCTCACCAACTTTTGGAACCCAAAGTGGATCGCCATCGGAGGAGGCTGGTGCAGTGAGTCAGTACAGGGTGACTCACGTCTGTGTGTCCCCCTGCAGTTCAGGACACACTTGGTGGCTCTTATCTTGTTTGATCCCCAAGATCCTTATGAGGTGGGGCCAGCAGGCCTTACTGTCACCATTTTCCAGGTGGAGACAGAAAGACACAGAGAGGGGCAGAATGTCGTTTGGGGTCACACGGCACACAGAGAAGAGAACACAGGCCGGGGTTCAGCTCAGGCTCACCACTCGGTCACCCCGCACTTCCTTCGGGAGGCAGCCCTGACCCTCGATCGTGGGTTCTGGCCCAGATGGTTGTGTCTTGGGCTCTTGGGCTGCAGTTCAAGGGGGGAATTGAGGACAGCGATGGAGAAAAGGGGGGGAGGTTTGCTTCTAATCACCTCCCACCGATCGGCTCAGCTCAAGTTCCCGTGACAACCACAGGGATGGAGGGGACGGTTCAGCTGGTGAGCAGAGGGCGCTCCTGTCGGGGGCGGCAGACGGCAGGAGGGTTCAGGTGGGCCTCAGAGCCGGGAGGGATGCCCTCGAGCTAAGCAGGAGGCCATCTCACTCCTCTCTGGTCCCTGCCCGTCTTTGCACAGGAAGCCATTGGGGTTTGCTTTGCCGCTGGTTTTGACCACTTGCGTGTGGTGTGGTTGCTGAGCCTGGGCTCTTTGGGTGGATTTAATTACCTTAATTGAATGGTGTTTTCGCTTCTCAGTAAAGGGGAGGCAGGAAGCTGGTGGAGATGACAGGGGTTGGCTTTATCACACCCAGAAGGCCCTAACAAATTGGAATTGATTCCTCTTGGTCTTCTTTCTGGATGGTTTTTGAGCTGCGGAGGTGGGCATGGCTTGAAAAGCAGTTAAGTGTGGTGAACCGTGACAGCCCCCTGCCTGTGTGCCGACGGGCCCTGTTCCGGCCCGTGAACGCGCAGATGTCCCACATGCAGCCTTCACCACCCCAGCCCAGCCCAGGCAGGAGCATCGCTCCAGACCCCTGCCGTGCTGGTCAGTCTTGGGCTAAGCTCTTGACCTCTCTGTGCAATTGCCAACAGCCCTCTTGCTTGGCAGTTTCAGAGCGAATGCCCTTGTCTACATCTTATATTTTACGAGGTGAACGGTGGTGGCCACATCGACTTCCTCAGTTGGGGTTCTTCTGTGGGGGTGACAGGTGCGTGTCGAGGGTCCTCAGGCCCGCTGCTGCGTGTGTCTACATTCACTCATTCCTCATGGAAACCCATCAGGGTTGGCCCCTGTCCCCACCTTATAGAGGCGGGAACTGAGGCTACCCCTTGGGTTACCCGCTGCGTCTTGCAGAGTGCGGGCGCTGGGACCGCCTGTCTTCAGCTCCAGGGCCGTGCTTCCTGGCCCCATGATGACTCCCCCTCACTGTCCCCAATGTGACGGTGGCTCTATCTGTTTAACCCCTTTTAACTCTTGGAAATCAAAAATTTCAAGGTCATGACATTCTCCTGGAAGAACACAGGGGCTCTCGAAAGGCCGGCTGGAAGGTCTGCCGGGCACCCCTTCCCTTGGCGAGCACCCCAGAGCATTACTGTGCACCGCTCTGGGCCATTTTGGCTCCACAGGCCTGGAATGTGTGAGCAGGGGAGGAGGGTCGGCCTCCATCGGGCCTGGTTGAACGGCTCCAACCTAGGGGCTAGACTGGGAAAGCCATGGGCTCTCAGACTGACTCCCGAGCTCCTGTGCCCTGGGAGAGGACAAGGTCAGCTTCCTCCAGCCCCGGGAACACAGTGTGGTTGGCTCTGGGGGTCCCGATGGCAGCGCTGGGCTGGCGTGTGTCGGAATCCTCCCTGAATCACATCACCTACAAGGGGTCTCACAGCCCTGTCGCGCACAGGAGACCAGGAGTCCCGGGAACATGTCTGGACCGGCCGGGTTCGCAGAGCCACTTGCGGGCAGCCATCGCAGCTACTGTGGGCAATCTGCTGCCCGAGGGAGAGAGCCCAGGAGGAGAGAGGCTTTCTCCCTGGAGCTCAGCCGACCTGCATCCCCTTCCTGCCTGGGTGCCCAGTCTGCTGTGTCTGGACGGGACATTTCCTCCGGAGCTTCTGAGCATGACCCACGTCTGCAGTGAGAGGTCAGGGGGCCGGGCAGAGGGAAGGCCAGGCCTGGTCTCACACACCTGGCATCACACACCCAGGGGGGGGGGCCCTCTGGCAGGGGGAGAGGGGAGGAGCAAGATACAGAGGCAAAGGGAGGTATGAGAGAGGTGGAGAGATGGGCTGAGTTCAAAGACTCAGCAAGCTGCCCCTCCTGGCTTCCATTCCTGTTCCCTGATTATGTGACTGGGGCCGAGCAAAGTTTAAGCACTGACTCTTTGGGCCAAAGTTGCTGCCTTGTAGCCCTGGCTGATTTCAGCGGCTGGCATCTTGCCGCCCGTGGGCCGCCATGTGGTGCAGGGGCTCTGGGAGCCCCTGAATCCTTTGGTGCTTGGATCAGGTTACTTGGGCAGGGGTCTCACTCTGCAAAGGCTTTCCACAACACTGTTTCTGACTGTCTGTGCTGGCCAGGTGCTGTCGGGGGTCACTCCTTGGTGGCCGGATGGGCTGGATGGGGCCAGAGCTGTCTTTGGATGCTCCCCTCCACCAGGAAAGAGCTGCGCCCAGGTACCCCTGGGCTTCTCAGTCCTGCTCCACCAGGGGCTCTCTGCAGAGGCCGAGGGTCTTACTTAGCCTCAATGGCCAGACCCGACCCAAACTCTGGGGGCTGTGTCTACTCCCAGACCAGGGCAGGGAGCCTCTGGAAGGGGGACACGCAGCTTTTTCAGAAACACCCAAAAGGGTAGGTCCACCTGGGTCTGAGCCCGGTCCTGGTGCTCCTCTGCATTCACTGGGTATGATCTCGGCTAAATGACAGCAAGGCTGTGAGCCTCAGGTTCCTCCTCTGTAAAATGGAGCCAATGCCATGCACGTGTATGTAAAAAACAGTGGTTCTCCACTTTGGGACTACTGACTCTGCCGGAGTCCCTTGGGGCAAAATCACTCCTGGTTGAGAACGGCTGATATGGATTCAAGGAGAAAAGATAGCCTTGCCACCGGAACATCACTCATCCATCCATCCATCCATCCATCCATCCATCCATCCATCCATTCTTTCAGTCAGTCGGTCACCCCTTCCATATTTCCCAAGAACATCTTGCCCTGAATTCTGGAAACGGTAGGAACTAAAATGAGATAGCCATCAAATGGGCAGTTCTAGGCAGTAGAAAGAGCTGAGACCTGGTACCGAGTCAGGGTCGTCTTGGGCAAGTCACTCCACTTCTCCCTCTACCTGTGGAACAGGAACAATAAAGAACAACCTGGGCTCTGCCCGCCCCCTTGGGGATGCTCCCCACGCTGCAGAGGCCAAGGAAAGGAGTCATGCAGTCGGTCCCCGCGGTAGCCAATGTCTGAGTCTCCAAATGACTGGAGCCACTTGACTCACCAGGTCCTGGGTCCTCCCCTGGCCAGGGGATGCCTGCCCCGGAAGGAAGCCCAGGGCGCCCCATGGCGCTTTACCTTCAGCCATCGGGGACCGAGGAATCACTTGCCCTTCACTACACATCTCCTAGGAGCAGTTTCCTCCTTGCTTGTTTCTCCCTCAACATGCAGTAGGAAATATTTAAATCCCAGCACAGAAACTGCTCAGGGACATATAGAGTTGACCTTTCAACAACATGGTTTTGATCTGTGCGGGTCCACTTACACATAGACTTTCCAAAAAATCCAGTACGGTACAGCAAATGCGCTCGCTCTTCCTTATGATTTTCTTAGTAACGTTTTCTTTCCTCAAGCCTACGTGCTCGTGAGAATGCAGCATATAATACACATAACATACAAAATGTGTGTTCAGTGACTGTTTATGTATCCGTAGTTAGGTTTTGGGAGAGTCAAAATACGCAGATTTTTGACCGCAGGGGGTGGGTGTTGGTGTCCTTAACCCCCTCATTGTTGAAGGGTCAACTGTAGGTCAAGGAAAATTCATGAAGCAGAACTCACACTGCTTATCGGTACGACTCTGATATCTTCTGTTCTATTCTATTCTTTTATTAAAAAAGAAAACTTATTTGCAATTTGGTAAGTGGTTTCAGACCCAATGATGAGTTCTGATCTGCAGTGTTTTTTCTAAACTACTCTGGACCAGTAGTTTTCCTGGTAAGGAATTCTTCCTGGTTAGAATTTCCTGGTTAGTAGCGTCCCTGGTTAGACTCCGTTGCCGCTGCCCTCTTTGTGGCAGCGATGCTGGGTTCTCATTGGGGCGGAGTATTGGGGACCCGAGTCCCAACCGCTGTCTGACCAGATTCGTGTGGGGCTGGGGAGGAGACCGCCTCGGGGGGTGCCCTTACGGGCCAGGCCCTCCTTTTGCTTCAGTGGCTCGTCCCCCGTCCCTGCACAGGGCCTGTGCTTTTGTGAAAGGAGCAAATGAATGAATGAATAAGAGAAACCCCCATGTACTCAGTACCTGGCATAAGACAGGTGCTTTGCGTACTCCAATATTATTGATTCATGTTTATTATTATGTAATTAATATTTGCAACAGCCTTGCGAGGTGGAAATTGCTCTTGTTCTTTGCAGAGGAGGAACCTGGAGTCCAGAGAAGTTTACCACCTGAGGGCATGGGGTTTGAATCTGGGACTGCTGGGAAGGAGAGGGCACCTGCAACCTGTATTTTAAGGGGTTCCTCTGGGAGCTTCTGAAATGTCTCCTAGGGGCCGAGAGCCTCTGCTCAGGACCACCCCACCCCTGGCCACAGGCATCCTCCACCCTCCTGGTTCTCACCCTCCAAGTCTCCTTGGCGCTCATCCTAAGACCCTTGGTCATAGGCTGTCTATTGCCTGTACTCCATCACACCCGAGAAGCCGTGTACGGGTCCTCCCCACCACCCGAAAGCGGCCCTGGAGTGTCCCGGGCTTGGGCACAGCACCGGGACCACAGGGTCAAGGTTGTTACGGCATTCTCCTCACCATCTGTGTGCCCATTTTCCCCACCTGTAAACTGGTGCCACGGGAATGGGTGGCAAAGGCGGAGGAGCAGAGCTGGACGAGCCATCGCCGAGCCCTAGCTCCCTGCGGGGCAGTTCCGGGCGTGCATCCCCTTCATCCAGCTCCGACTAGCTGCCACATGCTTGCTCTCCGTGATCTTGCTCAGGGGTCACAATCAGAGGCAAGCTGGGGAGGGCTGGTGCCAGAGGAATTTGAGGTGGGAAAATGGAGGGTCAGAGAGGTTGAGGAACTCGCTCACAGCCAGAGAGTGCCAGCGTTGGGATTCGGCCTCAGGGGTCTGTGCTCCATGGCTATGCAGCCAAGGCAGAGCGAGGCTTTGGGTTTCTGGGGGCGTCTCCATCTGCCATGGTGCCTACACCAGGAGGCCGGGGTGGGGGGCAGCAGCTTCTCTCTTAACACCTCTCTTAACTTCTCTCTTAACACTTTCTGTTCTACCTTCAGCGGCTCTCCTCTTCCCATCAGGGGGCATTTGCTTTGGCAAAGCTGGAGCTGACATCTGTTGTACCTGGCTGTCCTTCAGGGAGCGTACTGGATGGAGGGTGCCATCTTCCTGGTCCCTGCACAGCCGGGAGGGCGTGACTTTCTGCGATGGGGGAGGGGCCTCACGTGGAGAGTCAGGGAAGTCCTAAACCCAGGAATTCCTTATCCCCACGAGGGCGCGTGCACACACGCACACACACACACACACACACACACACACACACACACACACTCGTCAGAACCCGGCTGTCCCCGGCCTTCTCACTTCCCGCTGGAGGCTGGAAGTGGGTGGGAGAGGTCTGTTGGGTAGATGACAGCTGTCCTTTCTCCAGGGGGTGTGGCAGCAGAGAGCCCGGGAGAGACAACTTCCCTGCCATGGGGGACTGACACCCGTCCTGCCTTCTTCATGGAATTCCTCACGGGGAGCTTTCCAGCAGCAAGAAAAAAGAATTCAGATGCGACCACCCAGGTTATCCTTCTAAAAAGGAACACTGAGAAATGCTCTTCCACCAGGCAAAGTTATTTAAAACTACAGCTTGAGTTGATGGGAAAAGATCAGCTTCTCGGAGCATCTTCTACTATGTTTGAGAACAAGGTGAGGACCTTGTCCTCTTTCCTTCTCTGAGCCAGTGGTCCTTCTAGAAGGCCCCGGAGGCCTGGTTAGAGTGCTAGGACTCACCACAGAGACGCCCACTCGGGAGGTTGGGCTGGGGCAGGGAGGATGCTGGTGCTGCCCATCCTGGGACCACACTTGGAGCCCCGCTGCCCTACGTTGGAGGCTGTATCCCTTTCTGGGAGGTTGTGCTGATAAGCGATAGGCTCTGGGGCCACTTGCACCCCACGGTTGTCTACCACTGTGGTTTTGGCTGTGTCTGCTTTGCTCTGGGCAGGGAGTGCAGAGGTGAGTCAGAAATGCCCTCTTCAAGAGACCATTGCCTAGAAGTGGAGAGCAGGCCGAGGTGAGTGCAAGCTGTGGGTCCAGGAGGTAGAAGGACAGAGGTCTCACGGGGCAGGGCTTATTCCAAGGCTGCTGTAGAGAGCTTTGGCTGCCTGTGTAAGTGTGAGCCCCCACCTGCTCCCGCCAGCGCACCAAGCAGAGGGCGGTGGAAGGAACACGAGATATATTTTTTCTATTATGTTCACTTAGCCATTGTATAGTACATCATTAGTTTTTGACGTGGTATTCAGTGATTCATTAGTTTCGCATAACACCCAGTGCTCATCACAACACAAGGTTTAGAGTCAGACCAGGTCTCCCCTCTCCTAGCCCCGTGTGACCTCAACAAGTCACCTCCCCTCTCTGAGCCTCTGATCCTTCATCTGCAGCAATATCCACCTCATTGGGTGGTTGTGAAGGGTGGAGGTGAGAAAAGTATCAAGAGCCCAGAGTAGAGTTACACAGCATAAGGATTCAATGAATGGAAGCTTCCAGCACTCCAGAGACCTGGGGTGTTTGAAGCAGACGGTGCAGGGAAGGAATCGCGTATCTATCACAGCGGTACTGACACCCACCAACAAGACTGCTGAGGGCGGTAAATGAGCACGTGTGTGTAAAGCACACAGTAGGTGCTCACTAAATGCCACCTGGCATCCTTTCTCACCCCCCGAGGTGGGCAGTATAAGAGAGCGGGAAGGCCATGGACTGACACCAGACCCACTTTGGTGCAGCTCCTGGCTCTGCGAGCTGTCAGTGACCCTCTACAAATCATAAACCTTGTTTGTGCCTCAGTTTCCTCATCTGTGAAATGAGACCGACAGTCATACTTGCCTCGTGGGGTCATTGTGAGGACCTAAAGAATTTGTGTCTATGAGGTGGCTGGCACCTAGCAGCTGCCCGTGAATGTCGCTATCCTCCCCACCACGCATCCTGCCTCACTGAGGGCTGGGGGCACGCGGTTCGCTAGGATGACATTGCCTTTCGCCACCATAAGCAAGACAGTGACTGACCAGCATGTTGGAGAGGGCGTCCCTGTCCTGGGATCTGCCCTTGTGAGTGCCCTCTCCGCCTGGTTTCTCTGCCTTAGCAAACCACTCAGCTCCCTCGTTCTTAGACGGGCTCTTGGCTGAGCCTTCACAGTGTTGGTTTTTGTCGGGTGTTCCCCTTAAACGATGGGTCTGCAGCCCTCTGGGCAGTCACCCGAAGCAATTTGGGGACATCTTCCATGCTCAGTTACAATTTAGATCCTATCCTTGCCCTTGAGAGGTAAGTTAAAGCTAGGTAAATTTAAATTAGGTAAAATTAAGTAAAGCTTTAACCTCCTTTCTTTCCCTTGGGAGCGGGGTGCTGGTGGGGCAGAGCAGGGTGTCCTGGCTGCTGGCCGTGTACATGGACTCACCCCGACCCTGCCCTCGTTTGCTGTGCGGGTGGGGACATGACTTCCCCTCTCGGGCTGGGTCCCCCGCCCCAAGTGCTGGAGGCACACAGATCCGTGATGCTATTTGGACAGGAGGGAAGGTAATAATGATGTGCGAACGTCCAGCGGTCACTGTGAGGGTGGGTCAGTCCTCTACAATGTCAGTTGCTCTACAATTGAGCAATGAACAGGAGTCAGCTGAGCCCTGAACCACTGTGGTTTCTCTTTAGTGAGCCCTGGAAGGAAAATCTCCAATTTGGAGTTTAAGCAGGAGAGAAAAGAAAACAACAAATAGGGGAATTGAAAAAAACAGTCCTCATATTTATTATGTACCTGGTACTTTTCATATATCTGCTCAGTTAATGCATGAAGGAGCCCTTGAGATGGGTTCCCATGGGTCGGTATTCCCATTTTACAGAGGAGGAAGTTGAGGCCCCGGGGCTGGACTGCGTATCTGGATCTGCCTCCCCCCAAAGCCCCTGCCGAGCAGCTCCGGAGGTCTGCAGGAGCAGCAGGGAACCTCTGAGGCTCTAAGGGAGGGAGGAGGCTGTCCGGGCCGGCATGGCTTATCTGAGGAAGGCTTCGACTCTTTGGTAAGTGGACTGGCCTTCCCATAGAGACTCTTTGGGATGTGGAAAAGACATGGGCTTTGGACTCCGGTCCCAGGGTTGCATCTTAGCACCTCATTAGCTGTGCATCCTGGTGCAGGTTACTAAACATCTCTAAGCTGCCGTGCCTGCCTTTGCGAAGGGGACCCTCAGACCTGCCATGCTAGGTGAGCTCGGCAGTAAACCCCGGACAATCTAGGCAAACACTCTACATGTGGGAGGCAGGCAGCCAGGGATGGCCCTGATGAAAATGGCGGGCACACAGGGGTGGATGTGGCTCTGGACCGGAGGCTTTAGCCCAGTGGGTTTGAATTCTGGTCTCGTGACCTCTGGGGCTGTTAGCCTTGACCTGCTTCAGAGAGGGGCCGACAGGGGACCGGCGGCTGGTGCTGGCTGTGGCCAGGCTGGCCCTGCAGAGGGCAGACCTAGGGGCAGCTCCAGCGGGAGCCGGCCGTTGCAGGCAGGGCCCCAAGGCAGAAGGCCTGAAAACGGCCCCTACGGTCAGCAGGGGGTGGGGAGAGCACTGGGTCACTCAAGCCAATCTCGGCGTTTTCTCTCCCCTTAAGCTCCAAGTACAGGCAGGGCTGAGATGAAATTCCTCTGTTAGCTCAGCCTTGCAGTCCCTCAGAAGCTCAAGCCCGCCCTGGAGGGGGCTCCTCAGGGACAGGAGGGACCAACCGAGGCAGGGGAGAGCATCCAGGCGGCAGAGCCCTTGGGCTCCTGCTGGCACCACGTGCAGGCATCTCCGTGGCATTTGGAAGCCCTTCTAGGCCCTTTGGGCACCTGTGCTGTGCTCACCTTCTCTGGGTCAGAGCCTTGAGAGACTGCCATGCGGACAATGGAGGACACGGCAACTCCCCACTTCTACGTGCTGTGGTCCAGAAGGGTCCCTTGCCCTTTCCTACTAGGAAAGGGAGGTCTGTCTGTCAAGTCCTGGGGAGAAAGCTGCTATTGGCGGATTGGCTCCTCGGACCCTCTTGCTGTCCGATTCCCAGACACGCCGACTCTGCGGTTGAGCTCTCCAAGGCTGACCGGGCAGGCCTGGAAGGGAATGCACTTGGCACCAAGTGGTCTTCAGTCTCCCACCTGAGGACCGAGGTCAGAGGAGAACCTGCTCTGCCTCCACCTTGAACAGGAGACACTATTGCTCACACACGCAGCCCCCTCCAGCGCATGCTCCGTAATGACACTGGTGACTTACATGGGGGGTGACACATCTCAGCCGTGCTCCACGTTCTCCATTTTTGGGTCTCGATCCATGTGCCTTGACAAAACCCTTGTCCTCCTCAGCCCCCTGTCTGTCCTCACCAGTTTGTATCATGCAACCCCTGGGAACCACGTAGAAATTAAGAGGTATTTTGACAAGCAGTTTTGTCAACTAACTGAATGAAACGTATGATTGAGTTGCAGGGCTACAGATCGGCTGGGTTTGGTGGGATGTGGTTTAAACCCTCAAACGGAAATAAAACCAAGATCCTTTGTAGCCCGTTTGGAAACGTCAGCTCTGATGTCTCCGCGAGGGCCACCTTCTCTTAAAGCCTTTTGCATCTGTCCAGTAACCCTCCACAGATGGAGTGAAATCCCAAGAGACAACGAAGAAGGTGGCCCAGCCCTGTCTCCACTGGCTGGCAGGTGTCAGCTCCTGAGATTTCTGGCAGAGGCTGGAGGAAAAGGGCTATTTCCAGACGTGGGGCTTCCCCTTTCTGTAGGGGTCTCTAGGGCTTCTTAGGGTCAGGAGTGAGGACACAGAAGATGCTGAGACACTTGCCTGCATATTGGTGGAAAGACCCTGGGATGAAAGCATTCATCCTCTGAGCACTGGTGGCCTTCCCGGCCTCTTCCACTCACACCTGTCTCCCCAGGTCCCCAGGAGATCTAAGCCCCTGTTTCTGGGACCTAGCACCCCACCAGCTCCCTTTCCGCCCAGTAGTCCCAGTTGCTCTCATCCCAACCAGCTTCTGGTCACCAAATAGCAGGCACAATTGTTCTCCTCTCAAAGACCCAGGGGCAGAAGCATGCTGGACTTGGGTCACCCGGAGATGTCTATTTATAAACTGATAAGCACAATCTGCCCTGCTCGGCCCAGGCCACACTCCACAGCAAAGCTAACCTCCCAGTGGCATACAGAACATTTCCTGTACTGGCCAGACTGGAAAAACCAGCCCCGGGCAGGGGCCGGGGCTCCTGAGCCTGGTACTGATCCTGAGGGGTCCAGCTTACAGGCTGTTTTAACAGCTGGAAATTTTCCTGCTTTTTTTTTGCGTGGGTACCAGACTGACCCATCTCAAGCAGTGTTCTTGTACAGCTGGGGTCAGTAAACTTTTTCTGTAAAGGGCCGCATAGCAAATGCTTTAGCTTTTAATGGCCAAATGGCCTCAGCGTTTGTAGCCACGGGCAAAATGTAGATGACCAAGTGTGGCTGTGTGCCAATAAAACTTTATTTACAAAACCAGGTGCTCAGCCCACAGCTGTGGTCTACTAACCACTGTTGTAGAGGGAACTCAAATGCTGGCGAATTGGACCTCATTTAACACAAACATTTGTTTTGTCTACTCTCCAGGATTCGTGTACTTATGGGTTTCTAAAAATATTACTTCAAATAGAGCTCGCTATAATAGGGTTAGATGCGTTGAAAGAAATGGTCTATGATTTAGTTTAAAAAAATAGTTTTGATTTTCTAGAGCTGTTTAGGTTTGCAGGAAAACCGAGCAAATTAGCAAAAGGTACAGAGATTTCCCCTATAGTCCTTGCCCCCCCCCCCCCATATGCATGGCCTCCTCCATGATCAACATCCATGGGAGGGGTTTAAAGTCCTAAATAATAATTTTTTAAGGCTATCTAGTTTTCCACACCTATTTAGTATTGTTCTCTTCAGTGATCCATTCTCCACGAGAAAAGAAAGATACGATTTTAGATTTGACCAAGCGTTGAGTCTGGTTGAGGATCCCCAGGGTGCGGGAGGACACTGTGGGGGGGTCCATACTCGGGTCCCATGGACTATCAGAGTCCATGGGCCAGAATGTTCCAGTGATCAGTAGTCTTCTTTGTTACAGCTGGCCCGATCCTGCCGAGTCTCGCAGTGGAGTCCCAAGATTGACAGTCCCCTGCCTGAGAACCTGTCACTGCGGTGCTGCCCCTGTTTGGGAACGCGTGACCTAGGCCCACCTACAGGCTCGAGTCTGCCCGGCCATGTGAGAGCAAAGTGCCCTGACACACACGTGTGTAAGGACAAAGTCACACACACACACACATCTGTACCGTGCACTCTGTACTGCATACCCCTCCTGCTCCCCACGGAAATCTGGCACCCCCAGGACCCCCAGCCCGCCAAGAACCGCAGCCCCCAGGGTGCCCCTTGTGGCTCACACCAACCTGCATGCCCCCCCCGCCCCCCCCGCCCCCCGGGCTCAGAACTCCATCCCCGCCACTGCCGGGCCCCCAGCGGAGGCCCCTGCTGCGGGGAGCTCCAGCCTCCCAGCCTCCACTCAGAAACCAGCCCAGCGACCGTCCGCAGCCTACCTTCCGCTCTGCGCGTGGCCCAGCTGCTGGCTCTTCAGGCCTCCCTGGGAACCGGAGAGAACCCTGCCGTGTCCAGCAGCCCGGCTCTGCCCGGCCGCTGAAACTTCTTCCCTCCTTCTCCGGGCTGCCCAAAGTTGAGCCGGGGACCTTGTCAAGACCCCACACCTGTCCGTTCTCACAAACCTGCCCACCTGGGGAAAATCAGTGCCCAGAAGTTGTCCAGACGCCGGACACTCACGAAGCGTAGCTAAATAGAGACGCGGCCGGGGGAAACCAAATGGTGTTCTTGGTGGGGAAGAGGCAAACAGTCCGCACCGCGACACCCGTGTGGTGTCAAGTAACAGTCAGATTAAACAAACAGCCTCAGCAGCTATTTTTACCTCTAGATCGGCCGCTGGTAATAGATAACTTGGGGAGTGAGAAATTGCTTGCCGCTGAGCTGGACCCTACCACGAGTCCAGCTCCCATCCAGAATGATTTCTTAAAGCCATTTCAGCACCGAGATTCAAAGGCAAATACCCCAAGGTGCGAAGGCAAACATTTGTTTAGGGAAACGTTAAAAACACGATAGTGGGTGCTTTGGAGCTGCTGGCGCCCGCCCGGAGGCCTGCTGATGTCCTGGGGCAGAAATAGCCTGTTTCATCATCCCCTCGGAGGACTGCGGCCTGCATTCCTCGAGTAAGGAGCCGCGCTGTGCTGTGCTTCTGGAGCAAAATAACAGGCCCAGCTGCAGGCTGGGGGAAGGCCAGGCCGGGATTTCAGGGGGAGAGTTTCAGAAGGATGGGAAATAATCAGGGAAGAGGCAAGGTAAGTGCCACGTGGTGAGCCGGGTCGTGGCAGGCCCTGCTGCGTGCGAGGTCCAAGTGCTGGTGGACAGGGCCCGTGCTGCCAGCTGAGAGCTCTCCTCTTCAGCTCGGGGAGGGGCTGGCCCGATAGCTACTTTCTGTCTCGGCCTGGGGTTGCCTGCTCTCCAAACTGCCTGCAGACCCCCTGTGCCTTTGCTCATGCTGTTTCAACCCCCGGGAACCCCCCTTCCCTCCCCAAGTTGGCCCTGTGACAGTGCGCTCACGGCGAGGATTTTAAGCAAGGGTTTTGGTCATTGTTTCCAAGAGCCCTTTCTCATGTTCCCCTAACCCGTGGCCTGGGAAAGCAGAGGTGCTGGTCCCCACCAGCACCTGCTCTACGAGGTGCTCAGAGCCCCTGTAAGTCTGCACTGCACTGTATATCTGTATCTATTTGTGGACTGCCCCCCCCAACCCCCCTGCCCAGCCCTTGTGGGCTCTTCATGTCCAGGAACCTGTGTCCCAGCGCTAACTCGGGGCCTGGCACCACCTCTGGCCTTGAATCTGCGGGTGGTCGGGGTCACGGGGACCTGGGTCTATGCATTTCAGTCTGAACCAACTCAGAAAGGACAGTTACTTGCTGCACTGCAGTTTGGAGGGGTCAGACCCCAAAGAGCAGGATTACCTAGGCCCTTTTCCTCCTTGGAGCCTCAAAACGTGCCTTTTGCCTGAGAACTTAGGACCTGACTGCAGGGACACCTGCTCACTGATCAGTACTCAGAGACCGTTTGAGGGAGGCTCCAAGGGAACCCCTTGATTTTACCCGCCCCACCAGCTCCCCTGCTTGTCAAAACCAACACTAGCCAAGCTGGCCAATGACAAGAATCAACTTGAGATGTGAGCCAGCATTGAAACAGGGCAGGCCGGGGCTCCAAGTCCTCCAGACTTGGAGCCCCGGCCCTTGCACCTCCTAGCTATCTGACACCAGCCGAATCGCTTCACCTCTCCGTGCCTCAGTTTACTCATCTTTAAGATGGACAGACTGCCTAGCTCTGCTGGGTTGAGGATCAAGTGAATTCATGTACATGGATACGCTCGTATGCGGCAAAGCTGCTCAAATGTGAGCCTTTTTTTTTTTTTTCTTTATGATTTTTCCCACACCTTCAACTATCCGTACCATCACTTACCATATCTTTGTAAGGAGAATTTAAATCGACTTGTTAAAAGACAGAGCTTTGTGGTAAATAGCGATACCCGCAAAATCATAGGTTTGATGGTCTAGATCATGTTGCCCCCCATTGCACATTGATACTAATCCACTGCCAGTTCTCATGGATCTGTGCACCACCCAAATTATTTTGTTCCAGATTTTAGGGAAGGCTGCATCGCTGAATCTCATTTTATGGTGGGAGTTTGCTTTGGGGTGTGAGTAACAGGAGCTGAAATCAGCCGGGCCCTGGTCTTCTCACTTGCTTTCCTCCCGCTCCTCGGCACGTTCCTTCCCCAGCTTACTTTTAATTCTTCCCAGGTGGAGGGCCCGACAGCATGTCTGCTTTGGGGTCCTAGACGTGGTGAGCCTTTGGTCCTAGGAGCTGGTGTTTGCTTGAAGTGGCTGCTAGAGAAAAGAAAAACACAGGGGTGACCCAGGGAACTTGTCGGCGTCAGCAGGGGCGGCCGGGAGAACAATAAAACACAGTTGACCCGGCAAGAGCCTGGCCTGGGAGCAGGAGATTGGCGGGGGGTGGGGAAGTGGGTAAAGGGGGGGCCGTCCGTCCAGCCTGATCACAGCTGATCTCTGTAGAATCCGATGTCTCCCCCAGAATGTGCCCTGCCTGCCCCGTGCCACGGACTCCACGTCTGGCTCGGTCACGGTGGGCACACCGATGCCGACCACCCCCACGCAGAGCACAGCCAGAGAACTCAGCCCCCACTCCAGACGAGGAGCTGGAGGTGAGCTGGCCTCTTTCCAGGGGCCGGACCCAGGCAGAGTGACCACTCTCGTCCAGTCCAGGAGCTGTGAGCTGCGTGGAAAGAATGTGAATGAAGACACAATTCTAAATGTGGAACCGCGGACGCTATGTGAGCTGGCTCCCTAATCATCCAGAAAAACAAGGCCTGCGTGTACATTCTGCAAGAGCATAAATAAAGCTGTCCTCAGGCAGCGGGCTACGGCAGCCCATCCTTGCAGTGACTTCCCTGGCCCCAGCTCGCGGCAGAACCCCTGGAACATGGCGGGAGGGGCCCAGCGACTGAGCGCATGGGTGAAGATGGCCTCGCTCTCGTCCGGATGCGCACGCTTCTCCCTAATCCCCTTCTGCGGCAAGCTGGCTGTGGTTTGCATCTGTCTGATTCAGAAATGTTCAAAAGCTCGTAACGGGAGCAACACCAGAGGGCTTATCAGGAGGCCTCAGCAGACTTTTCTTCACTGGAGCTCATTCTTCTTTTCAAGTTGTTTGCATAAACTTCTTCAGGACGGTGGAGCATTTCCTGGGCTTAATAATAACAACGAAATAATAAATGCTAGCTCACACTCATACTTAGCTCAGACCTTGACTCGGTGCCCTGTGCCATCCTGAGTCTTTACTTAAATTAACGTCGATGCTGTACACTCTTTATCTTAGGGCCTGGCACGTTTTTGTTCTGGCCCCACAAACTGCTACCTGTCAGGGAGCCAAGCAAAGACACGATAAAGAAACTAGTATTTCCTGAGCACACACTATATGCCAGGCACCACTTGTGTGTTCTACCAAATCCTCAGGATGTCCCAGTGTGATGCCCCAGTGTGATGCCTGTGCATATCCCCCCTTTACAGATGAGCACACTGAGGCCTGCAGAGGTCCTGGGTGTCATTCAGCTAACAGGGGCCCTGAGGATGCTGATGAGGGTTTGTCTGTCTGCCTGTCTGGTCTGTATATCTCTGTTGCACCCCATCCCACACCCCAACACAAGCTCGCTCCCAACCCAAGTCCAGGGAACATGGCTGCCTTCCATCCACCTGTTTTCCTTGCCTCTCCCTGGCAAGAGAGCAGTCTGGCCAGGCCACCTCCTTAGCTACTGCTTTGTTATGGGAACTGAGAGGATTCTGTACCTCAGTGTCGGCACAGTGAAAGCATATCCTCGGGGCTGATGGCAGGATGGGATGTCATTGTAGGGGGACACTGCTGGAACTCGGGCCTCGCCGGGTTGCTCACCTGCTGAGGGGCCTGAGCCATCAGACCCCTTCCTTCCGAGGGGTTTTCTCACCAGGAACTCTGAGTTGGCTCCTTTGTGAAGGGACGTCACATGGCCATGCGTGTCTGGTGCCTAGCTCAGAGGGGCTGGATATATCGAAGTGGAGGCGGGGACACCCTGTTTGCAGCTCGCAGCTGGAAAACGGCCCACTGGCTGAGGTTGCTGGTACCCCTTCCCTAGGGCTGCTGTTCTCCTAGCCTCACCAGCCTGGAGCCATAGTCACCTGAGAGTCACCTGGGCCAAGGGCTTCTGGATTCTTTGCTTAGGACTTTCCAGTCAAAGATTTCAATACAAGAAATAGAAACTGTGCTGTGAATGAGGTAAAATGCCATCAAACACCAACAAGGTCATGGTGGCCAGCAGAGAGGTCAGCCACCAGGGCATGTGGAGTCTACGGAAGCCATTGCTCCACACGGAGGGATCTGAAGTTGAGAGTCAGGAGGAGCAGGGGGAGTGGAGAGGTGTGCTTTACTCTCACACGTATGGGCCCACAAATTTTTCTGTAAGAGGCTAAAGGAAATGTTTTCAGCTTCACGGGCCAGGTGGTTTCTGTCATAGCTGCTCAGCTCAGCTGTGGAAGGGGGTCAGAACTGATCCTTAAACAAAGGGGCGTGGCTGAGTGCCAATAAAACTTTATTTGTGGACACGCAGATTCGAATTTTATGTAATTTTGTCATATCACAAAATATTCCTGTTTTAGTTTTTCCTTTTCAATATGTCAAAAGAATTTTTAGCGTATGAGACCACACAAAACCAGGGGCAGGATGGGTTGGCTCCCGGACCGTAAGTGCTGAGAACTAAGCCACTCTCTCTGCCCAGCCACCACCAAGCACGTGGGCTCATGGGCACCCGCAGCCCGGCTAGTCTGAACCAAGACATGCTGTAAAGGGGCAAAATGCACACTGGATTTCCGAGAAGATCCCCCCCAAGATCCCCCCAAAACAAAACCAGGATGTAAAAGTCTGCGGAATAGAATATTGTATTGGGTCTTGTGTGGCCAAGATGATACGACTTTGCATATTATGGCTTTAATAAAATATATCAGTAAGATTGTTTTCACATATTTCTTTCGACTCTTCTAATGTGGCTGCTGGCAAATTTAAAATGACACACGTGGCTCACGCCGTGTATTTCTAGTGGGCGGGGCCGAGCTGCCTTTCTCCTGGCTGTGACCCTGCTCCTCATCACCTGTGGCTTCCATGAGGCCAGTCTGTTCCTGGGATCAGCGCTGATGTGGTCACGGTGAAAATGTTTCAACTTCTCCATCGTCAATTGCTCCGAGTTCAGAAGTTAAGCAGGAACTGTGTATTCCTAGATCACTAGTATTATTATTTCTGTTTGGTTCTTCCATTATCTGTAAAATAGTGAACCTTAAGAAATTAAACTTTCTGCCAATGAAGAAAAATGGGGATAGTTACCATTTTCTGAACACCTCCTGGATACTGGGTTAATGGTCTCATACCCACTGTATATTTTAATTTTCACAACCACCCGGGGGAGTGGAGGGACCATTTCTATCTCCAATTCCAAAAGGACAAGGAAGTCAGAGAGGTAAAATCCCTTACCCTAAATTGTGTAATTGATGGCAGAGTTGGTCTCAAAGTCAGGTTGTCTTGTCTCCCCAGACTGAATTTTTTTCCTGGTGCCATCATCACTAAAGTGCCAGTAAAAGCAGGGCCTCCTGGAAGAATTGTTTCTCCTTACAGTGCAGAGAGGTGGTGGAGGGAACACACAGAGCTGCCTGGTTGTGGAAAAGAGGATCATAAGGCGGGGCCGGGGTGCAAAGCCAAAATGTATTCTCCTGCTGCTCTGCACCCCCAGGCATTGCGTGTTCTGTCCCCCAGCAGCAGCTGGGGCGGAAGGCCACTATTTAACTGTTCCATACCCCCATCTGACCCAGAAGTAGTATGATTGCTTTGACCTCAGAGGCGGACCAATGTAAGAATCACTTCTCTCACTGACTGCAGCCATACTGCCTCCTTGCTCCTCTTCATGTATTCAGCTCCATCCTGCCTCAGGGCCTTTGCACCTGCTGGTCTTCTGCCTGGAGCTTTCTGCCCCTGATCTTTACAAGGCTGCTTCTTTCTCCCCATTCAGGTGTCAGCTCCAGGGTCACTTCCTCAGTGACCATCCCATCTAAAGACTCTCACTCTCAGCCCTGGTCATCCTCCATTCTGTTTATATCCTTCATACCACCTCCTTCTGTGGTCATGGGTTTATGCTCTGTCGATGCCCTCTCCAGAATGCAAGCTCCAAGAGGACTTTTACTTTGTCTGCCTTCTTGTCCTCTGCCCCTGATGTGTGCTAGTGGGTGAAAGGGAAGGCACTGCGGGTGAGGGGGCTTCTCACTGCCTTGCATCTCCCTCCTGCCGTTACGAACTCAGAGTGTTGGCCTTATCTCAGGGCAGTGGTTCTCAAGTCAGCTGAAGGGCCAGTGAAAACCCAGATTGCCACAGCCCTCCCTCAGAGTGTGTTTTTCTAGCAAGTTCCCAGGCGGTGCTTACCCTGCCGGTCCAAGGACCACCACCTGGAGAAGAAAGAGCTACTGGCCATGTGAGACCAAAGCCACGGTTGTGACAGGTGGCTCTCTGGGGGCTGCAGCCTCAGAGAAGCTTCTCGCTCAACCAGGTGAAGCTCTATCCTCCCTGCATCTTTGACGTAGATTTACAGGTAAGAGAGCTGAGACATGAGTTAAATAACCCAAAGATGAGGCCGAGGCTTGAACTCAGGAGCTCCGGCCCTCAGCGTCGATACACGCCACCTGTCCGGCTGCCTTGCTGCGGTCTCGCCTCCTGGAAGCCTGTGGATGTGGGTCACAGGTGCCAGGCGGACCCAGCCACCTCTTTCCACTTGTAATCTCGGTGATGCTTGGCAGGACTCGATGGGACTTTGGGAGGCATGGCCAGGAGAGTCCGTGTAGCTGAGCGGCTAAGATTGTAGATTTTGGCCTCAGCGGGGGACGGGTTCCACTCCTAGATCTATCAAGACCAGCCGTGTGACCTCCGGCATGTGATTTGACTTCTCCAAGCATCGGTGTGGTCATTCCTTCACATGACTGTTGCAAACGGTAAACGAGAGGACACAGCGCTTGGCACAGGTCGTGGCTCACAGAAGCTTCGACAGGCTGAGGAAGCGCTCGTGGTAGAATTCAGATCACCTGGGCTGGATTGGGACTGGGTAGGAGAGCCACAGCAGGCTCACAGTGATTGAGAAACCCGGGGGCTCGGGGAGGAGGTGGGGAGCAGAGGTCCATGCGCCGGGCTCCTCCTCACAGTGGAGCACCGCACCGCTGTAGAGAGCAATGAGGAGCATCTCTCCGTGGTTCCCAGGGCAAGGGGGAGACCTGTGGGGTCGTATGCTACCATCCACTTCAAAAGAAGAGGGTGCAAATATGCGGGGGATATATATATATATGCCAATATATGCCAATAAAAATGTATATATATATATTTGCTTACATTAAAGGAAAACAACAGGATAAATAAAAGCCCAGAAATGGTTACCTATGGGGACCGGAGGGCACAGGTATGTGTAGGAAGGGGAAGAGGAGCTGGGCCCCTCTGAGTCTACGTTTGGTAGATTTGGTGTGCAACCATGTACGTGCCCGCCAGCTTATAAAGTTAGATTAAACCAGAACTTTAAAAAAGGCAGTCCCTGAAAATGAGAGCAAAATGAAACTTTGAACTTCATGTGTAGAGGGCATAATTTCACAGAGGGGAATCATATCAAATGATTTGAAACTACATTAATTTGACTTGAGATCCGCGGTCAGGATGTAGCCTTACACAAAATTAACTGTCAAGTGAAATCTTACATTGTTCTCAGAAATATGGATAGATAGGTAGAGGTAAAGCAAATGAGTAAGGGTGTTAATGTCATTAGAAAGCAGGGGGCGCGTAGGGTGGCTCAGTTGGTTAAGCAGTTGCCTTCAGCTCCAGTCATGATCCCAGGGTGTTGGGCTCGAGCCCCGGGTGGGGCTCCTGGCTCAGTGAGGAGCCTGCTTCTCCCTCTCCATCTGCCACTCCCCTTGCTTGTACTCTCTCTCCCTCTGTCAAATAAGCAAATAAAATCTTAAAAAAAAAAAGAAAGCAAAGGTTTTTTTTTTTTCAGTGTTAGAGACAACAGATAAAAATATAAAATCAAATGGTAAGTAAAACCCCGTACTTGTGTATTTATATTGAATATCAATATAAAGTAGAGATCGTATAAAATCAAACATAAAAAAAAATCAAGCGTAAAATCAATATAAAGGGAAAGCACAACAAAATCCACTTTCTCTTAAAAAAGGAAAGCATTTCCTAATAAAAAGACAATAACTAACATAATAACTAATATAATAGCAATGAATCGCCTTTGGGCCAAGATTTTGTCTATAAACAGGATTTCTCATTAAAAAGAGCAAGCATTGGGGGCGCCTGGGTGGCTCAGTGGGTTGGAGCCTCTGCCTTCGGCTCAGGTCATGATCTCAGGGTCCTGGGATCGAGCCCCGCGTTGGGCTCTCTGCTCAGCAAGGAGCCTGCTTCCCCCCCTCTCTCTGCCTGCCTCTCTGCCTAATTGGAATCTCTCTCTCTCTCTGTCAAATAAATAAAAATTAAAAAAAAAATAAAAAAAAAAAGAGCATTCTCTGAGCTGGAGCAGAAAATGTATAAGAAAGAGTCTGGAACCCTTTGTCACACTGAAGGGGAGGCAGGCTAAGGAAACCCCCGGGGAGGATGTCAAAAGAACAGGAGCCAACCTGAAGAGGGTCCCCCCAGTGAAAGGTGGGGTGGTACAGTGTGGTATCAGTGAGAAAACACCATGTGGGCAGAGACACATTGAATTGGCTTGAGTCCTGATACTGAAAAAAATAACTACTTAAGCCACACTCTGTGGCCTGATGTAGAAAGCAGCTTATTTCTTTTGAAAAGGGGAACAAAGTTGAGTACTTCACCTGACTTTCTTGTGTGAACCGTATGAAACAGTTTAAGAAGCCAAGTAATGGATGAAGGGAAGTTTCTCTGGCAAAGAAGGAAGGGTAGAACAAGAATATTATGAGTTTCAAGCCCCTGGCGAAACACTGGGTCAAGATGACAATCGCCAACGGGCCCCCTATGAAAATACATTTTGCCCATGAAATATTCTTGCCAAAAAACCAAGCCTAAGTCAAAACAAGTCCCTAACCCTGGATTTCACTACCAGATTAAAAGACTAACAGGAACCAAAAAATCATGAAATGATACTGTGAGGAAGTAAAGAGCAAAACTGGGGTGTGGACAACTCTACAAATGACTGATTTCTTTTCACATAAACCATTGAAATTAAGGTAAGTGGGGTCATTTGATTAAAAGACACTAAGGAGAGGCCCCTGGGTGGGTCAGTGGGTTAAAGCCTCTGCCTTCGGCTCAGGTCATGGTCTCAGGGTCCTGGAATCGAGCCCCGCATTGGGCTCTCTGCTCAGCAAGGAGCCTGCTTCCCCCTCTCTCTCTGCCTGCCTGTGATCTCTTTGTCAAATAAATAAATAAAATCTTAAAAAAAAAGACACTAAGAAGATACACCACTTAAAGACCACCTATAGACTCTGTTCCGATCTTAATTCCAACATTCTAGCAAACTCAAGACAACTTTGAGTGCTGCCTGGGTATTTGATGATACTCAGGGATCACAGCTCCCGTGTTTAGGTGTGGCAATGATGTGTGTAAGAAGGAAACTTTGTTATTTAGCAAGACCTACACTCATACTTGTGCATGAAACGAGATGGTGTCTGGGGGTTACTTCTAAGCCATACAGTATGTGGGGACAGGGGTTGGAGTGCATGAAACAGGATTTTTGGTCTCGGGCATTTGCTGTACTATCTTCTAAACTTTTGTATGCATTGGAAAAGTTCCATAATTAAAAAAAAAAATCAGAAAACTCCCTGGGGCAGGAGGGAGAGAAAGAGAGGGTCAGGGTGAATTGAGGGGGAGGTAGAAGATTCGGGGAAGGAGAGAGACACAACAGGGAGTCCGAGAACTCTGCGGTCAGGTGGCTCTGTGAGACCCAGGGTGAGATCTGAGACCGTCTCTCGGGCCATATGGCAAAGGAGGTGGCACCTGGGTCTGCCGGGCCCGTCCCGTAGACTCCAGCCTGTCTGGTAACCTCACTTAGGGTTATTTGATATTAAGTGGCTTCAAGGAGGCCAACGTCTCTACAAATGTTGGCAGGTACACAAAACAGCAGAAACAATTAAATGTCCAATTTTAGAGTCCGGTTGGCTAAGGCTATGCTTAAAAATTAAAAACTTAAAATAGAAGAAAATTTTGATGGTAGATTATTAAGAAACCAATAAAAATGTGTATATTCATGGAAAGAAAAAAACCCCGTAACAATGGAGTTACGTAAAGAAAAGTTCTCCAGTAACAAGGTAAAAAGATACCTAAAACCAACAGATACTGTTTTATAAGCAGAAAATGTGCGTGTTGATTTTTCCTTTTTAAAAATAACGATGACGCGTTTTTCATTGAGATGATTTACAGCAGGGTGAAGAAAACTGGTTCTTACTTTTGATAAAAGCTTATAGTTGGACAAGCTAGCAGGAAACCTGAGTGCAGAGTTCTGGTGGGGCCCTGTCAGCTTCCCCGCCCCCCTTGCCCCCCCGGAGCCACCTTCGCCTGGCAAAGGTGAGTGGCTAATTTCACCCATGATGTTAACACCCCTGGAATGGCTATATGGGATGGTGGGGCTAAAAATACTCCAGTGCAGGAGGAGTTTCTCTAGAAAGCCCGTAGCTGTCTACTTTCTCCTAAGGGCTGGGGAGGTCACTTGCCTGCGGCCAGTGCTGTGAAATGATGACCCTTTTTAGGGCAAATACTGCTTCTTGGACCCTTGTAGATTCCAAAGTCCCTAAGGCATTGCGTTTGCCGCAGAAGAGCCTGGGAAGCAGGTGGAAGGTTCTCACAACCACAGATGGGCTGCCTGGCTCATGTACCTTTAGTCTAGTTTCCTGCTGGGGAACAGAAGATGCCAAGATGCCCTCCCAGGCACATCGGCTCCACCAGGGGAGGTTCATTTGCATTCTCTTGTCCAGTTTTAGGGCACAGAGCAGGCAGGGAACAGCCACGGTGGGACCAGGACTGGCTCAAGTGACCTACAAGATGAGGACAGAGCCAGTCTGCACTCTCAGATGAGCAGCTCTGGTCACCGTTTCCCCTCCAGGTTCCCTATCTGGGACATTCAGATCCCAACTCCCCAAGATGAGCCCTGCTTCCAGAAGCTTCCAGAAGCTTCCAGAGGCCAGACTTTAGGGAGCTTTTGCACAACTTCCTGGGTTTCTACCAGTCACCATTCTGTTGGCACAGATGGTGATGTCTGGCATGCAGAGGGCTCCCCATCACTTTATGGGACATTGGTTCTTAGCGCAGGCCTCCGAGGGAGGCTCAGCAATCTTGTCACCCTTCACTTTCCAGCAGAGAGGGCAGGGTCTTGGGGATTTATGGAAGTCACACGGTGCGTCCAGCAGATAATGGAGTGAGTGCAGACCTCAGGTGCCCAACAATCAAGGTAGGGAGTTACAGGCTCTTCCTGGCCTTCGTGGAGGGACCAGCCCATATCTTTGCTTATACATCCCTGGCTCATAGCTCCAAGCCCCAGATTCACCTAAAGCAGTCCATGGCCAGATGCGGCTCAGAAGGCGGCAGGAGGGTTTTGTTTTAAAATAATTTGGATTGGTAAGCAGCATTTAAAGACCAGGAGACTTTGTGGTGGTAGCTGCATGTCTGGCTCTATTTAATGGAAGATCAGGCACCACTGTGTGGCACTCATACCTGGGGGGAGTGAGAGGGGCTGCCCATTTGGGTAGGGCCTGCACCCTCCTGCTGGCCACCCGAGAACCGTACTCACTCACATAACCTGTCAGAATGAAGACTTCTGTGTTTGCAATTGCCTTCTAAGCACAGGATGGTCCAGATGGTGTTGGAGAGTAATAGCTGATCACGATAGCCTGTCTTAACGTCTTCCCTCAAGCCAGCCTCAGGGGTCTGACCCTGAACACCCAGCCCACCCCCTTCCTCCGCCACCGGACGCCATCAAACCCTTGGAGAACTGGGAGCCACGTTGGGTTGAATTAAACCTTGAACAGGACATAAACCAGGACGTGTTCTGCTGGCATTAATACTAAATAAGGCTTATCTTCCGAAGCATTTACCTGCTGTGAGCAGATATGTCTTCATGAAATATGAAATCCACCCAAATTTATTAAAACCGCCTGCGAAGTAGTGGGAACTCAAACTGAGCAGCCCTCCTTTAGAGCCTCATTATTATTATGGCATTATTTATTTATATCCCACCCTAAGACAGACATGATGTAATCCAGTAATTAAGATTGTTATGATTGAATATTTATTAAGCACCTACAATAAGCCCTCCACTGATCCACAGAAAATGAGTCTTTACCCTCAAGAGCTCCCATCGCGCTGCTATGGGGAGCTCAGCGCCTCTCATAGGGGAGCAGGGGGGTAGTTTAATGGATTTTGTCTTTTCTGAGCAAGCCTGAGAAATGACACTGATCAGAAATTGGATCCAGTTTAGTCTTGCTGTTCATTCGGAATGAAATGAGAACAATCCATCGCTGGCTTAGGAACAAGATGGGCGTGCAGAGGGGCGGCCCTCCCAAACGCCTCGGGTGAGCCTCGAGGCCTCCCAGCACGCAGCGGTGGGCGGGGCCGGGGTCTCCCCTGTCTCTCCCCCCTCACCCCGCACCCAGGCCAAGGGGCACGGGCAGCTTGGTCTGCTTTTTAAACTCATTCCCAGGCCCCGATTGGGTGGCACCTCGGTACTTCTCCTAACACAGGTCACA
The DNA here is from genome assembly GCA_028646535.1 of Procyon lotor. Taxonomy (NCBI): domain Eukaryota; kingdom Metazoa; phylum Chordata; class Mammalia; order Carnivora; family Procyonidae; genus Procyon; species Procyon lotor. The sequence goes on along the minus strand of CM053617.1, from coordinate 36,862,918 downwards.
AGCCAACATTCCCTGGGTCCCCTCTGCGTGGCCGGGGCTGCAGAGGGCACCAGACACAGCCCCAGGCCTCCAGGAAACCTTGTCTCTGGACGAGACCCAGCAGGGGGCTTCCTCCGTCTATTTCCTTCTAGCTGCTCCAAAGCAGCCTCTGAGAGCTTCTGCGGCCTCTCCTCTCTCTGGTTCTCTCTCACTTGTCATCTTCCTTCTTTCCCCACATTGGGCTGCTTCTCCCCAAAAGGACCTGCTGGGCTGCGAGCTCGCCAAGGTAGAGCCCAAGCTCTGGGCTCCTCTTGCTTCTTCTCGCCCTAGTGCGCCTGGCAATTGTTTGTATAGCAAAAGAGGAAATGAATGAATGAAAGCACAAAGGGGTCAGTGAGCAAAACACAATTGTAAATGTGTGCGGGACATTGATATGTGATCTTCTGCGACCAGCTTTCTTTACTTCCAGTTAGTTTTTCCCCTGGCAGGTTGTTTCTGTGTTTGGGAAGATGGTGGAATGTCCGCCGAGTTCTCTCGTGCCTTTGGTAGGACGTGTGATGGAAACTGACACACCGCCCGCCACACTTCCCTTAGCATTAGTCCGGACTTACACACTCGGTTCAAATAAAAGCCACCTCACCGTGGAGGAGACCCTAATCACTTGACAAAATCTCAGGGCTTTTTTTTTTAAATTAAAAAACAAGGGACACCTGGGTGGCTCAGTTGGTTAAGCATCTGCCTTCGGCTCAGGTCATGATCCCAGGGTCCTGGGATCGAGTCCCACATCGGGCTCCTTGCTCAGTAGGGAGCCTGCTTCTCTCTCTCCCTCTGACTGCTGCTTTCCCTGCTTGTGCTCTCTCTCCCTCTCAAATAAATAAATAAAATCTTTAAAAAAAAACCAAAAAAAACCAAAAAAAACAAAACCAAAAACAACTGTGGTTAAAATAGATGGAACATGAAATTTATCATCGAGCATTTTTTTAAGTGTACAATTCCGTGGAATTCGGTATGTTCATCCTATTGGGCAACCTTCCCCACCATCCGTCTCCAGAACATTTGCAGCACCCCAAACTGAACTCTGTCCCCATGAAACAGTAACTCCCCATCCTCCCTCCCCTGGCACCCACTGTTCCACTTTCTGTCTCTATGAATGTGACTACTCTAGGGACCTCAGATAAGTGGAATCATGCGGTTTTTGTCTTTTGGTCACTAGCTTATTGCACTTGACATAACATTCCCAACTTTCTCCCGTGTTGTAGCATGTGTCAGGATTTCCTTCCTTTTTACGGCTGAATAATATTCCACTGTGTGTATATATCATATTTTGTAGGTCCATTCATCCATTCGTGGATGTTTGGGTTGTTTCCACCTTCTGGCTATTACAAATAGTGCTGCTATGGACGTGGGTGGGCAGACATCTTTTCAAGACCTTGTTTCCTCTCTTTCGGGCATATACCCGAAAGTGGGACTATCGGTTCCTCAGGCTGCTTGTATTGATAGCTTTGTGAGGGGCTGCCACATGGTTTCTCATAGTGGCCGCCTCACTTGACATTCCACCAACAGTGGGCAGGGGCTCCGGTTCCCCACATCCTCATCAACCTGTGTTCTTTTCTTTCTTTCTTTCCTTTTTTTTTTTAAGATTTTTTTTTTTTTTTATTTGACAGAGAGAAACACAGTGAGAGAGGGAACACAGGCAGAGGGAATGGTAGCGGGAGAAGCAGGCTTCCTGCCGAGCAGGGAGCCCGATGCAGGGCTCGATCCCAGGACCCTGGGATCATGACCTGAGCCGAAGGCAGACGCTTAATGACTGAGCCACCCAGGCGCCCCTCTTTTCTTTCTTTTTAAAACATTTTTAGAGTAGCCCTTCTCATGGGTGTGAGGTGGTATCTCATTGTGGTTTGGGTTTGCATTTCCCTAATGGTTAGTGATGTTGAAGATCTTTTCAAAGATATCACTCTGGGGTGTTTGGGGGGCTCAGTTGGTTAAGCACCTTCCTTCAGCTCAGATCATGATCCGGGTTCCTGGGTTTGGGTCCCGCATCAGGCTCCCTGCTCAGCGGGGAGCCTGCTTTTCCCTCTCTCACTCCCCTGCTTGTACACACTCTCTCTGTCAAATAAATAGCTAAAATCTTAAAAAAAAAAAGCAAAAAAAGAAGTCAGTTTTTAAAGAAGCTTGCAAATGCCTCTTAATGCGGTTTTATTTGAAACGAGAGTCTTCACGTGGACCATGCCATGTGGTTTGTAACTGTGGCTTTTGGTGGGCATGCTGGGTGACCAAGAGCGAGAGTCTGGGCAGGTGTGCAGCTGCCGGGGTGTCAGCTGTGTTCCCTCTTCCCTTGAGCCCGGGCCAGCTGCAGAAGTGATCACCTGCGGGGCGTCCTACGTTGTGATACTGCTTCTCCTTTTATGCGTCTGATTTAATCCATCTGGGGCCATGTTCAGCCACACATACTGGGGAAGGCAAATCTGATGTGCAGCCAGAATGGGAAATACTGCTTCGAGCTGTGCTATGGTTCCATAGTGTGGGGTTCTTTTGGGGCCAGAGATGGGCCAGAGATGGGACTCAGGTGCCTGTGTCAAAGTGACTGAGTGTGTTGCTTCGGGCAGGTGTCTTCCAGTGCGAGGATGAAGTCCGCTCAGGTCCCCTTCTTTCTCTGACACTTGTCCCAGTGCTGTCGGACACCCCTGAAGTCCACCTTGCAGGCTTTACAAGGTATTTGCCGGGAGGCAGGGGGATGCCTCTTCTTGTGGAAAAGAGGCTGTCACTTATTACCATGTTCCCACTCGGAGGAGACACGGACCGTTTGTTTTCACAGAAAATCTTTGCCATCCGGAACTAGGATTTCCCCACCGTCTTGACAGTACAATTGGCCAGGAGGCTTGTTCTAGTACAAATTACCAGGCCTCCCCCTTGGAGCTTCGGATTTGGTGAGGCTGGGTCAGGGCTAAAGAATCGGTTTTGTTTCTGCAGAAATACGGCAGATGATACTTATGTGGGGGGCGCGGGGGGAGCAGCTTCCCTTTGGTGTGGACCCTGCCGTCTGTCACAATAACACACCGTTCACATGTGTCCCTTCACTCTCAGCCAGATGTTCACCATGCGTGGACCCAGGACCACCAGCATCAGCGTCTTGGGGCTTGTTAAAAATGCAGATTCTCAGGCCCCACTGGCCTGGACTCTGTGGGTGGCCTCAGAGAGTCCTGTTATTCAAACCTTCTGGGAGATTCTCCTGCAACCACTTGTCTTAACAAAGCATTTTCGTGCATTACCTCCTTCCTCCCTCATGTTTCATAGGTGGGAAACTGAGGCCCAGAAAGCGTGACTTGTCCCAAGTCTGGCAATGGAGGGGGCGCAGAGCTGGAACTCAAAGCCGTAGTTCCTGACTTTGGATCCAAGAACTCCCATGAACTCCTTCCCTGGAGGACATGAGGGTCTATAACGATGGGCGTGGAGCCCGGGCTTTCAGGGGCTCCTTATCCCCGATTCTAACTTCACTGCCAGGGATGTGGAGATCCTAGAACAGAAGGGATGAAATTAAAGCCTTTCACGTACATTAGAGTGTATTTGGTCAGTAAACACATAAACAACCCCCATCTAAAGACAGTCCTTCCCCCTCATCCCTACCCCAAACAAGAGCTCTACATTTAGTGTCTAGGATTCTAGATTACACTAAAGGAGAAGAACTTTTAAAACAAAGGGTTGTAGGGGCGCCTGGGTGGCTCAATTGTTAAGCGTATGCCTTCGGCTCAGATCATGATCCCAGGGTCCTGGGATCAAGCCCCTAGTCGGGCTCCCTGCTCAGCGGGAAGCCTGCTTCTCCTTCTCTCACTCCCCCTGCTTGTGTTCCATCTCTTGCTCTCTCTCTCTCTCTCTCTCTCAGATAAATAAAATCTTAAAAAACAAAACAAAAACAAAGAATTGCATAACTAAGCAAATCAGGCATAAATATGATGCCACCACCGATGGCATCGGTGAGAATCCTGTCCACCAGAAAACGGGACTGCCATGGACCATAGTTCTAATTTGGAGAAAGATCAAACCACCAGACCCAAGCCACACCCTTCAGGAACTATTAAAAGAGATTGCTGTCAAAATGCCAGGTCGGCCTGGAGTGCAGAGGAAACCTCCAGAGCCGCGGGCTTGGGAGAGGAGCAAGACTCAAAGGCAGCCGTGACCTCAGCTCAGGGAATGTTTTCCACCTCCTCTGAGGAATGTCGGCCGCCCTTCCACGCCCCTCCCAACTCTTCTGGATGAACGGGGTTTGCGAGGCAGTCAGACAAGAGAAAGGGGCTGGCACCTCACTGCCCAGTCCAGCTTGGCCTCTTCCTAGCCACACGGGTATGGGCGCATTGTTAATCCAGCCTCTACCTCAGTGGTCTTATCCATAAAGTGGGCATAATAATACTGACTTGGCAGTTTTTGTACAGTATAAACAATGTGTATTCGATCTGCGGTTCCGTGTTTCACCTGAGGTTGGCACTCTGGGCGAAGCAGCTCTGATGAGGAGAGTGGTGTGTTACTTGCGGTCCTTGCGAGAAGGTTCTGTGAACAGACCCTGCCTGGTGGGGGCCGTCAGCTCAGGCAACAGGAAGCGGTGCCAGGATTTCGCTTTGTCCTTAGTAGGTGTTCTGGGCAAAAAGTCAGCACAGTCATCCCCTGATGCTTCCCTCCCCAGAGAGATGAAAACAGTCCCGTCTTTGATCTATTTTAAAATCTCACAGGGAGCTTGTTGCCTCCATATCCCAGGTATCATTTCTCCTCATCCAGACCCACATTTCAACTTTTCCCTTTTCAGTTCCACTAGGTGTTCTCATTTCTAAACATTTTCCATTTGCACTTACAAGGTGATGATGGGAAATGCATGTGTGTGTGTGCGCGTGCGCGCGTGCGTGCGTGTCTGTGTGTGTGTGTGTGTGTGTGTGTCTGTATGGCACAGGCAGGCCTGGGGGTCAGACTTTGCATTAATGTCTTACCAAAAAGATAACAAGAAGCCGATTTCCACTGTTAGCTCACTCCTTAGCTCTAAGGGCTTTCTGAGGATCTTATTTTCTAATTAGCAAATTTTCTAGAGATCTTACCCAGAATTCTTTGTACATATTATTATGTACAACGTAAGAAATAAAATGTCTCCTATTTTAGAAGTGTTTCCATGCTGAGAATTTGTTATATATTCAGGTGACCCTTAATGGGATTGTAGCATCCTGGAAAGAGGTCATCCTACCTCTCATCCTATCTCTAGGGAAAGCCGAGAGAGAAGGAGCCTGCTCCAAGGTTATGTAGTGTGTAGGTGGTAAACCCCCTTCCTGGCTTCTCTCTTCTGTGGCACAGTTGGATGGAACTGGCCCTTAGAACATCCGACCAGAGACCAAAGCAGGCTGGATATTAGCTGTCTTTCCTGGGTCAGGATCTAATGCATAAACTCTACCATGACTGCCCAGGAAAATCCCATTTCCCAATTTAATGCTGTAAAGGGGACCAAAAACAGGCCTATCGATGCACCCACCCATTCATTTAATGTCCTTGTGTCCCTGGTTCTGGGGATTTAGACTTATTATCTTAAGATATATTTGCAGATGTGTCATTATTGGACCGAACATGCACATTATTAAGCCCTGTATACACATGTCTTGCCAGATTGCTTTCCACTGCCACCAGCAGTGGGAAAGCCTGCCTGTTTGACAACATCTCTGGCAGCATCGAGTATTTCCTTCTTACAGGTTTTTGCTAGTATGAGCTATAGGAAACAGGGCCTACCATGCACAGAAATGTCGCTGGGTGTGACAGCGACCACGGCTGCTACAGCCCAGGTGGGGGCCCCCTGTCAGAGCTTGGAAGGACACCAGTGACCCCCATGGCAAACGCTGCTTACCATCCAGCAGCTCTGACCACCTCTGCCCGAGCTGTGCCTGGCATACCCCCAACAGCGGGCACGGCCAGGCCATTCAGCATTTTGCAGGGTGAGCATCTGGAGGCCAGCCTTCCATTCTTCTTCCTTGTCTTCGGGATGAGATCGTGGGATGTAGGCTGCTAATTGCTCAGGAAAAGAAGGCTCCTTTTTAATCAGGTGCTAAAAGTGTTTTCAGCAGCCTCGCACGGCGCCGCTGACGGGAGCAGTCTCCAGCCAATTTCGTGACACTTCAAAAGGGCAGAGGTAAGATTGCTTCTGGGAAATTAGCACCAGCACCTCCGCCCCCGACCTTGATTTTCTTGGACCATTTAACACGGGTCAAACACAGAGATGGGAAATATTGATGTGTCTGCAACACAGATATTGCTGAGACCCTGGCTGAGACCTCAGGCAAATTGCTGTCTCTGAGAGTTGCATTTTGTTTTTTCATCTGTACAATGGACCAGCAGGAGAGAGGAGGCGGGAGAAAGTCACGGTGTTTATTGTGCGGCATACTTTTCATGTTCTATTTCATTCGATATTTTCAAAAACCGTATGAGGTGGAAAGCATCGCCGTCTGGGGCTTGGGTCCATCCTGCCACACAGTGCAAGGGTCCCCCTCCCGACACCGATGCCCTGCCCAGAGACTGTCCCCCTGGTGCCCGCACCCTGGGCCACAGAAGCAAAACCTGGCTTTGTGACCCACGGCTAACACCCTTCTTACCTCTCTTGTGCTGAATTCCTCCGGCTGTAAATGGAGCTGATTGGTTTCAGCCTCTCCCTCCAGGCCAAAAGCACTTGGGAATCACAAAGCCTCCCTACCCTTGGAAACAAATATTGTTCAGGAAGTGGAAACTTACCAGAGCAGCTAATCAAGGCTGTACAGCTGGGGCTGGGGCTCTCTCTACCACTTCCCTCCTGCTCCCCCAACCTTGAGGTTCTGCTCCCGATAACATCTTAGGTCAAGCATGTGGCTAAATATAGCCGCCCTCCCGCCTGGGTTGTCATCAGCACTGTCAGTGATGTCCCAGGTTTTCAGACTTAGTGTCAGGCTGCGACTTGACAGCCAAGCTCAGTTATGGGATCGGGATTTTGTTTTCAGGAGGCCCACCCTCTTCCCCACTCTGATTTTAGGCACCGGGGTGGACCCCAGGTGCGGAGTGGGGTGGGGCTGGAGGGAGCCTGGCCCTGAAGACCCAGAGGGCTGAGTCTTCAAGATTGAAGCCTCCGACACCTATGCCCCATGAGCATGGGAACTCTGCTGCCTCACAGGAGCTGTAAGGCTCACCTGTAGGGCCAGGGTAAGTCCCTGTCTCACCACCGGCAGTGTGGGGACGTCGGCAGCCATCAACCCTCTGAGCCACAATGGCCTCATGTACGAGAAGGGTTGATGAACTTCGTGCTTGCCATTACGGTGAATAAAGGCAAGCAAGGGTGTGCTGACTCTCTTGGGAGGCCAAGCTCCTCACGCTGGTGGAATTGCTATGTATTGAGCCCGCCACGAGGCTCAGACTCTGCCATCTCTCCACCAGCCCTGCCATTCGGATTGCCAGTTCAGCCCAGTGAACATGTTCTAAGTGTTTCCATGTGCTAGCATCCCAAGGCTTGGAAAAATACTAGGCTCAAGAACACAGAGTGAGCCGCAGAGACAGGACCGACAGCTGGGTTTGATCGTGCCAGTGTCCACAATCCCCGTCCGGCACTCCCTCCTCCCTCCTTCCTCCTCCCCAGGTGATGATCACTTTCATTTTTCTCTGGTTTATTGCTCTGAGAATTCTTAAGGAGGAAACCAGCTGAGGGGAGAAGAGCACAGAAGGGTCTGGACAGAGCAGAGGGAGAGGGCTCAGAGGGGGCTCACCCCCAGTGGAGCAGTTTTTGAGGGCTGGGGCTGCTGCACCGTTCCATCTGAAAACCCTGGGAGCATCGTTCTATATCAGCAGCAGCCCTGGATTTGTGCAGGACACAGCCTGTGCAGCTGATCATGGTGGCCCTTCTAGGGCCACTTCCCCTCCAAGCCGCTTTGGCCCCTTAGAGATATAGTTGGCTGTGTCCACTCTTTCCTCCTCCCTCTGAGTCCCCACAGGCTCCCAGGTTAGAAGGAGGGATTGAATTTAGCTTAGTTGAAGTGATTTGTTTTTATGAGTGCCTTTTCCCCTGTTTAGTGGTGCAATGCAGTGTAGTGAGTTTGCCTGGATTTCTAACTTCCTTTTTTCTAGAAGCAATGTTTTGTAACCACCGTGGGCCAGGCAATGGGCATACAGCAGTGAAGAAGACGGACAGGGTCTCTGCTTTCCTGAAACCTAAGTCTGAGGGCTGGGATGGGGGGTTAGAGATGAGAGTGTGGCACCTTGAGGCCAGGGTGCAAGGTTTGCATTTTACTGGGTGTTACAGGAAGCCAAAGGCGGGTTTAATCAGGGGGCCTGTGGGATCCAAGGTGCATTTTCAGAAGACTTCTCTGGGTGCCGAATGGAATTCAGAACATCATAGGATGAGATGGGGGCAGGGTGTCAATCAGAGGGACAGGTAGGGATCCCGCTGAGAGAGATGGTGGCCGGAGAGTCCAGGAGAGCAAGGAGGAGGCCATTTGGGATAGAATTTGGCTCTGGTGTCTTGGGTGTGGGGGATGAGGAAGAAGAGAGCCAAGTACTGAGCACTTACTCACTGTTTGCCACTTACGGTTTGCGGGTGTTTGGGGAAGCCACCGTGCCACGGGGCGCTATCTGCAGCTAACAGGTGATGGCTACGTCTCTGTGACCGAGCGATCGCCACGTATGGACTCATTTTAATAATCGCAGCAATCCTAGGAGAGAGGAGCTATTGCTATGTAAATAATTTGCTCTGGTCCCTTGGCGGTTGCCCAGGCATCCTGGCTCCTCTAGAAAACTAGTCTCAGCAGTTGCTGTCAGCTGCGCCTCGGGCCACTGGCTCTGGGAATTGGAGGGAGCTTCGTTCACGGCCACGGTCAAGGGATCCTCACTCGAGGAGCTGACATTTGCCTTCTCCAAACATAGGTTTGTAATTCCTCTTATGAGGTTGCTGAGGACTAGCTGAACAGTCCCCACTCTCTGTCCCTTAAACAGCACCCGGAGCCTCACCCTGGAGAGGGTGGAGGGGGGCGGGGCTGCCTCGGACCTTCCATGGGGCTGAACCACCCTGCTGAGCGGGGCCACAGAAAGGTCTGGAGTCCCTGACCCCAGGGAGCCCACCTCTGAGCCTGTGTGCAAGTTTCTGCGCCACAGAAGGGCTCTCATTCGAGTGGGTCCAGGCAGATGTACACACGCAGTGGCAATTCCAGGCACTAGCCATCAAGGGAGCTGGTGATGTCAGCTGCAAGGTGGCCACGGCTGCGCTGGTTAGCACCACCCGCTGTGGGGAGGGGGGCGCCCAGGCCCCTGTCCTTTCTCTAACACTGAAACGTCTCCCCACTCTATCTTCACATGGATCATTGGGCTCGTTCCCTGGTCATAAATGCTTGCTCTTCAAAGCACGGTGGGACGGGCCCGGTCAGAGCCTGGGGTTGAACTTCACCCTGTGTGCACGGGCACGGGTGTGCTGAGCCACGGGCAGCTCTCCTGTGGACCGTGAGCGAGTCAGAATAAAGAGGATGGCATTTGGGGCATTCTTGGCAGAGATGAAATGGTAGCGCAGCCTGGGACTCAGGTCAGGGAAGACAAGGGGATTCCTCAGCATCTTGGGGTCCCATCAGGCGGCTCACACCTGTGAATGAGGTAGCATCGTCTTTGTTTTCCAGAGGGAGACACTGAGGCTCTGGCTCGCAGCAGCACCCAGGGCCGGGCCAGCCGTGCACCTGGCTCGCACGGTGTGCCTCTTGCCCTTACCTCTTCGGCTCCCCCACGGCCATCCATTGTGTTAATTGAGTGCTTCACGGCGTTTGAAGGCCGGGTTTTGTGCTTGAATATATTGCCACATTAATAACTTCAGAACATTTCAGGCAGCGTCGAAATAGTAAATTAGGACACGACGGGCCATATATTCAGGGCAGAGAGCTGAAGTGCCATTTTATTACATGTGCCATGGAATTAAAGGCTTAATTTTCTTTTAAAAGATGGCGATGCATCAATTCCTGCAGCCAGGTAAAAACAGTTAGCAGAAATGATTTATCCTTCATTTCATTTAAAAATAAGAAACCGGAATCCTAGGATCTCGCGCTCTGTTATTTATCTCTGCCTAGAGGGCAGTTGAGACTTTGATCTGTCATCCTGACTTGAAGGACACCGCCAAGCCCTGGGAGTGGTCAGGGGAGGGAGGTGAGTATGGATCGGTGGCCGTCCTTGGGGGTTGCTGGGCCCCCCGAGGCTCAGAAGGCAGGCAGGAGGGTTTCCTCTCCCGGAGCCCGCCATAGGCTGGCTCTGGGGTTGGGCCATCACCTCTTGGTGGCTGGTTCTCTCACCTGCAAAATGAGTAACCAAACAGCAGGAGCTACTCATGGGGCCGCTATAAGGACCTCATAAGATTATAGCTGGAAGCAGAGTCGATCTTTAGCGACTCTTGTGCAATTTATTTTTGAGAGAGAGCGAGTGAGTGAGCACGCAGGGGGCAAGGAGATGCAGAGGGAGAGAGAATCCCAAGTAGACTCCCCACTGAGCACAGAGCCTGACACAGGGCTCGATCCAGGACCCTGAGATCATGACCTGAGCTGGAACCAGAAGGTGCAGGCTCAACCGACTGAACCCCCAGGGCCCTGCGACTCTTGCGCAACTATGTGATATTTGCAGGCAGAAAATTTTAGGACAGTTCTTTTGTTTTCTGTTAAGAATGGTAATACTCACTGAGGAGAATCTGGAATCAGGAAACAACAAAGAAAAAAATAAAGAACTGGTATCATATTGCCCGAAGATGGTCAGTATGATTATTTTTTCCTTTTTGCCACAGGTTTAAAAACAGAATTAGTTTCACATGCAACTGTAGTAGTCTGGGACTCTGTTTTCCTGGCTTGATATTATAATGTGAATGTCCGTCTCATCACTGACAGTTGTCCACAAACTTCTTACATGGCTGCATACTATTCCTTTAGATGCATGCACCTGACCCAGGCCGGTCCCCCCCATTGTTGGATCTGTACATTCTTTCTTTTATGAACGTTCTGTTTTCAGTCCTCTATAATTTAAAACCATGAAGGGCAGATATTATTAACCTCTCTTACACACTCCTGCACAGTGGCTGCCGTAACAAATGACCCCCGAGGGGCTTGACATGTAGAAGTTTATTCTCTCACTGTTCTGGAGTCTTGAGGTCCAAGTTCAAGGTGCCTGCAGAGTTGAGCTGCCTCACAAGGCTCTCCTGGAGCAACTTCCTGTCTCTGCCAGTTTCTGATGGCTCCCGGTGTTTCTCTGCTCATGACCGCCATCACCCCAGTCTTTCTGCCTCTGTCCTCACATGGCTTCGCCTCTGGGCATGCCTCTCTCTTTGTCCTTCGTTGGAGGGTCTGCAAAGACTGTCTCTGCAAATAAAGTCACATTCACAATTTCCAGGGCTTAGGGTGTGGACTTGTATTTTTAGGGGACACCATTCAGCCCCTGAGAGCCAGGACCCTTGCCCCAGGTCACAAGGTTTTAGTAGCGGAGCTGGGACTCTAACCCAGGCATTCGGCCTAAGCGTATTTAACTTGTCCGAACATCTTTTTACCTACACAAGAATCGGTGGGTGGTGCAGCTCTTCCCTGGGACGTTCGAACACGCAGTCTGAAGGTTGTAAGAAAAATGCAGGCTTCAAACTTAAACGTTCTTAGAGACCCTCCAGTCCTGCAAGACGAAGGGCACTGTGCAGACTCAATTGTCCTGCTTTGAGGCAGGAGCAGAAGTGCTTGGAGCTGCCTGTTAGGGAGACTTCCTGATGTGGGGTGGTCTGGGAGGGGCAGGAGAAGGCAGGTGGGGCTCTAGGAGGCTGTAAGGACAGCATGACAGGGACAATGAGGGTCTGTCCCGAAGCAGCAGAGGGAGGAAGGAGGCAAACCATAAGACTCTTAACTATAGGAAACAAACTGAGGGTTGCTGGAGGGGAGGTGGGTGGCAGGATGGGGTATCTGGGGGACGGGCATTAAGGAGGGCACTTGATATGATGAGCACTGGGTGTTATATGCAACTGAGGAATCACTAAATTCTACCCCTGAAACTAATAATACACTATATGTTAACTAAATTGAATTGAAATAAAAAAAAAAAAAGAAAAAGAAAATGAGACTCAGAGAGGTTGAGTCACTTGTCCAGGGTCACACAGTGAGAAGGGGATGAAGCAGGGATTCAAGGTTCGCTAGAGCTCATGTCTTCTGGCCTGAAGCAGGTGGATTTCTGCCTCTGTTCTTGCTCCTGCTACAGCTACTCAGTCAGGAACCCACTGCCTTAGGGCGAAGTGCTTAAAAATACCAGACTCAAAGATGTGATATGGTCACAAATATAAATGAGGCAGGCCTGCTAGCCGTGTCAGAGGCTGCTCCTGACATGGAGAAAAGCTTTCTGCTAGGAACCCTGGTGTGAGGGAGCCAGGCATCAACCTGGCACAGGCCTGTGGGAGGGACTGGGTAAGGCAGCCCGTGGACTGTGACCTCCTCTGGACAGCTGGGCCCTGTACCCGCCGAGGTGGGAGTGGAGAGACCCTGATCCAACTCAGCCACTAATCAGAGTCCCTGTCCACCGATGTCCCTGGCCCTGTGGTGCAGCTTTCCACCCCCACGGGGCAGCCTGGGCTGAGACACCCCCCAGGATATCCCTCTGACCCGTTCCTGTCGAGAGAGTGATCTTTACAGAGAGAAACACATAGGAACCCGGAGATCCTGTCACCGGGACAGTGAACCCCTTGAGGGTGCAGAAGTGTGTTTGTGGGGGGACACAACAGCCCACATCCAGGACGCGGGCTGCTTGCAAGGTGCCTGCCCTGGGCAATCGCACTTCCTTTCTTGGAGCAGCAACGAGGCGGTGGGAAAGAATCCCCTCCCTCCCAGCCGGGCCTGCCCTTCACCCAAGACACCAGATATGACTTGGAAGCCAGCTGGACATTCCTGCGTTAGGCTGTTCAGAAACGGACCACAGCCCCACTGCTCAGAGAGGCCCCGAGTGCCCCCGGGCTCCCACCCCCTTCTTCCTCTCAGAGCATTGCTCTCTGGGCATCGCCCCCCTGTCCCAAGGGACTGGGCCTCTGACCTTGGTAAAGCCCTTGGCCAACCCCGCGCCCGCCCTCTGGCTCTATTTGTTTATAAATAGGCCCATTTCTCATCTTGCTCCAGCCCAGAGCTCCACACCCAAGAGGCAGATGCAACCTCGGGATTCCCTTTCCAGCCAAGGGCAGAGCAGGACCCGACGGGCTTGTGGGCCTGAGGGATGAGGTCACAAATTCTCCTGCAAATAGCAGCGGGCCCTGGACAGTCCAAAATGCAAGCCAGCCTGTGTGTTCCTTTCCTGTGACTGCCCTAATGGATCAGCGCATCGTCTCTCCCCTCAGGAAGTCAGAAGTCCAACACCAAGGGGTCGGCAGGGCCACTCTCCCTCCCGAGGTTCCAGTGGATCTTTCTGTGTCTCTTCTGGCTTTTGGTGGCACCATTCAGTCCTGGGCTGTGGACAACCCCCTCCAATCCCTGCCTCGGTGGTTATACCAACTCTTCCTCGTCCGACTCGAATGCCCCTCTCCCTTTCTCTCCTAGAAGGACACTTGTCTGTGGACCATCCAGCAGGATACTCTAGGTCGATTTCCTCGTCCTGAGACCCTTGATTCCATTGGCAGTGAAGTTTTTTCTAAATAAGGTCACATTCCTAGGTTCTGGGGATTAGGATGTGTGCCACACCGTTCAGCTCGCTGCAGCTTGTCACGAATGAATGCAGGGAGGTGGCCGTCAGGAGGTGGGTCCAATGAGGGAGCCCAAGAAAAGGGATTTGTAACTAAGAGATGCAAGCAGGGGATGCCTACTGGTCTGCCGTCTAGGCAGCCCCCCACCTCCCAACACTGGTGGCAGGTAGATCATTCTGCTCCTGAAGACGAATCTACCAAAGGACTACCACTGGCTAAGCCGAGGACGCAGGAGAGGCTGCCTGTCGTCTTCGGCCTGGCAGTCTGTGGGTCGGCTGCCCAGCCTCGGCTATCGGCCGGATTAGTAAATCGTCAATAGATCCGGTTGAGCTAAGACAGCTGGAGTGAGCAGACCACACATAGGCGCTTGTTATTTTGGCTTTCATGGGGACATGGCATGATTTGTAGCTTGGCGCTCGGCCACTACGATACTCACAAAGCCCGGTCAGCTGTCACCGCGTCATGCTCTGTGCTGAGTGAAATGGCCCGCGTGTAATTTCACAGCGCACAGAAAGAACATGGTCTCTGGGGTCACACAGACCCCCTGGCTGTGTCCCCTCCATCACTTGCTGCTGGTGGCAATTTCTGGAGGCTCCAACAGTTTTCTCCAAGGTCAGATAAGGAGGGACAAACCCACCTGCCGACTGTAATTATGGAGGGAGATTGCATTTCAAGGGCTGGCACGTAGTAGGCATTCGTTAAACGGTCGTTTCGATTTCAGGATGGGGAGGGTGCCACTGTCCACCGTCCATAGAAGCCTGAAACTTTCCACTGCCTCCTCCCTTCCCGTCTCCCTCTGTCCAGGTCCTGCCATGCCTTGACCGCTTCCTTGGCCGCCACCTCCCCCGCCACCTCGCCCCCAGCAGCTTCCTGGCCACGGCCCCTGCCTCAGGCTCCCTGCTCTGGGCCCGCTGCACATCGCAGCCAAGGCCAGAGCTGGGTCTGGTTTTGTCATATCCCTGCCTAAACGTGTTGATGATTTCGCACCCTTGCTGGATCTGGGCCCTCGGAATCAGCTCCGCCCACTCAGCCTCAGGGATCACTGCTCTTCCTTCACGCCGTGCACCCCAAACTGCAGGAGCCCTACTCAGAGCTGTCTCCTCCCTGGCCCCCCTCCACATCCTGTCCTCCCACCCTTCCTTCCCCCCTTTCTCTCCTCTCTTCCCTCTCATCAGCTCCCCCCTCTTGTCCTTCTTCTCATCAGCTCTCCTCTTCCTTCTCCCTCTCCCTGCACCCCTCCCTGTCGTCCAGGCTGCAAGGAGTGTCCCTTCTTCGTGTCCGTCTCCACAGGCTGAGCACTGGGCTAGGGGCTGGCTCTCTGCAGTGAATGCAGTATTCCTAGCTGACTCTCCTGCCAGATGCGGAAGGTCATGGTCCTCAGCTCTGGAGCCAGAACATCTGACCCTGAACTGCCCGCGTGACCTTGGGCAAATCGTTTTACCTCTCTGGGTCTCATTTTCGTTCAGCTGTGAAGTGTCTGTGTCTTGGATTGCCGTGAGTTAATACCCGCAGAGCACCGAGGACGACAGTTCGTGTTAGTCTGAGTGCTTTCCATTATGGCGGAGAGTCGGAGAAGATAAGCCGTCATGACTCCATTTGATAAGGGAAATGTGTGTGCGATGAAGGAACAAGAAGGGGTGCCTCACTAGCAGGGACCCTGGATATAGCAGCTGCCTTCCTTGAGAGGCCATGAGCTAGTCTGGGACAGGAGTGGCTCATGGTTGTCCATACCTTCCAGGGCCTGGCAGCCCCTGGCTCATGGCGTTGGATACCTCTTGAGCGCCATGCCAACCTGATGGAGTAAATTGCACTTGGTTATGGCATATAGTTCTTTTTATATATCACTGAATTAGGTTTGCCAATACTTTGTTGAGGGTTTTTACCTCTAAGTTCATGAAAGAGAGGATTTTGAGGCATTGTTTAATAATCTTTTAGCATCCAGTGCAGTGGATGCATGGCCGAAGCACGGACAGTTTTCCTTTCTTCTTGGGTGACTCAATTTTTTTTTTCCTTTCTGAAGACTTTAAGATATCCTTGTTTATCCTTATGCCCAAACCACGCAGTATTGATTACTATAGCTTCCTGATGAGTCTTGAAATCTGGTAACACAAGTCCTTAACTTTTTTTCTCCCCCCAAGATTAATCTGGCTACTCGAAGTCTTTGCATTTCCATGTAAGTTTGGAATAATTTGTCCATTTCCACAAATTGGGATTGAAATAAATGGGCAGATTAATTTGGGGTAAATTGATATATTAAAAATATTGAGACTTTCCATACACTGACAAGGTATTTCCCTTTACGGTCTTTTATTTCTTTTGCTAATATTTAATAGTTTTCATAAAATATTCATCTTTAACATCTCATGTTAGGTTTATTTATAAACATTTTATAGTCATGGTCATACATGGAGACTTTTTATCCTTTCCATTTTTCGAATGACTGCTGAGACCTCACCAGGACACTAGGATCTCTGGGGCCCCTTTGAAGGCCTGGGCAGTGAAATAGACAGGTGTCATGAGGACTTCTGGGACCTGAGGTCCCTTTGTCAGTGTAGCTAATTGCACTTATGGATTTCAAGGAGTTGTAAGCAGGAAAGGGATATAGTCTGATGCATGTTTGGGGGAAATAACTTGTGGCCATAGTGTGTGTGTCCAGAAGCATGTGAATGGGGCCATGCCAGAGGATACTGGTTTGGAGAGCGTTGTCAGAGGACCGGTCCCAGATTGGATGACTTTGTGGGGGGGGGGAAGGGGCCTCTCCCCAAGTCGCCTATGCCCGTGGTCCTGAAGAAGTTGCTGTGCCTCGCCATTGGGCACTAAAGTCCTTCCCTCTCTAGGTGTTGGAAGGACAGGAGGAGATCGTTTCCCACTAGAGAACAGATCCTGTAATGGTTTGCTTTCTATCCCCAGTGTGAACCTTCATGACTGCCTCTTTCCCATGCCCCCACCCACATGGCCGGTTTGCCTCCCTTGTTTCCTTCCCCTTCTCTGACTGTCTGCCGGGCCTGAGCCACGTTGGCTGAGCGCGGACCGTCCCCACGAGCTCAGCACTGCGGCCCCCACGGCCTGGCCTCTCAGTGCTGATGCTGGCAGTGCTAGGATTGAGTCATCATGGGTCCTTGAACTTTGGGGATGCTGGCTTTTCTCCGGAGATGCCTAGTGATAGAAACTCAGTTTCTATCAGTCGTCATCCAGTAGTTCCAGCCAAATCCAAGTCTCTGCCTGGGAGAACCCTGTGCTGATAATTCCGTGGATTCTCATATAAATCCAGATCAATTTCTATCCAGGCTGGGCTGGAGAATTTCTGGAAATAGGTGGGACATGGTTCCATCACACGGTCTGCTGTTGCTTCTCTCCTCCTTTGGAGAAGCAGAGGAAATAAAGGGGCGTTGGAATCCACCAGCAATTGCCTAATTGTTCTGCTGTGCTGCCAAACCTGCTCTCGACTCCAGCCGACCTGGACTGGTAGCCAGGTTTAATCATTTTTCATAGTCACTAATGAAAATAGCTCTGCCTCTGACTGGGTAGTCCAAAGTGCCCAACAAATGAATTCTGAGTCCCGGGTGAGAACTCTAGATCTAGAAGGTCTTGGATCAACTAATGACATACCTCGTGCAAATTTCAAGCCTCCCCGTAATGTCCGTGGCTGTGCCCTAATGGTACCGCAGAGATTTTAGGATTGGTACATATATTAGTCACTGTAATTAAAATCCTGGAGTTATATTATATGTTATTTGCATGGCAGTTTGTGATGTGTTTAATGCTCCCAGTTCCAAAATTATTAAAGCTGCTGTCCCTGGGCTGGCCAAAGTGATAAGCAAAGTAAGAATGTGATCGTATTCCCTCTTGATGGGGCAGGCAGGGAGGAGGAGGCATGTGGGATTTTCTTATAAAGAGACCAAATGCCAAATAAAAGAATTCCAGCTGTGCAACAGGAAAGTTGAAATGGTTTGTTAGGATCATTAATATTGCAATGAAAACTAATTAAACCTGGAGCTAGAAGGAGTTCATTAGTGGTTTGGAGGCAAGGACTCTGCTCCTGCAGAGCTGGTTACAGCACTGGAGAACTTGGAAAGTTGTCAGCCGGGCTCGGGGTCACGTGGCTCTCTCCTTTTTGTGGCTTCTGGAATTGGGCTCCTGCTAGCAAAGGTACATCCCAGGCAGGAGCCAAGAGATGTCCTTGGAATGCCTGAAGTACCCTCAGCTCCTGTCCCCAGAGGGGACCCAGACAACACCGCGCCTGTCTGGGTGGATGACCTCTTTCAGGCTACTGAGAATGAGTGTCTTGAAGGTAGGGAAGAAGTGCGTGTGTGTGTTGCGGGGGGTTGGCAGATTTTTCTTTCCGAGCAATCAGAGGGGTTTTCACATTGCAACTGGACTCACTTCAAACCACTGGGGATAAAAGTTGCCCATAGCTTCAACAGTGCTCTCCCACACATCTCGTTTGCTCTTCTCAACGGTCCTCACAGAACTGCTTTAACATTTCTGTTAAAGGCTGGTTGCTTGAGAAAGGGAAGGTTGTTTTTGCTGTAGGTTGGGTTTCCTGGGGAAGCAGACTTGGAGATGGGGCTCAGCGGGCAGGATGTCTATTAATGAGGGCCCTGGGGACCCAGCCCTCTGGAAGCAGGTGTGGGTGGAGGGACAATCGGGCTTCGATCCCGGCCACCATCTTTGGGAGCTTTGGGGCTGGAGTGGCCCTTCTGAGTGTCGTGAGCCGGGTTGAGGCGGCTGGTTCTTCATCCTTCGGCTTTGGTCAATCATTGGATGGGAGCTGCCCTGAGAAAGACGAGACCTTGTGTCAGATTGTTCCGTCCTGACACGACCTGAGAAGGGGCTGACAGCTGATGCCCCCACCCACAGCACCCCCTGTAGTGGGGGCAGCTAGTCCTTCTTTGAGGGAGATTCTGGATGTCCAGAATTGTTCATCATAATCTCCTTTGACTCCACCATAGTACCTGGCACAAAGTAGGCTTTTACTAGATATCTGTCAGTGTAGATAGAATATTCCTGTTTCACACAGAAAACACCAAGTCACAGGAAAGTAAAGTAAATGACGGAACTAGACTTAGAAGGAAGGTCCCTAACAGACTCTTCACCCTGGCCACTGCTTCCTGTCTCTACTCACGAACAGTGACGTCCATGAGAGAGGACATCTGGGTGATGGTCACTGGGGCCCACGGGACAAATAAAATGAAGTTCATCTTTCAATGCCCAGAGAAGGTAGCCAGGTTTTCTCTCTTTCAAAGGTTTTCTCTGAATCCCCAACCTAGGCTAGCCTTCGGGTGGGAGATCGTCATGGTCTCAAGAGGAAGGACAGAGGCTTGTCCAGCAAGCCGAACGAACGTGGCCTTGAGTTTGAGGACCCTCTCCACCCCCAAGGGTGGGCCCTAGTGTCCACACTCTGGCTCAGTAGCTTTGGCAAGCCCAAGGGGCTGCCTGGGCCTGGGGTCCTGGCAAGGAGGACAGAGCCTACGGACACACAGGCCCAGACTTTCAGGCAAGTTGCCCTCACATACCTTTGGATAGTTCGTTACAAGGTCTCAGCCCCCTTAGACAGAACAAGAGCAAAACGTAAATCTGATAGCAAGACAAACATGTCAGAAATGTTTACTTTTCTTGATTTTCTGGTCTTTGAATTCGGTGCCCCTCATAGGACCCTGCCTAGGTTACAGAAGTATGAACGTGCTGCCCCTCAGTACTAGGGATCGCGGGAGGCACGGGGAGGGGCAGCTGGGCACCTCTGCCCGCAGGCAGAGGCAGCCTCTTTCTTTTTATTTCCATGTTATATGTGTGCCATAATCTAGAAAAGACCCGGTTGCACCATGTAAATCATTTTGCCGCAAGAGCTTGCTTTGGGTGTTGGAAGCAAAAAGTGACCGGCCTGTCCCAGAAGGAGACAAAACCATTTCTGCATTGTGATAAACATCTGTCTAGGTTTTTCAAGTCAAATCCCATGTCCTAAAGGAAATGGCCCTCTTTCTGTCAGGGCCCAGAACAGCCACGCTTTACCTGCCAGATTGAGGAAATCCAAAGGCTTCTGAGAACATCTTGCTCAGTCAAGCCCCTCATCTCATAGATGAGGACACCGAGGTCCAAGAAGGTAAATGGCTGGGTAATGGGCATGGAAACGAGGTAGCTTTCATTTGACCACATTATTAACCCTGCTCCTTATCCTGAAATGATCCCGTAAGAGCTCGTGAAAAACGGTAATTATTTAATTGCATACTTTATCTACATAGTGTATTTTATGCATTGTATAATTATCACCATCATAATTAATGGTGGTTAATTCTTCGGTAGCTGAAAGCAGTCTGCTGAAGGAAGTATTTAAGTATCTTTTCTTCCTGCCTTCAAAGTTAAGCCTAGGTAGCCTAGTGCTATTTGTTGAACCAAATAACAGAAAGAGGGCATGAAGAATAGTCTGTGGGACACTATTCACAGACCCCAATTCTTGATGATCAGCCATCATTTCCCACTGTGGTGGAAGAGCCCTTTTCCGGATACTTTAAGATGCTCTGTGGTCCCTGAAGATTCAATGTGACTTTACTGTAGGCCATACAAATGCCATAATTTCAGGGGAGTGGAAAATTCAGCAATCAACTCTAACATTTTCTAGTCTACCTTTCAGAATTATTGAGAGGATTTATAATATTTTGGGTTAAGTTCAACTGTAATAGAACAAGGAAATAAAAGATCTGGGTGGTTTAGGGGCACCTGGGTGGCTCAGTCGGTTAAATGTTTTGGTTTCAGCTCAGGTCATGATCTCTGGGTCGTGAGATTGAGCCCTGCATTGGACTCTGCACTGAGCATGGAGTCTACTTGGGATTCTTTCTCTCTCTCCCTCTGCCCCTACCCTGTCTCTTTCTCTCTGTCAAAAAAAAAAAAAATCTTGGTGATTTAAAGAAATCTGGAGCCAGAGAGCCCTGCAGTAGAAAGGCAGTCCCATGGTGTTATTATGGTGCACCTGATACATAGTTTTCAGTCTCAAGGCTACCTCATGGTCCAAACTGGTTGCAAAGTTCCAGCCATCACATCAGTATTTCAGGCTGGCAGTGGGAAGGAAGATGGGGGAAGGGAGAAGAGTGAAGGCTGCTCTGTACAGTTGAATAGATTTTCTCTCATTCCCATAGAACATTCATTAATACCCCATTGGCCAGAATCTATCACAGACTATCTTTAACTGCAAGGGAGAAAGGGAAATAAAGATTTTTGCTGGTGTATTTTCTCCCAGCTAAAACACCAGGGCTCTATAGCTGAGGAGGAAAGAAGGATGATGGCTGGGGTAGACAGTCACTCTCTCTGCCACAGGATTCCATGAGGTGACATATCCCAAGCCTTAAGCACAGGGCTGGCATAAGGCTAGGCTCTTGTTCATTGAGCAACTATTTCTGGCACGCTTCCTCCTGCAAGGGTAGAGTCTACAGAGACTCCAGGGGATTCTTGATCTAGTGCTCAGCCAGCCTAGAAGCATGGACGTTCTTCGAGGAGACGAAGCCACTGTGACACATCTGCTTCTGACAGATGGCACCTTTGTGGCTTTCAAAGCATGGGTGGCAGGGCCAATCAGTTAGCGATTTGGGGGTGCCTCTGGTCTGCTTGGGTCCTATTGCCATAAGAAAGTTTCAGGGGCTGCTGACAGGGGCTGTGGGAGACCTCCTCTGAGAACTGTAGTCTAGGGAAAGTACTTACCTTCAGAATAAATCCCACTCTCCTTATTTGTAAAATGGCAGCATAGTTCCTACGCTTCAGGCTGTTGGGCAGGTTGAATGAGATGCTGTGTGATGAGCGCCCTCATGTAACAGAGGATCTGTACCTGGTCCCCTTATCCTAAGCTCCTAGGTAATGTAAGGAGGCATTTTTTGACATCCTCAAAGCATGGGCTTAATGACCTCTGCTTAAAAACGTCTGAGGTCAGGCTCTCCAGGGGGCAGACCCCTAGATGAGGGTTTGCTGAGGAAGTGTTCCCAGGGGACAGTGCTGTGGCACTGGGGTGAGGGCAGGGAAAGCGAGGAGGCAGGTGTGGTGTGATTTCAGGCAAAATCCCACAGCGCTTAGCCTTAGCCTGATTCCAGGGGATTCTGGAAGGTTAGTTCCAACTTACAGCTGTTCCAGCCTACAGCCAAGGGGTGGCTTCCCACCCTCATACTTCTGGCAACCGTGTGCTTGCAAAGGCTGGGAGGAAGGAGAACAGGGTGTCTTCCCCCTACCGTGGGATTCCCTTGCAGCCCTCCTGTCAGCTGTGCAGTACGAGTGCTCGCCCTCTCTTCACACCTGCCCCTTCTCCACTGTTCTCTCCATGCCCTACCCCAAGGCCCTCCTGGACACTCAGGCCAAGAACTCCTAAGCCATCCCCTGCCCTGGTCAAGGATCCTTCCTCTGAAGGCTGGAGGCAACCCAAACGTCTTCCAGCAGGTGGACCACCAAACAAAACTGTGGCAGAATCCTACCATGGAATCCTACTCAGCCAGGAAAAAATTCTTAACACAGGCCATAGCTTAGATGATCTCAAGGGAATTACACTGAATGAAAAAAAGCCAATCCTGAGGGGTCACACACTGTCTGATTACATATATAAGACATTCTTGCAATGACAAAGTGATAGTGTTGGAGGACAGAGTAGTAATTGGGGTTAGGGGCTGTGGTGGGAGGGAGGAGGTGTGGGCTTAAAATGCAAGGTATCCCCAGGCAGAGCTGCTGGTGCCTTGGTTGTGTGGTGTTCACTAATCTACACACGTGATGAAATTGCATAGAATTATACACACGCGCACATGCAACTGAGCCAGTAACGCGGGGGGCAATATGAATAATGATGTTGGGTCTCACGAGTTTCCTGGTTGTGATAGTCTATTACAATTATACAGGGTGTTGCTGTGGGGGAAAGTGGGTGAAGGGCACACTGGATCCCTCTAGCCTACCTTCTGAGACTGCATGGGGGATCTCAGCTATCTCAAAGAGAAAGTTAAGAGAACTAAAATTGTCTAACTAAAAAATGTAAATCAGGGTAAAAGATGTCTTACCTGATTAAAGGTGAAAGTATTTGGGGAAAAGATAATACTGTATTGGTTGTTCCTCTCCTTATATCTTGTGGTACTTCTTTAATGATTTTAAAGATCTGTAGAAATGGAATTATTGAATCAAGAGGTATAATTTTTTCAAGGCTCCTAATACATATATTCAAATTGCTTCCAGAAAAGTTGCACAATTGAGGCACCCCTCAGAGTTTGTTTTGTGCCCATAGTGGTATTAATGGTCTCTTTCGATGTTAAAAGCAAGAACAAAACTTAGTCTCTTCCTCATTCCACATGCACTAGACAATATATCATTGTTTTAATTCTCATCCCATTGATTACTAGTGAGGTGAACATTTTTTCACACGTTGATGGCTTATTGGTCATTTGCCTTCATACGTAGCTCATGTTTCCATTGGGATTTTGATAAATTTTTCTTTCTGATTTTTAAAGAGTTCTTTATATTATAATATTAACCTTTTTGTCATATTTGTTGAAAGTATTCATTTTCTGCTTATCTTGGCCTTTTATTTTTTTAAATGTGGCACTTAAAAATATATATATATATATACACTTAGATTTTATTTACTTATTTGACACAGAGAGAGAGAGCAAGCACACTCAGGCGGATCGTCAGGCAGAGGGAGAGGGAGCAGCAGCCTCCCCGAGGAGGAAGCCAAGTGCAGGGCTTGATCAGAAGGTCCTGGGATCATGACCTGAGCCAAAGGCAGATGCTTAACCAACTGAGCCAGCCAGGTACTCCTAAATATGGCATTTTTGATATGACCTATATATGACATACAAGCATAGGTTATGCAGTTTAATTTACCAATATTTTCCTTTGTGTTTTTTTTTAAAGATTTCATTTATTTATTTGAGAGATAGAGTGAGTGTATGAGTGGGGGGAGGGGCAGAGGGAGGGAGAGAATCTCAAACTGACTCCCCGCTGAGCGTGGAGCCTGACAAAGGACTCAATCTCACAACCCTGAGATCACCACCTGAGCTGAAATCAAGAATCAGCTGCTAAATCAACTGAGCCACCCAGGCTTCCCTCCTTTGTGGTATTTGTTATTGTTGATCTTGGAAGTGCTTCCCCATTCAAATACCAGTAATTGTTGGCAAGAAGTCCCTTCTTTTTTTTCTAAGATTTCATTATGAATAAAAATTCCATTTGATGACTAATCCATTCCTTTCCCCTTGGGTGTGATGTTCCCTTTCCTCAACTTCTTGATTCTTATATAATTTTGAGATTTCTCTCTGTGCTTACTTTGCCTGTTCCATCGATCTGTTTGAAATTCTTCCGCCAATAAAACACTTAATTGCTGGAACCTTAGAATACGCTTTAAAATTTGGCAGAACGGTTTCCTCTGCTTTTTAAAAATGCTTCCAACCTTTCTCACTTGTTTATTTTTCAGATAACGTTCAGAATTATTTTATAAATATTCATTCCATTAAAAAATTCTACTGATGTATTGATAGCAATTGTATTAACTATTGAAATGGAAAACAATATTAATTAATTGATTAAATAATTAATGCCCGGTTATGGAACCCTATGGCAACTTTGCAATATACTTGCAATTTTTTCTCCATTTATGAAAATAATACTTTATGTATTTCAGAAAATCTTCCCGTTGACTACACATGTATCATAACAGTAATTTCTGGTTACTTAAAAAATCTACCATGAAGACGTCAGTTTCTTATTACTCCTATTTAGTAAGTATCATCAGTATTTAGCGATGTTCTTGATTTATGTTTATTTATCTTGCACCCAATGATCTTATTGATTTAAACAGTTTTTTGGTCAACTCTCTCGAGTCTTCTTAGCTTATAACCATATTGTCTGTGAATAACATAATGCTGCACTTTCCTGGAGATGCTCCACTTCTCAGCCTACATGCCTATAGAGGAGCCAGAACCTCCCAGAGCTCCCCTGTACTGCTGGTCTCCACTTCTTTTAATGCGCCTCGTTTCAAAGGCAATGAAGCTGCATATTAATGAATTAAGTATTGTTTTGGCTTAAGGTTAGCTTTTACCATTCAAGAGCACACCCTTCGACTTTTAAAATAATAGGAGTGCATTTTCTCCAATGTCTGTTCAGTATCTGCAATACCATTATCTTACAGTACGTCGCGGAGGTAAGTTAGTAGATTTCCTAATGTTGAATCCTCCTTGGTTCCTCAGATAAAAATTACCCTTGTTGAGGTAGGGATTATTTTGTTGTACTATCGTATTCCGTTTGCTAACGTTTCCGCCAGGGCTGGCTATATAATTTGCCTACGGAGGGCCCGGTGTAAAGGGAAAATGTGGGATCCGTTGTTGAAAAAGTGTTAAGAATCTCAAGCAGGTGACAGCATTAAATCAAGCCTGGGGCCCTTCTGAGAGCACAGCGCCCTGGGTTATGTTCAGCTTGTATGGCCATGAAGCTGGCCGTGATGTTGGCTTTTCTATTTACACATCAGGCTGAAATTGGTCCATGGTTGCTTTTCTGTGCTCTCTGGGTCAAGTTTTGATATATCAGGTTCATGTTCATTTTGGAAAATGAGTAGAGTAGCTCCATATTTTTTGTGTTCCTGTAGAGCGTATACAGCACGGGGATCTTGTTCTTGAAAATGTGAAGGGGACGCACGGGCGTGGTCATCTGGCCGTGGGGCATTCTTGAGGAGTTATGTTGAAGTATTAAAAAAATTTCAGCATGAATATTGTCTCTCCCCACATCCCACCACCAGCATACCCCACACAAATACACAATTTGAGAAGGATTTATTATTTACTTCCTGTAAGGATGAGAGCCTTTCTACTTCTCTGTTTTATTCATGGTATTGAGTTCTGCTTTTATCCCTATAGTTTCTATCTACCTATCCTAATTAGGCCTTTCTTTTCCCTTACTAATTTCTCATGCTTCTGACTAATATTCACTATATATATATATATATATATATATATATATATGGGGCTACTTATAGTGAATATATATATATATGGGGCTACTTATAGTGAATATATATATATATATATTTAAAATACATAAAAAAATAAAAAATGTATAATGAGAGCACTTAAGAATATAAACTTGTTTCTGCTTCCATTTTGGGCCATGTTATATTCTTTGAAATTCAGTGATCTTGTTTTTATTGTTTTGTTCCTCCACCAAGAATCTGTAATTGCAAATGTGACCTCTATGATTCAAGTTAATGAAGAGTTCTCTTTTTTATTTCCATGGGGCTACTTTTCCTTTGTTTGTTTAAACTTTGTTATCGACTTCTAGTCTTGTGTATTTTATTTTTAGACTGTTCTCTAATGATTCTGATTGATTATCAAATTATTCTGCTTTTTAGGTGTTTGTGTCTTCTTTCATAAATGTCCCAGGAGAACTTGATCAATAAGGCACAAAGTCTAAATTCTGCCTGCTAATCCAATCTTATTAACTGTAAGTCTCATTTCTATGTCTCTCATAGAAATTAATTTTTTATTTTTAAATTTTAATATTTAATTTAAATTTTAAATTTTAACTTATTTAAAATTAATTTTTTAAATTTTTAAAATTTTTTAAAATTTTAATTTAATTAATTAGCATATAGTTAGCTGCTTGGTTTTTTGAAGATTAAAAGATACATATTAAAATCTACCGCAACGGGGGCACCTGGGTGGCTCAGTGGGTTAAAGCCTCTGCCTTCGGCTCGGGTCATGATCTCAGGGTCCTGGGATCAAGCCCTGCATCGGGCTCTCTGCTCGGCAGGGAGCCTGCTTCCTCCTCTCTCTCTGCCTGCCTCTCTGCCTACTTGTGTTCTCTCTCTCTCTGTCAAATAAATAAATAACTAAAAATCTTTAAAAAAAAAAAATCTACCGCAATGATTTTCCCTTCCATTATTTCTGTATTCCTTTGCGTGCTTTCTATCCGCTATGGTCTGATCTTCTGCAGGTGAAGTTTCATGGGTATTAGGTATCTAGCCTGAATGGGGTCTTTTGTCCACTGCAGTGCTCCCTTCTAGAGCTTTCT
Source organism: Procyon lotor (assembly GCA_028646535.1). Taxonomy (NCBI): domain Eukaryota; kingdom Metazoa; phylum Chordata; class Mammalia; order Carnivora; family Procyonidae; genus Procyon; species Procyon lotor. Next base: position 36,836,244 of record CM053617.1, on the reverse strand, counting down.
CTGAGGCATGCACCCTCTGTTTCCTGCAGAACGCTCCCTGACATTTGCGACGCACTCATCTGTGCCTGGTCTAGTTTCTCATTGCCTGTCTGCCCTTCATTCCTGAGACCCCGGTGCTGCTGACAGGTGACCGCCTCCTCCCTGTGCCCAGAGTGGTGCCTGCCCCATGCAAGGTACTCGATAAAAATGGATGACAAACGGCCCTCTTGGACAGGTTCAATAGTCAAATAGTTTTGTTTTTTTTTTTAACTTCAAACTTTATTTCATCTGCAAAGAATCTGATCCCTCCTGCTTCCTTTTCTCTTGCTGCCCTGGTCCCTGGTGGGAGAGTGGGATCTGGCTCCTGGAACGAGCCCCACCGTGCAGTCCCGTTCGCTCCCCCAGGCCTGTTGGCTCTGCGTGGCCCTAGCTGGGCCCCGCAGGCGGGAGGACAGGCCAGCAGGAGCTCTGGGCTCAGAGAAGGTGAGCAGGTCCTGAGCCTGGGTTGGCGCCCTGAGAAACCTCGAAGACACTTTTGAACTCTCCTAGACCTCCCATTCTTCATCTGCTGTGAGGATGACGAAGGTGGTGTGTGTAGGGCACCACTGACCCCACATGAAGGTGACACTCCCCACTGCCTTCCAGTCCCACGCTTTAGGGGAAAACAACCCTAAGCATACCGCTGCCAGAAGGTAGCTGACTGACCTGTGGCTGGGCGGGCGGTCCTGGGACTGTTGGCTGATCCACGTGCCGAGCGAGTGCAGCCTCTGGGCCCGGGAAGAGGGATCTACGTGCTGTCCCAGCCGCAGGGAGTGACCTGATCCTGCCGTGCCATGACTCATGAGCCTGTTAGCTTGTCAGGACATCTGCCCTCCACACAGCAGGGCAAAGTGACGGCGATGGTTATGCGCATTTTATCGCTGGGAGCCGGGTGAAGGGTTGGTCCTGTGTCACGCAGTGAGTCGGTAGGGAGCGGGAGTTATTAATACCTTCAATTAACTCAGAGCCTACTTTGGAGAAGCCAAACCCCTCATCTCGTCTAGGATTTTCTTACCTGCGTCTGTGGCATCGCAAATGGTGAAGGGACCTTCGGCCACTTCTGACATGTTTTTTGGGGAAGATGGTGGACAGGTCTTTCGATCTCCCCTTCTCAGGGTGAAGAAAGCCAGGCCAGGTCCTTGGGCTCTCTGAGGTGTCAGAGGAGGGGGACAGTGCCAAAACTGGAATGAAGAGACGGGGAGTCTCAATTCCTGGGTCTCTTAGTCAGGACCCCGAGGGCAAGGAGCGGCCTAAAGTCCCCCCTCTCAGGGCCCAGCCTGTCCCGAACACCCTGCCTCAGGCCCCCGAGCCTGAGCCCCATGCGGCATCCTCTCTGAAGGGCTGTTTCCTTCTCTGACACCTGGGAAGTTGGGGCTTTCTTGTTTCCCGTCAAAGCCAGCATCTGGAGCCCGGCTCGAGAGGGCTTCCGCTGAGGCCTAGTGGATTCAACACCACCCCTGAGGCAGGAAAGTCCCTGGACCTTATGTGGGAGCAGTTGGGTTCGGTGCCCTCTTCCTCCAGCCACCCTGCACTATGACCTCCCCTCCTTGGCTGCTTCCCCATCTCTGAGGCCTTTGAAGTACCCAAACTCCTCAAGCCAAGTGCCTTGACAACGAGAAGCCACTCTGTGTTTGCACTTCCAGCTATGCATATTCATTTTCCGGTGCCTCTCTCTCTCCCAAGCCACCGCCTCCAGCTCCAGAGCCTGCCAGACGAAGGTCCGACCTGAGCCCCGGGGAGCAGAGGCTCGCTCTCAGCCCTGAGCAGCTGGGCCCCGCCTGGTCCAACACGGAGGGCCATGGCGATCCAAACTTGGCTTTGCCAGGACTCCTGACTGAGCAGCCGCCGCCATTGCTGGATCTCAGCTCCTCTCAAGTGAGAGGAATACTTTCTCGCTTCCCTGGGGTGCCCTGAGAATGAATTATTTACTATTTGTAAAGCACTTTGTAGGGTTCAGTATCATTACACAGGGACCACAGGGCTCAAAAGCACCCCTGGATGCCTGACAGGGCGGTTGTTACTATTAAGCATTTATATAGCACTTTACATTGGCCACGTGCTTCCCAATCATTTATTAGTTAATTCTCCCAGCACTCGGAGCTGTCAGTGGACTTTGGGTCGCCATGTTCTGCCACCTGGAAATGAGGTTGATGAGGTCAGGAGAGGCCAGGGGCCTTGCCCAGGGTCACCCAAAGCAGGTGCTGGTTGCTCAGGCCACACCGTGCAGTCTGGCTACTCTGCCTTTGACCCTGAAGCTAGCTGCCGATTTCATTGCTTACACCCCTGTCATCCAGGACACCCCCCCCTCCCCAACTCCCCAGTGAGGCCCCTGGCAAGGGATTGCTGTTATTTAGGACCTTGGTGACACTCCTGGAGCGCTCTCAATTTATGACTTACTGTAGCATGAAGGGATGAGCACTGGCTTTGGAGTCAAGATCTGGTTTTCCAATCAGAAGTGTGACTATGAGCAAATTTCTTAATGCTCCTGAAGCTTGGGGTCCTTGATCATCAGATAGGGATAGGGAAACGAAGGAGGCTGTTGTGAGGATCAGAAGTATTTGCTGGAGAGCACGTGGCATAAAATAGAGGCTTAAGATTTGTTCACTCTGATTACTGTCAAGGTGTGGGCGGACTTTAGCCTCAAGGAAGACACAGGCAAACTCATGGGAAATGCTATAAAGAAAAGTGTTGGATCTAAGAAACCCACTTGGACTCTATGTAGTTTCTGCCTTTAGGTTGGGAGCCTAGGAGTGGAAAGGTAAAGAAAAGGGAAAAGCTGGAGCTACCACCATTTCCACTTTACAGAGTAATAAACTATGCTAGTTAGAATCCACACTGTTCTTCAGTTTTTTTCATTAATAACAAATAACTAAGCATCTACTACGAGTTGGGCACAGTTTTGGGAGTGAAAGATTTGGCAGTGAACAAGAGAGACAAAGTGTGAAGGAACACTGATCCGGCAATAAGCAGGGCCAGTTGTGGAATTGAGGGAAGGAATGGAATGTGCAAAGGCCCTGGGGAAGGGAAGACTTCCGAGTGCCTAAGGAACTGAGAAGAGCACTGAGGCTGGAGTAAGGGAGAAAATGGTGAGGGGACCTGGGTGAGGATAGCAGGAGCAGCTTACATGGTGCCCTGACCCTCAGGGTGAGGGGTAGGATTTTATTGCCCTTGGAACTCCTCTAAGCAGATCTTTCAGGTTGCTGTGTGCATTGCCACACCTGTAACAGATAAGAAGCTGAGAACCCGTTTCTATCAGATTGCTTATCTCTCAGCTCTAAGAAGTCCCAGTATGTTTTTTTAGTGATATTGACTGAATGTTTGTGCCCCCGCATTCATATGTTGAAACCTCATCTCCAATATGATGGTATCTGGAGATGGGGCCTTTGGGAAGTGATTAGTGCTTTTGCAAGAGACACCCAGAGAGCTCCCTTGTTCCTTCTGCCGTGTGTGGACATAGTGAGAACTCGATCGTCTATGGATCAGGAAGCAGGCCCTCATCAGACATCCAGTCTGCTGGTGTTTGGATCTTGGATTTCCCAACCGCAACTCTGGGAACAAATGCTTGCTGTTTACAAGCCACACAGTCTGAACAGAATGGCCACTTAGAGCATGTCTGGAACACAGAGCCCAGTGAGGAAAGCCCTTCATATGGGAAGCTTCTCACCTAAACCCTTCGCCACCACCAAGCAATAATCATCACTTCAGAGATGGCCTTTGCAAAGTCCTCACAACCACGACCGCCTGTTAATTCTCAAAAATGTCCAAGTGGCTCAGTGAAATCTAGAAGCCCATGTATAGTCTTCAATTCCCAAGCGCCAGAGCCAGGGCTGACTCCGTACCCTGAGAGGCTCCTCCCACTGCACGCGATGGTCTTTTCCTGCCTCCCTTTGTGGGACTGGCCCACAGTCTGGTGGTGGAGGGCTAGCCATCTTTCTTCTCTTCCTGGTGGTCTGGAGGAACCGGCTACCTAATCTCAGAGCTCCCTCATCTCAGAGCTATGGCAGGCAACTGTGGGTCCCCATTCCCCTTCCTGGGATGCTAGCAGAGACCATCTGTGTGGGGATCGCAGGGCTTTCTAGGAAGTCTATCCTGGTCAGGTAGGAGCTGGCGGTCTGGTCAGAGAAACAAGACTTCCGTGTCCTAGAGAATGTATTGATGGAGTTGTAAATTGCTGTGGCTGCAAAGGATCCTAACGTCTTCTGGTGGCTCAAGACGAAAGCTGCAATGACCAGGTCCTGATTACTTACTGGATGTATCGTCCTGACCGCATGTGGCTAGGAATCCATGCTCAGCCTAATGGTGGGTGTTCTTGAAGCCTCTGCAGCAGGGGAAACCATTGCTGAGAAGCCTTTGAGAAAAATAAGGCTGAGGTCTGAGGTCATCAGTGAATCCACGAAGCACCATACATACATTTTTTTAACCTTCAATACAGTAAAACAAAGGCGGCATACTAAATAAAGAAAAAAGCATTGGCCTCTTCTGCATCATAAATTTGTAATAGCAGGAAGTTTATAATTAATTACCATTTACCATCGCTTCCTCTCTAGAAACTTTTGATATCTCTTCCTCACAATTTCAGCAAGATGCTTGTAAATGCGCTTGGCTTGCACTCAGAGAACATATTTAAAGGGGACAATAACTTTGAAGTATTTTCATACCCAGTAACTCTTCATGCCCTGGGCTCCCCACCTGTGTTGGACAGAGTTCTTACCAGCAGACAATAAAACCCATACTAGTTGGTTGAATCGGAAAGGGGATTTTAAAATCATATTAGTTTGCCTACGGGATCTCCCGGGAAACCAGGGAATGAACTTGGCCACCACGCAGCCAGGAAAATTGCCCAAGCACATGCAGGACTGTTCTAGCAAAATACCATGGCTGCCACCCCATGCCCGACACCTCTGATGCCGGGCACTGAAGACCCTTCAGTGGCAGAGAAGAGCCAGTTGCTGCCACAAATTGTCTGGAAGACACCAAGTCTTATTTTGTGGCCAGAGCCTCTTATTGCTCACTTCATCTTCCACATCTTGAGTAGGTACCTCAGCTTGGAAGCCGTTAAATCGTCTATGGAGCTCTAATTGGAAAAGTGGTGTCTCGCCCGTGGACTCTACAGAATAGGAAGTCTGCGAGGACAGAGTTGGTTGAGTGGCTTCAGTGTAACAATAGGTCTCAATACTCCCCAGCAGATATTAGGTAGAATATCGTGTCACTACTCAGCTGTGGCTTTACAGATAAAATGTTTTTTTTAAAAGTCTCTAACAGGGGTGCCTGGGGGGCTCAGTAGGTTGAGCCTCTGCCTTTGGCTCAGGTCATGATCTCAGGGTTCTGGGATCGAGCCCCACATCGGGCTCTCTGCTCAGCAGAGAGCCTGCTTCCCCTCTCTCTCTGCCTGCCTTTCTGCCTACTTGTGATCTCTCTCTCTGTGTCAAATAAATAAAAATAAAATCTTTAAAAAGATAATAAAAGTCTCTAATAGGACAATAGTCTTAAAATCCAGGATCTGGAGAGAAAGAAAACTTCTTACAAATCCCTGAAACTCCCATTAATGTGTTAGCAGCCAAGCTGGACCAACGTGAAAATCGAGGTAACAAAAATACGTGAGGTATGGAAACTCATGAAATAATCCAATCACAGGCTCTGCTACACAGGAAAAGGAAGTAAAAAGCTCACCCCTTCCTCTCCGGTGGGCTGAAGAAGGGAAAGAGAGAAAGAGGTAGGACACATTGGTCCAATGCTGTTTTCACCTTCCTCCTACTGAGGATACAATTTGGAGCTGGTGAACAGCAGCCCCAGGTAGAGGTCCGACCAGCCAGGCTGCAACAGAAGTCGATGAGGACTCAGCCTGGGCTCAAGGTGACCTCTCCCCTGCTGGCCGTGTGAGCCCACTGCACGACCAGGTTCCATCTTGGTAGGAGGGGATGGTCTGGTGTCTTTCACCTCCCCTCTCTTACCCTCCTTTGGTTCTGGTTCCTTTAGAATTGGGGAGAGGAGGGATAGATGAGGAAAAGGGCCAAGCTTTTCTATTTAAGTGATGGGCCATGTGCCCTCCGTTGGGCATTGCTCTTGCTCCTCTGGCTAGTGTTGAATCACATTGACGCATTTGTTGTGATCAGCGTCTGCTGCTGGTGCACGTGAATTCTTTGGGAGCCTCTCTCTTCCTGACATAGGAAACCCAAGTCTGCGGTAGCCTCCTTCATCCCCTTCTTCAGCTCCTGCAACTAGGGTTTCCTCTACTTCCCCCAGTAGCCTTGCTATGGGCATCCCTCCTCATGGTAGGCCAAGTTCCTGGGTAATCCATCAGCCAGACAGCTTACGTCTAGTTATCTTTTGGGAGCTTTGGTTAACCCACAGAAAACTCAGACATTCTTACTACTCAGGTGACAAAAGTGTGGGTCGCTTGACTGTCATCTTTCTCTTGTCCATCAGACCTTCTTCTCATGTCTTTTTCTCTGACTCAGGGAGGTGTAATTCCAAGCAGATGAAAAGAAATGAGAGGTTAATCTTCCCTCTTTGTAGGCACCCAAATCCCTAGGAGATCCCCTTATTCACTTGGAGAATTCACTTGGTCCCTAGAAGATTCCTCCTAAGGCCAATGATACATATCTTCTTCCTCCTAGTCTTTGTCTTCTGCTTATATAGACTTTACTGATATTAAGATAGGCTGGAGTGAGGGTATATTTGATAAGCTATGTGTGTGTGTGTGTACACATATATGTATATTTGTTTATTCTAGAGATTGGCTCATATGATTACGGAAGCTGACAAGTCCTAAATCTGTAAGGGTGAGCTGGTAGGCTAGGGACCCATGGAAAGCTGATGCTGCAGTGAAGGTCTGACAGCTGTTAGGTTGGAGACCCAAGAAGAGCCAGTGTTGCAGTTAGAGTCTGAAAGCTATCTGCTGGCAGAATTCCCTCCTGCTCAGGAGATGTCAGTCTTTTGGTCTGTTTAGGCCTTCAACTGATTTGATGAGGCCCACCCACAGTATGGAGGCCTGTTTTTGTGTTATTCAAAGTCCATTTGTTTAAATATAAATCTCAACCAGAAACACCCTTACAGAAACATCCAGAAGAATGTTTGACCAAGTAGCTAGTCAGGTTGATGCATAAAATTAACCATCACAGTCAGGATAACTGGGTGTATTTCCTCCTTTTAATTACTTCTGAGGGAGCAGTCTCTTCCTGGCCTCTCACTAGCCACTTCTTTATAAGTCCTAATGACTTTTCATAATGTGGGACCCTTCACACTTCTCATCTCCAGCTTTTGTCCACAGTCACAAATTGGGGGGAAATAAAACAACCTGGAGTAAAAATGAAACAAACATCCTTGCTATATAATTTCTCAGAGGGAACGATTACAGATGGTTTACAGCCTTCCATATTGTTAAAGGACAGATGCTCTCTTCTCTCTCACCCCTTTCCTGACCACATATATATCTGAAATTATCTCTCTTTTTTGTTTAAACAGCTTTATTGGGGGACACCTGGGTGACTTAGTCAGTTAAGCATCTGCCTTTGGCTCAGGTCATGGTCCCAGGGTCCTGGGATGGAGTCCTGCATTGGATTTCCTGCTCAGTGGGGAGCCTGCTTCTCCCTCTGTCTGCCGCTCCTCCTGCTTGTGCTCTCTTGTTCTCTCTCTCAAATAAATAAGTGAATAAAATCTTAAAAAAAAAAAGCTTTATTGAATATAATTCACATGCCATATGATTCACCCATTTAAGGGGTGTATTAAAAAATAATAAAATAAATGGTGTATTCACAGATGTGTGCAAGCATCATGACACTCCATTTCAGAATATTTTCCTCACCTCCAAAAAAGGCCCTATAGTCTTTAGCTATTATTTCCCTATTTCCCTGTCTCCATTCTCCTTCCTAAGCAATCATTAATTTACTTTCTATCTTGCTAGAATTCTCTATTTTGGACATTCGTATGAATGGAATCATATTTTGCAACTGGCTTGTTTCAAGGTGATGTTTTCAAGGGTCTTCCGTGTCGTGGCACCGATCAGTCCCTGTTCATTTTTTATGGCTGAATAATATTCCATCATATGGATATACCAGATTTCACTTATTCATTGATCAGTTGATGGACATTTGGGCTGTTTCCACTTTTTGGCTCCTACGAATAATGTTGCTACAAACATTCATGTACAGGTGTTTATGTGGGTGTATATCTATTTCCCTAGGTGTACCCCAGAAGTGGAATTGCTGAGTCTTGTGGTAATTCTGTGTTTAATCATTTGAGGAACTGCCTATCTGTCTCCGAAGTGGCTGCATCACAGTACGTCCCCATCAGCAGCGTGTGAGGGTTCTAATTTCTCTACATCCTTGACAACTGCTGTTGTTCCGGTCATCCTAGTGGGTATGAAGTGAGTATCTCAATTTGGTTTTGATTTGCGTTTCTGTGATAGCTTATGATGTCAAACATATTTTCGTGTCTGTTGCCGTCAAAATCTGGGCTGGAGTATGTGGCTGCAGCTAAATTTTACTTCGCTTTGCTAGAAAAGTCAAGAGTAGAGGCAATGCCTGGAGTTGGAGGGTGGGCTTGGCTGAGAGACACAACTTCTCCCTTCATTGTTTTTTCCATCGAGATCATTTGTCTGGACCCTCAAGTCAGGCTGGGTAGAGCTGGCATCACCTGTGTGTGCAGTGGGCCCACTGCCCAGCTCTCTCCTGATGTCTCCCCTCCTCTACCTGCTTTGGGATTTTTCTTCTGCACCCTAGTCTGCTTTCCCAGGCCCCCTTGCATAGCTCAGGATGGCTGGAGCTGATGTCAGGAGATCCAGTTCCATCATGCTGAGCCAGAAAGATCATTCTAGTAAGGGCTTAGTTTGTCTGTATTATATGCAGTAATGTACACTTCAGCAAACTGGAGTGCTCTTTTCTTATATATAGCCCCTTGGTGCTTTCTAAGAAGCATGGATGTGCTAACTGGAAGCCCTTCTGTTTGCCGAGCGCGAACAGTTCTCATGCTCTGGGTAATGGCTTCCATAGGCTTGAGTACAGTATTGATTTGGGTGTGTAAGTTTCAGAAACCAGAAAACAGTAAATTGCTCTCCTTACTAAGGAAGGAGTGGCACATCGAGTGGTCCTAAGGACAATCTAGGAATGGGAGGTAGTGATAGAAGAGATTTTGAGCAGAGGTTGGCACACTTTTTCTCAAGGGCCAGTTAGTAAGTATTTTAGGCTTTGTGGCCCATTCAGTGCGTCCCGGCTCCTCATCTCTGCCATTGTAACTCAACAGTAGTCTGGACTAGGAGGCAAAGGGGTGGTTGTGGCTCTTTCAGTGGATCAGGTAGCTGGGCCTTGGGATGTTGAAGGGATAGAATGGAGGTGGGGGAGGGAGAGAAAGAGAGAGAGAGCTGACTAGCAGTTGAAATGTGACTCCGAGGAGAAGAGGCATGACTGATAGAAAGCCTTCAACTGTGGCTCCAACCTTACAAAATGCTTCTGGTGTGGAAAGATTCCTTATGATGAAAGCAAGAAATTGCTGAGTATTGCTTCAGAGTCGGTGAAGGGTGAACACAGAAACTGCCCAAGTACAGCCAATATAAGGGCTCCCAGCAGAAAGTGGTGTCTACCCAAGCCCTCGTTGCTCAGGAGACTCTCAGGATAATGTTCAGCTGACCCTGAGCCAAACCAACACTGGGATCCAAATGTTGGACATCTCCCTTGGTCTCTGGAAGGATCTGTTTTTGCTGGAGAAGTTGTTTAAGTCTGGAAGACTCTTCTCACTGCCCATCACAGAAGCCCACTGGAGACACCCTTTCAGAGGAAAGCTCTGCTTTCCCCCTCAGCACTAATCATTACACATTTGTACAGGATTGCCTAGTATGTATTGGAGAAATGAGAAATGGGGAAGAAAAGTGAGCTGGAGGCCAATTGCCCCTGGAGTGGGAGACCTGGGTGCCGGGGGTGGGGAGGAGGGGCACCCATTTGATGGTGGTGTGGTCTGACCATACATCACCTACTTGATCAACATGGACAGGTTTTTAAAAAGATTTATTTATTTATTTGAGAGGAGGTTGGGCAGAGGAAGAAGGAGAGAGAGTTTTAAGCAGACTCTGTGCTCAGCATGGAGCCGAATGTGGGGCTTGATCTCACAACTCTGAGATCACGACCTGAGCCAAAACCAATGGTCAAATACTTTACTGGAAGCACCACCCAGGCACCTCAACATGGACAGACTGGGACAATCTGGTGCTTGGGACAATGTGGGCGTCAGACCCCGGTGCTCTTTTCTGCTTCTGTTGATTTATGTAGAAACCTGTCCCTGGAGAAATCAGAGAAATAAGTCTTTTTTCTTGTGGAAACAGAAGTTGTGTCACCTTGTTTTTTTTTAGTAGGTTAGACTTATGTGGTTACCAATATGTCTTACTTTTTACTAGTCATGAGATTGTTAATTTGATTGTTAAGAAAATAGGACAAAGACTACATCAGGTATTTTTAAAGCTGGTTATTTTGATCATGAAGACATAGCCAGGATCTTTGGTCAGTTTTGTAGTATTTGGAAAATTATCTCAGGAGACAGTCTTTCACAGTATTTATGGTCTAGATAAATATAACCATGTTGTTTTCTAACCAATGGTTAGAACCCTTGCTTTCTAACCTTGCCAGGACGTGGAGCTCTTCTTAGAGAGAATGTGGTAAGGGGTGTGTATCATGGCTGTCTAGTTCCTAGGACATTATCCTCCCATTTAAAGTGAGTTTTTCAGGAAAAATATTTGAGGCAAACAAAAATTTATGACTCAAAGAGCTCATGTAGATTTTGAAGAACATTAAGGTCCCGACAAAGGCTTGGAGACAGAACAACTCACTAAATAGGAAACAGAAAGATCCAAGTAACACACGCCTAGCCCCAGTTAAAAAATTAATGCCAAGTCCCAAAGCTTAGTCTCATAGACTGTAAATTGGTACCACTTTTTGGAAAGCAGTCTGGCAAAATACTGCAAGATTCATAAACATCATCATGCCTGAGATCCAGAAATTCCACTTCTGGAAATCTTTCCTAGGAAAAGATCCCATATGTGGAAAGGGGCCACATTTTTGAGTCCCCTGTAGAAGCAAGCTGCAAGTTCAGCAACAGGGGAATGATTGAATAAAGGATCTGGCTGTGAACTAATATGCGGCCACTGGAGAGCCCATTGGGAAGACCTTGGTAACGTTAAAGACAAAATGGGCAGGATTGGAATCACTTGCATGACAAAATATATGCATCACTATGAAGATTAGATGGAAATACTCAAAAAAATTGCATTCCTTTCCAGTCTTTGGAGTGATGCACGATGGAATTAAAAATGACTTCAATAACATTTATATTATGAAAAATTTCAAACACACATGGAGGCAGAGGAGGTAACAAGCTCTCCTAAACCCACCTCCTCGATTTCACAGTTACTAACATTTTGCAATATTTGCTTCATATACATTTAAAAATCCCTAATAGACATTTTCTTTAAAAATGCATAACCCACACACCGTTGTCACAACCATAAGGTAAATAATTTCTCTTGTGTGTATGTCTTTTTAAAAATGTCGAGGTAGAAAAAAATGTCGAGGTAGTATGAGACTTATAGAAAAGTTGGAAGAATAATTCAAATTTCTGTAGACCCTTATTCCGGTGTCTTCAAATGTTATACTTCGTTTGTTCTAGTAATCCCTCCCCTCCACACACACACACACACACACACACACACACACACACACACACACTTTTTCCCCCCTAAATCATTGACCTAAGTCTGCTCAGGCTGCTGTGACAAAAATACCATAGCTTGGCAGCTTAAACAACAGTTATTTAGCACAATTTTGGATGCTGGGAAGTCTAAGGTCAAGGTGCCATCAGATTCAGTGTCTGGTGAGGATTCATTGACTGGTTCACAGACAGTTGTGTTCTTGCCGTCTTCTTACATGGTAGAACAGGTAAGGGGGCAATCTGGGGTCTCTTTCATAAAGGCAAGAATTCCATTCTTGGGGTTCCACACTCATGACTTACTTACCTCCTAAGGTCCCCACCCCCAATACTATCATGTTGGGGATGAAGCTTCGACATACGAATTTAGGGGGAAACAAACATTCGGTCTATAGCACCATTTGAGAATAAGTTGCAGACATGATTCCCCTTTATCCCGAACTACTACAGACTGTACTTGTTAAAAACAAAGACATTGCCTTGCATAACTGAGCTCACAGATTACAACCAGGAAATTTACAATCATGGGTATGTGATCTCTGCATTGAGTGCCCAGTGGTGACTTGTCTAATTTTAAATTTTCTTCTCCATTTATTAGTTGGCTTTCTACTGTAAGGAGAGTCTTTTTCTGTTGATGATTGATTGATTGACATCAGCATGAATTTATAGATTCTTAATTCATTTAGTGGGTTATTATCCATTATGTCATTATTTTGATGTTCTTTTTTTGAGGGGGAAGGGAGAGAGAGAATCTTAAGTAGGCTCCATGCCCAGCAGATGTAGTCCTTGATCTCATGACCCTGAGATGATGACCTGAGCCAAAATCAAGAGTCAGACGCATTTAACCCTTATTATAGATAGGGTTATTATACATAGGGTTATAACCCTTATTATATATAATCCCTTATTTTGATGTTCTAATTGTCCCATATTTGGCCACTGAAAGTCCTTAATGTGGAATCCTGTGTCTTTTTGACATATGTGTAGTATTTTGAGCACTTTCTAACTTTCTAATGTAAGCGTATATTCCAGTTGGATCTTGTGCTTTTCACAGTCCAGCCCTGGAATCAGCTATTTTACCACGGAGAGGTGGTTCCTTTTATGAGACATGGTATTTAGAAACCAGGATCTGAGTGCTAGGGGTGCTTGTTGCTTTCGGGTATCATTTCTTCTAGGCTCTCAATGGGCCAACCTAGGAAATATATGTATGTACACACACCCACATCCACACATACACCCATATACATGCATGTCTCTATATCTACATAGCTATTACACACATACACCTGTACATAAGTGTACATTGATACCTCTAATTCTAATCTAACAGCACAGTTGTAATTTATCTTTCTCACTTTCCACTATTTGTAACTCTTATCTCTGACTCTAATAGATTTAGCTCCAATTGCCTACAATGTATTTGCTTATCATTCAATCAAGTAATTCGAAGTTTCCATTTTTTAATTATGTGGACAGCATGGGTTTTGTGTAGTTTTGTGTAGTTTTATTTTTCCCTCCTCCCTCTCTGCCTCCCTCCCTACTTCTTTCCTTTTGCAGGTTATGTTGGGAATTCTGGATTTAGTCATCACCATCATCTTGGCTACCAGTGACAATTTCTTCACCTTGTCTAATACCCTTTTGTGTTCAATTTCCCCCAATTTTCTATAACATGTCTTTTTATAGTTGACTTGTTCTAATCAGGATTTAGATAAATTTCACATTTTTGTTTGGTGATCAGTTTCTTAAAGCTATTTAAATAATCCTTAACAGCACCCCCTTTTCATTGGGAGAAGTGATCACCTATCCTGTGAGTCTTCCACATCGTGGATTTGGCTTATTTTATCCTAACGATGTCACTTAACATGTTTGTCTAGCCCCCAGATTTCCTTTAACCAGAAATTACACCTAGATACTCACTCACATTCAGGTTCAGTTTTGTCTTGTTTTAGGAGGAACCCTTGCTACATGATGTTGTGTTCTCCCTTTTGCAACATATCCTATCACTTAGGGAGCATCGTATCTGAAATCACTGAGTGCTGTTGATCAGTCCCCACTGACAGGTGATGTCAGCTTCTGCTATTAGAAAATTCCCTGTTCATCTTCCAAGTAATGGACTTGCAGTCATTGATGAGGATTGCCTAGAGTCATTGTCTTAGAAGGTCAAAACTGTGACTTCTCTTTTTATGTGAATGGCACTTCATCTCCTCCCACCCTTGATGTAATGTTATACTTATAATTAAAAATGTAAATATATAAGAATAAACATTGACATCCACATCAGCAGTAAGCTGAAGCCAAATGGCATTATCCACGTGAAAGATTTTTAATCTCATTTCCCAGATAGCCTCTTCACTGCTCCTCTTGAGAGCACGCTGAAGTTTCCAAAGGCTGAGGGGTCTATATTGGGAATATATGTGGCCAGTTAAATCCCTTCATAGAAAAGAAGGGAATTAAAATGCACATCCCCTATCGCTCAACAATTCCACTTTGGTATTAACCCCAGTGAAATAATGATCTTTCTCGGGGTAATGGTTTCCCCAGCCTTGAAGACAGAAGGGATTTGGTGTGTCAGTAGAATCCGGGAGAGTTCTACAAGGATATCCATTGCAGCAATGTCTGCAGTAATAACAAACCGAAGCAACCTGAAGGCAGTGTGAGTGGGGGAAAGGGTAAATTAAATGTAACCCATGCAAATGTGAAAACACGACACAGCATGCAGAAGTCATGGGTGTGAGCTACCTGAATTAATGCAGATAAATATTTTGATTTTTTAAAAGATTTTGTTTATTTATTTGGCAGAAAGACAGTGAGAGAGGGAATCCAAGCAGGGGGAGTGGGAGAGAGAGAAGCAGGGAGCCTGATGGGGTCTCGATCCTGGGACCTTGGGATCATGATCTGAGCTGAAGGCAGACACTTAATGACTTAGCCACCCAGGTGCCCCTAATGCAGACAAATCTTAAAGATCAAATGTTGACTGAAAAAAACCAAGTACAGAATAATCCATGTTCACGTCAGTTACCAAATAGAAACATGCCAAACAAAATTATTTGTATTTTATGGATATATATGAATCTATCTATATAAAACTCCAAAAAATGAGCTGAAAGCAATATGAAATTCTACACAGAGGTGACCCCTGGGTTGGAGTAAGGGTAAAGGGCCTTCATGTTAGTTGACATATTTTATTACTGGTGAAAAAAGAAAAAGAATTTTATAGCACTTGTGCAATTTTTTTTAGTACTTGTGTAATTTTTTAATCAGTATTTCAGTTCAGAAAAAGATGGAGAGGAAATATACTGAAATAGTCACAATGGTTAATTTTAAGTGTCTGAAATAACATACTTCATTGTTTTTTTCTTTGTATTTTTCTGTATGTATGTTTATTTTTTTAATTCCAAAAATTAAAAAAAAAGAAGGGCAAGACCTTGCTCAGTAGCAGCAAACACTTGTCCTGAAAGACAGGTGCAGCAGGTCCCCTGAGGGGCGAGGCTCGATCCCGGGACGGGGGCGTCTCCTGGGGCGCTGACGCTCTCCTGCGGTCTGAGACCATCACGAGCCCCTCTCTTGATATGAACCTGGCTGCCCTTTTGTCAGTAACAAAGCCCTAGCCCCATCGGTTCCTTCCCTCCTGCCTCCTTCCCCAGAGGCAGAAATCCCTGTGTGCTGTGGTGCCATGTGTCCTCATGGCTGCCCCGCCCCCACCTCCAACTCTTCCTCCAATTCTCAGTCTTCCTAAACGCCATTCGGCCTTCCTAAATGCCACTGCACATCTGCCAACCCTTGGTAGAACGATTCTCTCTGGTCACTTATTGAGGGTGGGACAAAATCGAAATATCTGTGGTCCTTTCTGGAAACCGAGCCCAACCCTCGTGCTTTCACCCCCTCTCCAACCCTCTCCTTCTCTTTTTTGATCCCCATCCATCTCCCAGGAAGAACTTTTTCCTAGGGCCAAAAAGTCTACACAGTGTTTCCCAAACCTACAGCAGACCTCCCCTCTCTGGGTCTTTGTTGGGGGCGACCCTGGCCTGGAATGCTCTCCCCGCTCTCCTGACTCCCATCGGCTCCTCAGCGAGCCTCCTGTCATGCTCGATGATCTGCCTCCCCTCTGAGTTCCTGTGGCATATATTATCCAGGTCCCACGCGTTTCTTCCATACCTACTATCGAACAGTAATAAAGTAATAGCTACTGCTTATGGAGTACCTCGATGGCAGGTGCAGACAGAGTTATTAACCAAAGCCATTAGTGTGAGGGAGGGCCAGGGAGACGAGAAGCCAGAAAAGGCCTGGCAAGGTCCCAGGCATCAAGTGATGGCTCTAGATGGGCTTCCTTGGCCTGTGGAATTCCCTGGGCTCCAAAGAACCACACAGAAGAGGGTCTACTTGAGACCATTGGGGGAGCCAAGGTGGGGAATCCAGGAAGAGGTCCCTTTCAAATGTCTCGAAGGGGGCAGGATTGGGAGACGACCAGCAGCTGTAAAAAGGCTCTTGTGACAACCCATGCTGACCCACTGAGGGTGCTGGACTCCAGTGACAGGGAGAAAGCAACAGATGCCAGCATCGCTCCACCTTTCTCTCCCTGGCTCCACTTTCCTGTCTAGGGACAGGTCCTGAAAAGCAAAGCACCTTGGAGCTTGGCTGCCTTGTTCTTACCCTCATTTGCCTCCAGCTCGGGGTCTGCTGGTCCCCTCAGCCTCCTGTCTCACCCGGACACATCTTCTCGGCCTCTAGTTCCCCGCCCCTATGGCTAAGGCTAACCACCTGCACCTGCACCTGCACCTGCACGTTCTCTGCATCATCCGCGTCATCTACAGCTCCCCTTCCGCCTCTAGCTTCACAAAGGGATCTCTAGCTTTTTCTCAAAGTGCTCACCACGTTTCTTGTCCCCAAGCCCCAGGTTCTCAGCCGTGTGGTAGGACAGAGGCAGGGGACACACTTCGGGCTAGCAGCTTGATCTCGCTCTTATCTAGGGCTCTACTTGTCCACGTGGCCCCAGTGTCCTTCGGGACAGGGCTCTGAGTTCTCACCACCAAACGTCCCCTCAGAAAAAAGAAAAAAGCAACAGCATCATTCGCATATAAAGTTGGAGGATGTTTTCCCTGAAGAGGTCTGGGGAGTGGGGGTGAAAACCAGAGACACCCTCAGGGGCGGCGGGAGCCTCTCTTGGGGGGCAGAGGCCACCCCAAGGGCAGGCGCCCGGCCCCAGTGCGCATGTGTCTCCTTCCAAAAGCCCCGCCTCCTGCGGGCAGCCCCGGGGTACCGGGCACTTAGCCAGCAGCCTCGAGAAAGCAAGTGCATTTGAGGGAGCGTCGGGAACGCGGTCACCTTCCGGAATGGACGACGTGGAGTTTGCACATGGGTGGTTTTATTTTTACCCCACATTTCTCGAGAAAGCCTAATGGCTTCGAGTGCTCCTCTCAGATCGTGAAATTTAAAAGGGGGAAAAAAGAGAGCACGTAATTATGATCCCACAGCAGGGCAATTGGCTTGCCTCTGACTATTAGGTCCCATTAAAGATGTAATATCTGTAGCGTCTCAGGAGAAATTCCTACTTATTTATGCTTAGTATTAGGGCAAATATTAGTTAGCATCAAAACAGGATGCAGTTAAGTCTAATCTGATGTCACCAGCAGAGCCTGCCTTATAAACAAAATAAGTGGCAATTACTTTCAAGCTGAACTAATATTTTTTTCAAGTGATTCCATTTTGTGTTCATCAGAAATGTCCACCAAAGGAAGGTATTTCAGGGAAATGTGCAGGGTATGCTTTTTAATCACACTTTATTTAAATGTACAAATGAAGGCCGTGGGGCTGGCTGCTTCTCTCTCCTGCTCGCTAGGTTTTCCTCTGGGACAGTAATTAGAAAATACGACCCAATATAGGAAATGAGCATTGCTGCTTTTATAGGGATTTTAAACCAAATGGCTCTGCTCCTATGACTGAGGGAGCTGCTCCCCCAGAAGCCTTGCAGGCCACTCCAAGGTAGGAGGTACTTCATGCCTTTTGGAAAATGACTCCTTGGCCTCCCGGAAAGACATTTCCTGAGGGAAAGGCGGGAAGGCCCAGCAGATGGCCTGAGGCAGGACTCCTGGGTCAGGAGCAGAACCTAGCACTCAGCCTGGCTGCTGACGACCAGGCTGGCCCTCCAAGGCAGCAGCGTGGGGGCAAATCCTCTCCCTTCCTTTCCACATTATGCTTTTCCCTGGTAGTCAATGGCTGTGCACCCTACTTCTTTACTGCAGCTGGGTTTCTAGCACTTTCTCCTGGGGCAAAGGGTCCTTAGCTCAGGCTTGTTTGCTGAGAACTTTCTCGGATTCTAATGCTGCCTCCAATCAGCACTGTACCTTGTTGAATGTGCCCTCGTGGCCTGAGCACATGCACATGGCACCCTGGGATGCCCACATGATGGGCAGGAGGGGGTCCCGTGGGACAGCTCTGGGCCCTGGGGCCAGAGCTCTACTCACTCTTGACAGATGGGGCCATTAAGTCCTGCCACCCCTTGGGAGGGGTGGCCACTCAGACTCCATGGTGCCACCCATGGGTGTTTTCTCTAGAGTGGAGAGATGGCCCGCAGCCTACACGGGCAGGCACGGGGGCCTGTGCACAGTGCTATGTGTGGAACTGAGCACTGTCTCCCATGGGACCCTGATTCTGCGTCCACACCTCTGCCCAGCACTGGCCAGGGCTGGCCAGGGCACTTGAGAACTTCAGATCCATTTTTCTCTCCTCAGGTCCCATCCTCTTTCCATGTACCCCCATTCTGTTACACCAATGCCAGGCATTTTCTGTTGCAGGCCTGGTGAGGCCCAGCCGCAGACTCAGAGAAGGAGCCCCGATTCTGCCTACAGAGAACCTGCAATTCTAGTTGAGAGAGTTGGTAAAAGATAATTTCCTGAGGCCACCAGACCGAATGAGGGAAGTGCCCTCTAGTAGGTAGAAGGGGGTCTAGGGAGACATCATATCCATTTGGGAAGATCAGGAAGACCTTCAGGAAGGGAGCAGAATTTGAGACCTTAAAGGATGGCTACTCCCCTATGAGGAGTTGGCTTCCAGGGATGACGTTCCAAGCAGAGGCGGCTGTAGGACGTGGGAAGTGTGGGGAGGGTGGGCCCTTGGACAACGTCATGGTGATGGCTGAATTAGTTGGGTTTCTTTCATTAGCAGCAGACGCTCAGTCTGGTTGCCATCATGCACAAAAGGTTGGGGTACAGCAGCATAGGCATTCCAGAGGGGACAGAAGTCTAGGTCATGAGGCTTCCCTCAGAGGTCACACCCTTCAGGGACACTGTTGGGAGTGCGTCTGAGCTGTCAGGGGAACAAACAATTATGAGCACATTAGCTGTCAAGTCTCTCCTCTGCCCAAACCCACTGGTGGCTCTTCATTGCACCCAGGAAAAGTCCAAATACTTCTGCTTGGTGTGCCCTGAAAGTCTATCCCTGAGCCACTCTTTCACCTTCTCCTGCTATTACCCATTAGAAATTATTTCCTTTGACCCTCCTAGGGGGCTGAGATAGGCACGATCACCAAGCTTACTACAATTTTTCCTTCTCTAGGAACACAGAGCTGATATCCCAGGGCAAGCTTGCCTCTGTGGTCCATGGGTAGGCAGCTGACCAAGTGTGCCTAATCATATTCTTTCTAGGAACTCAGAGAAGGGCAGGGGTTGGTGCTGGGCCCACAGCTGGGCTCCAGAGGGAAGGCCAGAGATGTCCTGCTGAGGCCGTGGGTGCTACTACTGCCCAGGTTCCTGCCTTCTGAGTCCTAGTTCTTCACATCTTTCTTAGATCTTTGATTTACATATATATGAAAATATATGTAAATATTTATATTATATATGTGTGTGTGTATATATATAATATAATATATATAGTATATATGTATATGTGTGTGTGTGTATATATATATATATATATATATATTTTTTTTTTTACTCCCTGTGTTGAAAATAAGCATTTCAATGCTAATCACATCTGCAAGGTGTCTTCTAAGAGCCTAGAATAATCTCACATGGGGAAAAAGGACTGGGATCATTGTAAAGGCCGAGACTCAGGAGTTGAGCTACTGCCATCCTGGACCACTTGCTGAGCCTCTGCTTACTGACCTGTGAAGTGGGCTCCATGTGTCTCCCTTAACCCACAGATTGTCACGGAACTCTATTAACCCTACCCTAACCTTACTGTTAAGGTCATACAGAGCTGTGGGCTGCACCAACTTTCTTCTGCAGACCAGGGGTGGGAGGCAGAATATCCCCAAGAGGGTAACCTCCTATGCTATCAAAGAAAGAGAGTGACCTTGTTAGGTTGAGGAATATGCCCAGAAAAAAAAAAATCTTGAGAAGTTCTGCACGTGGTCATGCACGTTTGGAAATACTTTGCATGCCACACTGGGTTGGTGAAAAGAGAATGTGATGAAACAGCAGAAATCCGCAGATTTCCACAAACGCATCACCAAGAGCGGGTCTTGGTCAGCAAGAAAGCAGGAGATGCAGTGCTGATAAAGAGGAAGGGACTCTACGACTCTCACCGCTCTCCCAGGCTTCACGGAGGGGGCCTGGCCGCCGAGTTGGTGAGAGCTTGTGTAGGAGACAGATGGGCTCTCTCGGGCAGGGTGTGGGCATGCCCCGAGGTGGCACCAGGCCTGCCAACTGGAGACAACCCCGAGCAGGTGACTGGCTGGGTCTCAGCCACTGCGTGGGGCCCCATCAGGCTCAGGCGTGTGCGCTGCCTTTGCTGCATGGGAGGGTCCCAGTTGGGGCTGGCAGCTCTCATTTCCTCGAGGCTGTTCGGAGCTGCATCCCTTGTGGGCTGCAGGGGCGGCTGCCGCCTCTCCTCCTTGCCGGGCCTTTCCTGACAGAGCAGGACTTGGAAGGAGGCCCCTGTTATCCGGCTGTGTCACTCTCTTTCCCCTTGGCCTTGACATGCTTGAAGGTCACAGCATCTACTTGAGAACTATTTTAAGAGCCGTGCGGTGTTATCAGAAAGCAACAATAATATAGTGGGCTGCCCGGAACTTGGCTGTCCCGTGTCTGTCGGGGCACAGACCTAGGAAGCATTCCAGCTGTAGCCAATTTGTCATAGCTCGCAGGCAGTAAAGAGAACAAGGAAGCAGACGACAGCTTTTAGGTTTGGTGCTCAAAGCACTTTGGCTAAAGGGATAGGAACATGATGTTTTCAAAGTAACATTTCATCGGTCACTTAATCCTAAGACTGGAAAGACTTTCTTTTAGAAATCGCCTAATCACCATGGGGATCAGAGAGGGACACCGGTCTGTCTGGTGCCATTCAGCAGGCAGTGAGGATTCTGATCCCAGCCCTGCATCCTGTGACCCCAGTCCATTGGCCACCTACGAGTTCATGGGTCTGGTGCTCATCATGTCTCTCCAGGACAGAAGCAATAGGGCCTCAGGAGCGAACAGTTAGGTCAGATGTGGCCGGAAGGTCTTGGGGGGCGAACTGGCCAGCTACTGCACTCTACAAATGAGGAGGCAGGTGAAAGCAAGCACACGGTGTCTCAGGAAGTCGTTGAACTAACGGCAAGTAGAAATGAGAAACAGCACCCAGGGCTTAGGGGGGCAGGCGCCAGGCTGGGGAGAAGATGAAGACCTGTCCATCCACTCCAGACTCTCCTGATTGGCCTCTCTTATCTCCTCACCTCTCTAGGTCTGCACTCCCCTAGGGCCCCTGACTGAGCCCACATGCATGATCTTGGCCATGAGGGTCTGACCCTCAGGCTCTGCCCTCACTGGCTGTCTGATGCTCACTCAGCCTCCTGGGCCAGGACGTATGTGATAGATCAGACAGACATTCTTACGCTGGAGGAAGGGCATGGAACATTGGATCCTGAAGGGATTTCCTATCACTATACAGGTGTCACGGAAGGAAGTCACCTGCACCACCTGACAGGAGGCCCCACGCCAGCTCCATCAAGGAGGCGGACTCAAGTTAGAACAGTGGCTGTCTGCCTCAGGGGAGGGCTGAGAAATGATGACCTGATGCTTCGCCCAAGATCTGGTGCTTTGCAGTAGCTATGGGATGGGAAACCCTGAACCGTCAAAGTTCTGGTCCTGAATTCCCACTGGATCTCCCTCGAGCCACCTTATGGGGGATGCGTGAGCAGGTGGGAGCTGCAGCCCATCCATGGGCTAGCAGAATCCCTCCACCCCCCAGTATTGTCCAGAGTCTGTGCACGGCACCAGTCCCACTGCCCATCCTACGCCCTCTCTTCCTTCTAGGGAACCATGCTTGTTGCTTTTGAGGTCCCAAAGCTGTATTGGTGTGTGTGTGTGTGTGTGTGTGTGTGTGTGTGTGTGTGTGGAGGGGAGGGTTCAGAATGGAGTATGACTCTGAGTGTGGATCATAGCCTCACAATGCCCTGAGTTCAGATCTCGGCCAGACTGTACCACTGTTTGACCTGGGCAATCAGTAAACCCAGAGCCTTGGCACCCGGTGTGCAAATGGTGTGATTAGAGGACACACTGCCCATAGTGCACTATCATGGGGACTGAGCGGGGTGATGGGTGTGAAGACCGTGGCACGACCCGCTATGGCATGCAGAACTCGGGGACTGCACCCATCTCCAATACCTGCTTCAGCCACTCCCGGGCAGTCACGTGACAAGGGGCAAAGCAGCATTGGAGTCCAGAAGCCCTGAGACCGTGTCCCTGTTCTGCTGATGCACATTAGGGAAGTCACCTTCCCTCTCAGCCTCAACTTTCCCACATAAACTGGCATTTACTAGTTGCCTAATAAGTGCCTTACCTATTGTAGGCATTCTGCTACTTAGGAAAAATTTGGGGGGAGGGTTGTTGATGATGATGATGTGAATATGTAGTTGAAACATCCCCTTTATCTTTAATTTTGTGAAACTTGATGCCGATGTTAATATTAGGTAAGGTTAGGTTGACTAAAATCTAAATGATAAACATATTTGCTTCCTGGATTCAGAGATACCCATTCAAGCTCATAAGTGAAGCTTTGTAAACTCAGATGCATCATGAGTATGTTGAGATTTATTTGTTTGTTTGTTTTTGGTTCCTGACATATGATAAAATAGGAATTTATGGTTTGACCACCAAAGAAAAAGAAGTATCACAGGGAAGAGCTGGTGTCGTGTGTGGTCATCATTTTGCAATATACACGTGCATCAAATCACCATGCCTTACACCTTCCCCTTCTGCAATGCTATATGTCTGTTATCTCTCAATAAAGCTGGAAAAAAATCAAGTTTGAATTTTATACTAAGTGGATACTCTTAAAGGATTTAACATGGGAAATGACATGAGCTGTTTCACATTTGTGATGTGTTCATGCATCACTAGGGGTGCTGGGTGGAGAAGAGCAGGTGTTGGAAGACCAGTTGAGGCTATTGGAATAGTCCCAGCAAGAAGTGGTGGTGATGGACCAGGTTGGTCCCAATGGAGGTGAATGGTGATGGCTGTGGGATCCCTTAGGATGCTTGGACACAGTATGTTATGAAGAGGGACTCAACATGTGTACCTCCCACAGAGGGTGGGTGAAGGGGAAGAGGAGCTGTGGAGATGGAGGAGCCTCAGAGGCAGTCTGCAGGGAAGAGTGTGCCTGGAGTCCTAGTTCTACCTTGCTAAATTTCAGATGTCAGCTGGAAATGCAAGTGGAGAGGTCAGGAAGGCTGTTGGGTAGGGGAGTCTGCTGGTTGGGTGGGGGACTTGGTTGGAGACTGAATATAAGGGCAATCATAGAAGAAAGACCAAAAAGGTCTTAAGGTAAAAATGTCCATGGACTGGGTATGATGGGGAGAGAAACCAATGAGCCTGAGAAGGAGTGCTAACGGGGAGACCAGAAAAGCAAGGAGAGTGTGCTATACAGAGGCTGAGAGAGGCACATGTACCAAGGAAGAGGTGTGGCCCACTGTGTGGTTTAGGGTCAATAAGAAGAGGGAGGTGCCATCTTGGAATTTGACTCTAGGCTGGTCTTTGATAACCTTGACAAGAGTAATTCCAGCAAGGCGATGAATATGAATGCACACTTGGAGGGAGTTGAAGAGTGCAGGGCAGGTGAAGAGGAGTAAAGAACCAGTGTAGATGGTCTTTTTGAGAGGTTTTGCTATCAGGGGAGTGGAGAAATAAAACAGTAGCTGGAAAGTCAAGGGAATGTTGGTTGGTTTTAAACTAAGCATTTGTACGCCTTTGGACGACTAATGCTATGGGAAAGAAAAGGGATGGTGGAAGAAAGACAACTCTTCAGAAGGCGAGAGGGGATGAGTCTGAGAACACAAGGAGGGGACTGACTCTTCACATGAGCTAGAACACTTCTTTACTGTGAGGGACTCTCATGAGAAACTTGCCATCTTTTTTTTCCTGCTCCGTAACTATGAGATGAGGGGTTGACCTGACCCCCTGTGGGGCTTGTCAGATACCATACATCTTGGTCTAGCTTGGATTCTGGGTCCAAAGGCTAGCTATGAGTATAAGCTAAAAACCTTTGAAAGGAGGTTTCAAACTGAAATCTTCCCAAGTCTATTCAAAGACCCTCCAAACTGAGGGAAGGAAGAGAGTTTAAAGTGGAAGAAAGCAGAGCATGTGGGGGATGCTCTACCTTCTGCATCCCCCTGACTTTGGGGGTTGGGGCGAAGAGAGAACTTGTATTACACTGTTGCAGAGCAGCCTTGGAGTGAGCTAGTGATATCTTGTGTTGTCTTGGGGTAGCAGAGAAGAGTGGGTATAGCATATCTGGGTATGAGAGGGCCAGGGGGAGTTCCTCTTTCCCAATACATAGGCTCTATATAGCATTTCAATTTCTCAGTAGGTCCCTGGTGGGATGTGGGAGTTAAGCAGAGACGTGGATGGATTATGGTGTGTCTATACAGAGTCTGGTGGCTGAGATGAACGAATACACACGGAATAACAGAGCTGGGACAATCCCCTTGTCTGGAGATACGGCGATGGACCAAGAGTCTTCCATGTGCAGGGAGCTGCATGGGCATTGAGTCAGTGCCCGCTGACCAGACAAGCTGAGTGTCGCTCACAGGCTATGCCACAGACCAAGTGGGAAGTGTCCTACTGAAAGCAAGAGGACACCTCAGATCTAGTAGAGATTGACACCAAGCACAGGGTCCCCTTCCACCCTTCTTCTTGTCTGCCTTTTAAACCCCAAAGTTCCGTGTCAACTACTGAAGCAACAAGAAACCAAGAGAAAGGGGAAAAATCCTGAAAAAGGAAAAATCCTGATGTAACTGTATTTTAAACCATTAAGTGATAAGAAATTACATGTTCTCAGTTTATAGGAGAGCAAAAGGATTAAATGTCTGTAAAAGATAGAATGGGGGTAGGGAGTCAAAAATTAAACTGAGCTGTAGGAAGTACAAACTTCATTTTTGCATACCTGAGCTGGAAGTCATTCTTTTGTCCCTACCCACGGCTATACTGCTCCCTCTTGTCCTCCCTGCTGTCTGTCCAGGGAGGCGGATCTGTAGGGACTATATCCACGGTCTTCAGTTGTACTTGGTCAGTGGGGAGCACTGGGAGATCAGAGGGGAGACGTTGGGCTGTTTACGGCCCCAGGTCCCTCCTTGCACTTGCCGTGGGTTTTGCATCTTGACTGAGGGTCATGTCCCCTCTCTCAAAGGGACCCTCCCTACAGGACTATCGACTTCTAGATTCTTGTAACTACTCTGTTATCTCCTTCCTTGTAGCTTACGGTATAACAAAATACTAGTGCCATATTCTATTTTATCCAGTTGAGCAATTTTTAAAATCTGTTGTTCCATCTCCTCCTCCTTCTTTTTACTGATTTTATTTTCTGCTTGTTTCATCAGTTACTTTGGGAGATGTTGTAAAATCTCCCACTATGATTGTGAATTTGCCTATTTCCATTTGAGTTCTGTCAATTCTTCTTGTGCATATTTTGAGGCTGTGTTGTTAGATGTAAAATTTTAGGATTATTATATCTTCCTGGTGAGATTTTTCTTATTAAGAAATGTTCCTCTTTTTTCTGATACCGCTTCTTCCCTCAAAATCTGATGTTAATATAGCCACCTCGGCATTCTTTTGTTGGTGCTTACATTACATATCGTTTTCTATCCTTCCAATTTCAGCCGTTGTGGATCATACAACGTGTGTATTTTGTAAATACTGTAGACTTCTCCAGTTTGAGCCTCTGTCTTTTGGTTGAAGTATTTCTTACAGTTACACTTATTGCATTTGCCAATGTATTTAGGTTTATAACTATCCTTTTGCCAGTTCTTCCGACTTGTTCTGCCTGTTTCACACTCCTTTGTCCTCTCCTTTCTTGTCTTCTTTTGGGTTATGTTTAAAAATATTTTACTCTTTCCCCTTTATTAGGTGGCTTATTACATATCATTTTACTAATTTTGATGGTTACCCTAGAGCTTGCAACATGTGCCACTGATTTATTAATGTCAACTTATAGATTGAGACCTCTACCACTTCTCAGATAATGGAAGGATATTACTCTTAATTCCATCTCCCCCTCCTGCCTTATGTGTTTGTTGTCATGCATTTCAATTCTATACCTATTCAAATCCCAAGGGATTATTGTTATGGCTTTCCATAGTCAAGAGTCATTTATGTTTACTTACATTTTTTTTCTTCTTGTTGCTCATCATTTTTTTTTTCCTTTTGCATCTCTGTTTCTATCTGGAATCATTTTTCTCTGTCTAAACCTATCAATATTTCCTTTAGTGGTTAGTCTGCTATGATAAATTCCCTATTTTTGTTTGCCTGAAAATATCTTTATTTTGTTTTTATTTTTGAAGGATATTTTTGCTGGATATAGAATTCTAGTTCTGCAGTTGATTTTCCTTCAGAACTTTGAAGATACAATTCCATAATCCTCTGGTTTCCATCATTTCTGTTGAGAAGTCAACGGTTTGTCTTATTATTGTACCCCTGAAGGTAATGTGTCTTTTCCCTCCTTTAGCTTCTTTAAATATTTTCTCTTTGTCTTTGATTTACTATAGTTTTACTTTGATGTGGGAGGGTGTGGGTTTCTTGGTATTTTTCCTGCTCGAATTAACCCCCCTTTTCAGTCTATCCTTATTGTTCCACTTTAGAGGTTGGGAAATTGAGCCAGAGCAAGGGTGAAGGATAGTTGATGGTAACCCACCGTTTGGTACTTACCAACCCTCCACTGGCAGCATTGCACCCTTCTCTACCCTGTCCCCCTTCCTCACCATCCCCACCCCATGAAGTAAGCTTCAGTCTTACTCCAGGGGTTTTAGTAGAGAATATAAATCGTTCAGAACAGTTTGGGCTGAGAAACAGTTTTGCAGATCATCATCAGGCTCAGACTGGTGTGATGATATTGGCTATGGCACCCTCGGCCATTTATTGATACCCGCTTTTTAGAGACAGTCTAGAATAGCAATTAAGATCCACCTTCTAGATCAGACTGCCTGATTTTACACCCCGGCTCTGCCACTAGCTGTGTGTTAGGAGAGTGACTTCTCTATCCCCCAGTGTTTCATCCATAAAACAGAGGGTGCTAATTGTGCCAACTCATAATGATACTTCATAGTGGTTTCCTATTTTCCACTGAAGAAGCACATTAAGACCAAAGACATATCAGAACAGTGTCTGGGACAAAAGCTCTCTGTAGTTGTTATTTATTGTGTTTCTTATGTGTAAGAGCTGGTGGTACCTTCAGGGTACACACTGCCGTGTGAACATAGGGTCTTGTAAACACAGATAATGAGAGATAGCACCCCAATGCAGGAAGCCAACAGTGGCAAAGGTTCAAACTGAAGCATCCCTAGGGTCTCTATGACCTCAGTTTGGCAAAATAGTCTGCACCCTCCAGGCCACATATGTGTGCAGCACGTGTGGAAGGCCAGGATCCTAAACTAGCTTGTCAAACATGATGATGACTTTCTTTCCTGGAAATGGAGTTCTGCTTGGTCCGAATGAGATCATGCGACCAGAGGTGTGAGCAACTCACTGTCTCAGCACTAATAGAGTTTCAATAGCCATTTGGCTTCATTTCTACATCCAGCAGACACGACAACTCTCATTTTCCCCTCCAGCAATTAATAGAAGAGACATCTAGAGCTATTTTGGGGAAGGTGAAGAGCCACTCAAAGTGGCCAAATTGTTAACAGCCGTGCTTGGAAACACAACATAGAAATAAGGCTTCATTCCAGGGCACCCGCCCTTCCTGAAACACCAGGAAAACAGACGTTATCCTCAGGCTAACCCTTTTGCTGACTTTATTGATCATGTTTTTCCTTTGGAGAATCATGGTGCTGTGAAAAGCACTGGGTTTGGAGGCAGACATGCCTAGATTTAGATTCCGGTTCTCTTTTGGGTTAACAGTGACAAATCCCCCAGTCCTTCCACTGCACCCCAGAAATCTTCATTTTGTGCCTTCCAACACCATTGGAAGGACTTCAACTGGGCCATGTGGCAAAGAAGAGCTCATTCCCCAATTCCACCTGCCAAGGAAGTTTCATATGGTTCCCAAGTCTCTCTCTTTAAACTTGCAATGTTTCTGGAAGGAAAATGAACAGAAAGGAGGGTGAGGACTATGCAGAGCAAGGCGAGAAGAGAGAGGAACACCTTGCAACCAGGGTCCTGAAGGATGGGTAGGATGGCGAAGAGCAAACCTGAGAGCTACTTTGCATTGGTCATTGCATATTGCACAACCTCAAAGCTTCCCGGTGTGACATCTGCAAGGTGAAATTGTGGGGAACAGGCTGATCATAAGGAGGTCATAGGAAAGATTCATTTAACCTCATCATTTTCACCTTTGACTGTTTATCTAGTATTCTGGACTTGACCCTAGGTGAATGTTAGTTCTTTTCCCAAATCAAATTCACTTCTGGAATTTGCTTCCTTTGAAGAGAAGCAGAGGAAGTCACCCAGATATGGGATCAAGGAGATATGAGGTTAAGAGAAGGGAGATCTGAGCCATTCCTCCTGCCAACACTGTGACATAGGCGGGTCCTTTCATACATCCAGGTTTCACCTGCTCC
This sequence comes from Procyon lotor, assembly GCA_028646535.1. Lineage (NCBI taxonomy): Eukaryota > Metazoa > Chordata > Mammalia > Carnivora > Procyonidae > Procyon > Procyon lotor. The sequence goes on along the minus strand of CM053617.1, from coordinate 36,807,575 downwards.
AGGTGGATGGACTTAGGTATTCTGCAAGCTACTTCCTGCCTGATAAGTCTGGGCATCCTCACCTTGGAGGGTTTTCATGAGTATCAGTTGCCCGGGGGCTGCACAGCCCATGGGCAATGTGGCACAAGGAATACACTCAAGGTGCGGTGACATGATGGAAACCAAATCCTAACAAGAAATACTTTCAAAGGTGAAGGATGGAACACATATGAATAATCAAGATTATTAATAATCAATAATCCCCTAACCCCACCCAGTCTTGGGATCTTGTCACCTGCACCTTAAAGTAGTGGGATCTTCATCTTCAGGTTTTCTTGCATAGCCACACCCAGAATCCTGTGTTGTTCTAACTAGCACTCACAGAAGCCCGGCTCCTAACTGCTGACTCTGACAGATGGGTTACTTTGGATGTCACTCTGTGCGGTGGCTCTTCAAAATAACCAGAGCTAAAGAGATGGTAGACAGTCCAGATAAATCAATACGGCGGATACTATGCTGATTCCTTCTATGAACCGCCTTTGAAAATGCTAAATATCTTTCCAGTTGTGCTCCAGAAATCATTTGCTCCCTGTAACCCTGAGCCACACTGAAGATCATAGCTTATATGCTCTTTAGTCTAAATCTTATCACAGGCTTTTGGCTAAAAGCAATAAAACCTGCCCCAAGCTGCAAGGGAAATGTACAGATATGTTTCTTTTTTTCTTCTGTATAATTCTGTGTATTCTGAAAAAACAATATGATCAAACAAAATCCTTCTAAGCAGATGCTTGTATTATGTCCATTCCAAAACTATTAGTTTCCTTCCTAATGGGGAAAATTGATCCTCAAGAAGGGTGTGAGGCTGTGCCTGAAATCTGCCGTTGGTATAGAAGACTGAGCTCAGGTCACAAGTTTTCTGTGCCTAGTCTGAGATGATTGATTTTAAACCTACCAGGCTGTCTCCTGCGTTTGAAATGGAAGCCAGTTTCTGCTGACCTGACTCAAAGGCCACGGGGTAAGGTGACAGCTGAGACAATTATGCAGGAAGCTAATAACCTCTCTCCCCATTAGCAAATCAGGCTCACAGCCCCTTCCTCTGTACCATACCTTCTCCTGGGAAGTGTGAAACAGGCATTATCTGTGTCCCACTGAAAACCCCTAACATAAGGCCTATGCTGCAGGTGAATGGCTTCAGGCCCTGGGCGGTGCACAGGTGACGAGAGGAATTGTGTAGGCATTGTGTCCCCCAGTACTGCCCCCTCCAGGGTACTCTCCGTTGCTGAGGGCCCGGCTCTTGCACTCATGCTGAGTAAGTGAGAGACTTCCGTGAGAGCTGTGTGGAGGATGATGGATGTGCCCCCAGGAGACTTTCTGTCCCCAAACAGCACCAGTTGGTGGCAGTGGCTATATACTATTTTTTAGTTCCTGTAGGTATTTTTAATGTCTCACTGCCCCACCAGGGGGCATTTACATCAAAGCTGCCTAAGAGGAAAAAAAAACCCATGACAGGCCAGAAGATGACATTTCCAATCCAGAACACCAGAGAAGTTTCTTCCTAGGTTTTCTACAGTGGGAGGAGGAAGGAGTGCCGCACTAGCAAAATCCAGGGTTTTCCTCTGGGCAGAGGAGAGGCCCCATTCCAGGCTGGTTGCAAATCTGGGAGGGGAATCACTTTCCTCTTCAGTGGCTCAGCTCAGGGATGATGAGGCTGGCCAACAGCAGCCAGGCAGAGTGTGAGAGCCACTTGCCATCCCCAAAACTGCATCCAGAGGCCCTGCTTTAGTCCAAGTGACCACTCCAGGCTGAAGGCTCTTATAGTTCCTGGATCTGACTTCAAGAACGAGCTCCAAACTCCCCTCCAGCAGCACTGGGGACTTTTCCTGTGAGAAGGGCATGGACTTGGGAGTCAGTTGGCCAAGCTCCAGTCTTGTGGACCCTGGGCAAGTTGCTCAGCTCTCTGAGAGTCAGTTTCCTCATCTGGAGAAGGGATAGCAGTGCCCGGGGTCTTCACTCAATACATTGACCAAAGCTGCTATTATAAATATGTTTCTGAGGAGAAGCAAAGACACAGGAAACGTGGGAGCCCGAGGGAAAGTGTTCTTGCCACCCAGGCCCTGAGGGATGGAGAATCCTGTTAGTTCCTGTGAAAGCTCTGAGGCCTGAGCGACAAATCTTTCTGAAATGTTCACTTTCACCACAACTGTTCTTACAGGAAGGCTGTGGCTTTGTTGTGGCTCCTCTGTGAAGGCAGGGTCTGTCTATAATCATGGGATTCTTCCTCCCTCCCTGGGCTGAACCTGTGCCAGGGGTGTGCTTGGAGCCCTGTGCTGACCCCAGGAGCAAAGACGGAGGAGAGGCAGGCCTCGCCATCCTTTCTCCTCAGGGAGGAGAGAGGGGCCGGAGGGGAGCTCTGGGCATGGGGGGGGGCCACGGAGAACTAACAGCAAGCCTCATGTGCTGCTGTGAAGACGAGCCCCGGTGGGTGGGGACGTGCAGTGAGGGAGGATGTGGGGTAGCGGGGACACAGGGTGACTTTGTCACCAGCACTTGGCTGTCTGTGTCTAGAGAGGAGGCTGAGATGGCCCTGGGGCAGGGCAGCGGTGAACCCCCTGAGGTTTCTGGCCACTGAGGGGTGGAGGTGGGGTGGAGATGAGAGCGAGGCCAGGAGGTTGCTGATGGGCCATCACAGAGCTGGAGCTGCCCCGCTTGGGAAGGTGGGGGCACACGAGCGGGCCCGAACCAAGCCCAGCTGGATCGGGGGCCAGAAGGAACCAGGGAAAGAGAAGTAGGGGTGTTTCCTGCTCCTGAGGCAGCTGGAAGCCGGTTAGGCCTCGGGCATTCCTACCGTGTGCCAGACACTGTCCTGGCTTAGCGAGTAGGCAGCGACATGTGGCAGGAGCGGTCCTCATTGTCGTGTGTCCGCTCACTGTGACCATCACCCTGAGGTAACAGATGCAGAAATGGAGGCCCAAGGATGTTATGGGACTTGCCTCAGATGCCACCATGTGTAAGTGAGGGTGTGGAGACTCGGCTCCTAACCGTGCGCACGACTGCCTCCCCTTTAGGGCGAGCACTGCCTCCTGACAGCCCTTTGGGACAACCGTGACTCATCCTGCTTCACCTAGACGCAACTGGTAAGGAGCGAGCCAGAGCTCAGAGCCAGCACTGAAGGCTCCCAAACCCAGGACCCCTCTTTGGGCTCCAGGAACAGCCTGGACTCCCAGGGTCAGCCCCAGACCCTTAGGTCTTGGCTCAGCTTCCTCTCTCTCTCTCTCTCTCTCTCTCTCTTTCCCAGAGAGCAGTTTCTCCAGCCCAGCAGTGCTCACTTCTTCCTGCCTGTCTAGTTTTTGAGTGTGGGCTCGGCATCGTCCCTCAGTGTTCCCCCAAACCCCGACTTTAATTGGCGCTCACAATTGACTCCCTCTCGTGTTCCCTCCATTGGTTCCCCTGGTACCCACTGCTTCTGTCTCTGGGTTCCTCACGGAGCAAAGGGCCCGAGGAGAGGGCCGGCGGCTTAGAGCTCAGGTAACTGGTGAGGCAAACCTCCGAGCAGAGCGAGGGATAAGGCGGCCCCTGAAAGCACCAGAGCCGAGCTGGAAGGTGATGTGTGACGCTGGAGAAACCTCTTCCCAACTGCTCAGAAGCAGGCGAAGCTCCGAACAGGATGTGATGAGAACACTCAATTCCAGTGGAAATGACAGAAGGATGCAGGTAAGTGGTAGATAATTGTCCCGACTGGGACCTAAGGCAGAAGTTTGACACAAATGGAGCCTTGGTGATTCGCATAAAATAAAATGGAATAAAATCTTGAAAGCGAGGAAAAAGATGCGTAAAGCTTCATTCAGCTCCGTGACTTCGAGCTGCTGTACGTTTTCTGCAGGGCTGGATTTAGACTTTTGTGAGCGGAAGTCACCAGGTGGGGGTGGGGGGAGGGGTTGCCGAACGCGGGAGACAATTCTCCCCAGAAGATCTCACTAGAAATTCTCCTGGGAAGCTCTCCGCCCCCAGAAGAGCCTGCTTGCCGGCTGGGCCTGCGGGTTGGCAGACATCTGGGGGCTCCTGATGGGGATGAGGCTGAAGGCCCTTTTAGAAGTGAGACCCCTGCTGTGGAATTAATGAAAGTTTGGAAAACAGAAAATTTGGGAGGAGGAGACATTGGTTCTCCTACAGGCTTAGAGTCCAAACACAGCTATGCCTGTCATTTTGATACACTTCCTAGCGGTCTTTTCTACTGTGTGTTTTTGTAATCACGCTGTTTAAACAAATTTTGTATTCTGTTTTCTTCTCAAATGGGCTTTTCCATATCATTACTTAGTAAAAATTATTGTTATTAGTTGCACTCTATCCTGTATCCCATCAAGTGTGTGTCTCTTGGTTTGGTATATTCCTCTCTGAGCACTTGGGTTATTTCAAATTTTTCAGTTAGAGGTATATTGGTGCGAAGGGCTATTTTCCATCTTTGAGGTTGTTTTCTTAGAAAATAACTCCAACAGTGCACTTTGCATGTCAAAGACCATACCCATTGTGAACGTTTTGGTTAAGAATTACCAACTGAACTTCTCAAGGAGGGCCCCCATATACCCCATTTGCTATCCAGGGGCACCCCCTGAGCCTCCATCACATTCCACTTATAGCAGAGGTTTTGGCTTCTCTTTGCTACATTCTGATCCTGTTCATTTGTTCATTCATTCATTCATTCATTCATTCAATAGTCATTGGAACTCTGTTGTGTTTCAGGAATTGCTATGGGTGTGTCATGGAAACAAAAAAGGATCTGACATATCCCTGTTGCTCAGAGAACTCACGATCTATAAGAGGAGGCAGGAAATGGACCAGCATGGTTTGTGTGGGTGAAGGTGGAGCCTGGTGCCATGTTTTCCTGGGTCTGTCACTGCCCGGTCCATCTCAATTCTGCAGCTCTGCTCCCACCAGGCCTAGGTTTCCATCCCCTCACCCCAGCGTCCTCTGGAGCTGCTCCCGTGGCTCTCCTTTCAACAGGATCCCTCTCCTCTTGCTTTCATCCCAGTGCCCCTTGGACCCTCCTATTCATGCCATGGAAATCTCAGCTCCCCTGAGTCCATAATTGTGTCTTCAGCTTCCTGGCCAAACTTTCCCACCTTCTTCAGACTGACTGTAGTTAAATTGTCTAACCCTTTATCTCCTGGTGGTTCTGCCTTTATCTTTCCTCCAACCCTGGGACTCCTACATGAGCTCCCAGAGCCTCCAGGCTGTTTTCTCTATACATGTTGGTCTGTCCCAAGGCTCTCAGCCCCCAAATATCCCCCGGAGGATATTTGGATAGAAGCAGCAGCAGAGTGGCAGAGACATGCAGGAGCCCTTAGCACATTTCCGCCATCAACGTGCCACTTGGATGGCCTTCGGGATAAGATGTGGGCACAGCCCTTCAGAGAATTCAACAAATGAGGCTATTTCAGGGAACAGAAGATTGCTTCTTTGCAGCTTCGTTAGGTGCAAGCTGTTGGCTTCAAGTTTTCATGTTCTCTTCATTTTTTCTATGTCATAACCGGTTTTGAGGTAAGAACATTCAGTTTGATTCCTTTTTTTTTTTTTTTTGCCAACTCTTACGCAGAGGCCAAGTTGATAAGAAGGAAGCAGTCTCTCCCCAGTCCCAGAGGACTGTAACAGTAGCACTTTAGCTTGCCTCTAATTACAGCCACCATGACAGTTCATATGTTGTAGCAATAAAAATAACCATAAACCTTACATAATCATTAAAGTTAAGCAAACAGCCCCTCACTGCATCATAATGTACAGGTAGTTGCTAATAATCCAGGAACAGCATTGGGGCATTCAAGGAACATCTTTCCTATCTCCACAGTTTCTCAAACAACTTTAGAGACATATTTTTATTAAGTATATGCAAGGCAGATGATCTTAAACCTCAAGAAGAGTGTGCATAATAATTGTGTACTCTTCTAATGCTCTCCAAAGACCTATTCGGAGTCCATTCTGAAAGACAATAATATATCAAGAAGTTCTGCAAACTTCCTTCTAATGAAGACATGCCAATTTGAGACCAAGAATGTGGCCTCAAAGGACAAAATAACCACCACTCTCAGTCTCTCGGTGTTTTGCTACTTTATTTCAGAGTGATTCAAAATCTAATTAAATTTCTAAACTCTAATGAAATTACAGAAGAAAAATCATTTAGGATTATATTATGTACAATTACTCACAGCTGAAAATTACAGTTACCCTTTTTCACCAGGACGGAGTCTCCCGGGAAAATCTTTGTTATTTATCCACCATATAAATCTGACACTTCTTCCACTATTTACAGGTTGGAGGTAAAGCTGAATTAATTAAATGTATATATCCTGGGCTGCAGTAGATAGGTGGGGAGGGAGTCAAGGAGGGAGAGAGAGAGAGAGAGAGAGAGAGGGAACATGTTGGCTGATATTCCCTTATGCAAGAAAGTCTAAGATTGGATGAATGAAGACTGAACTAGATTCCTTCTAGCAGGTAAGATGCTCAGAGTTTGGCATCTCTTGAGAGCAGAAGCATTGCACATCAAAGAGGAGGTCAAACAAAGCCTTATATGATAAGCTCAGAGTGTGTAACGTTCATCTCTGTTTGGCTTTGATAATCTTAGCTTATTTTTCTGTGGATAAGAGAAGACCTTGACACCAGAAATTTGCTTTGGAATGGTGGCCTGAATCTCTATTTTAAAAGGATTCAATAACTTAATCAATGCTAATATAAATAATAAGACTCTTTTGAGTCTCCAGCAGCTGGTTGGCAATTTCATGAAATCCATCTGCTCAAAGTCTTTAGTTTCTATGAATAGAGCTTTGAGTGGTGTGTCTCCATACTCACAAGTTTTGTCTTGTACGGCAACAAGTTTGGCTTTGGAGGAGTTGAACTTCTGGGAATATAGACTAAGTAATTTGGATCTTTCCTCTCATTAAGAATGAGTGGAAAAGCTGGACAAAATATGTATTTTTTAACATCTATTGAAATTTATTAGAGAGCTATTAAGGCATAAGTACATAAGAAGAAACATAAGAACGTAAGAACAAGATACAGGAGAAGAAACTCCAAATGAACCTGCAATTTGAAAAGTTTTTCTTCTAGAGGTATCTTTCTGTCTCAGAAGAGGTGGCTGACAGGCAGGAAGTAGGAAAAGCTCTCAACAGCTTTGAGGGGATAGAACTCAGAGCCTACTAAGGAAGAGGAAACCTAGTAACCCTCCTAACTTTGAGTCAGGATTTTGAAAGGCTAATTCCTGGGAGAAATGGTAAACCAGAAATAAACTGGCTCCCAAAAGGGCTGAAGTTCAGCCTTCACTTATCTCGGTCTCTGGCATTATATTTAAGTGTTGCATTTTTATGCTAGTGAATCCTGGAAGATTTTCAAAAGCAATATAAATCAATTTGCAGGTTCTATTTCTCTAATTTTTCATAATATCAAGGACTCAATAAAAAAATGAGCATATGAAAAGATAATAAAACTCAGTGGGGAAAAAAAAGCAAGAGAAGCAATAGACAGTAGAAACAGACCCATAGTTAATCCAGAAAATTGAGCTATCAGAATATAGACTCTGAAAGACCTTTACTCACTCCATTCAAAGAAATAACAGATAAGATTGTGAACTTTGTCAGAGAACTAGAAATTATAAAAAAGGATTCAAACAAAAATTCTAAAGCTGAAAATTATAATAATCAAAATTAACTCATCAGATTACACACATCTGAAGAGAGAATTTGTGAACTGGAAGATAGGTTAGAAGAAAATATCTATACTGAAACATGGGAAGATGAAAGAATAAAAAGCATAGAAGATATTTTAACAAACATAGTGGATACATTGAGATATTCTAAAATATGCCTTAGAATACCTTAAGGAGAGCCCAGTGAGAATGAAACAGAAATAATATTTGAAGAGACAGTGGCTGAGCATTTTCTAAAACTAATGAAAACCTCAAGGCCCATATTTAAGAAGTCCTAAAAACTCTACACAAGATAAATTAAAAAACAAACAAACAAACAAACCACACTTAGGTACAATAGAGTAAAACTGGTACGAAGAAAAAAAAAAAGGAAAGACTTCTAAGCAGCCAAAAAAGAAGGAAAGAGCAACGATAAAATAGACTGCCAGGGATGGATTTCTGTGACACCAGTGAAGTTGAAATTCCAGGCTCCTCACTTACATGGTGCCTCTTGAGGCATCATGATCATAGGTTTTTAAAACATACTACTAAAATATTTTAATGTTGATTGACTGCTCTTTTTTTTTTTAAACTCCAATATCCTGCCATATATTATCTACTATGATGGACAGTGTTAAAGGTGTTCCAGGATTTTTGGAGATAACACAAAAGGAAAGTTGAGGGGACACCTGGGAGGCTCAGTCGGTTAAATGTCTTCCTTTGGCTGGGGTCATGATCTCAGTATCATGAGATCAAGCCCCAAGTGGGGATCCCTGCTCAGTGGGAAGCTGCTTCTCCCTCTCCTCTGCCCCTGCTCATACTCTCTTTTACTATCTCTCTCTCAAATAAATAAAAGGAAAGAAAAGAAAAGAAAAGAAAAGAAAAGAAAAGAAAAGAAAAGAAAAGAAAAGAAAAGAAAAGAAAGTTGACCTAGGAATTCATCTCATTTGGTTTAGTAGAATATAATTACGTGGTTCTTGGTCACTTTCATATGTACTATTATATTACATAAACAGTTTTCATTAGTACTCTTTCTTGCTGGTTATAATGACTTGCCATGGCACAAAGGTGTAATGTTAAAGGTAGCATCTTAGCATAAGTATGCTTATGGTGGCCATGCAGGAAGTGTGTGAGTAGTAGAGAAAAATAAGGAAGCAGATAAACAAAAGATCTGAGACATACAGAAGCCAGAAATAAGTCTATAGAATATTCTTCCAAATCTTATGACTCATATATGAAAGAAACTTGATATGGATTTTCCCAATTTTGACAACGTTTATAAACTTTTTTTTATTGCATCACTAATAAAGGATGATGCTAAAGCAACTTTTATAAACAACTGGTAACAAAAAAATCAATTTCAAACATACTAGAGGAAACTTTCCTCTTAAAAATAGTTAACCATATAAAAAGACACCAAAGAACTTAGAGCAAAAAAAAAAAAAAAAGGAGGGAAAGTGTTACAGGGTTTTGTCAGGTAGATAAGTAATAATATCATTTTGTTTCTCTAGATTTCTGATGCTTGTAGTATTTTCAGATTTTAAAAATTTGTATTTTTTGTGATTTCTTCTCTTATTCTAAATAAATATTCAATTTTGAACCTAACTTTGTAATAATAATTTGTATTCTTTTTAAAATAAGCACTCCTGAATTTTACAAGCTTCAGATAATGCAAAACCTGAGTCTTCTATTGCTGATGGCTGATTTTTAAACAAAAATAATGAAAGTCAATAACATAATATATTTCAAATGGTAGAGAAAGAGTTATTATTTATCTTAAGTTCCAGCAATATCTAGCAAAATTAAAGTACGAAAATGAAAGTGACATAAAGTTCTTTTCAGAAAAAGCAGAGTGTTTGTCATTTGCTGAGCCACACTGAAAAGTATACAAAGGATGTTCTTCCAAAAAGAAAATGATCCCAGGTGGTAAGAGATGCAGTAAGGAATGAAGAGCAATGGAATATAAAAAAATGGACTATATAAAAAAATCATCATCATCATCATCATCTTTTTGCATCATTATCCTTGCCACTTAGTAAGTATTAATAGCTGTTGGGGGAAGTTTCCTGTACAGCAACAACCCTCATCCCTGCTCTGCCCTCATGCTGTTCTTTTTGAAAACGCTCTAGCTATTTTTTGTCTTGTATTTTTCCATACATGTGTTAAAATAAGTATGTGAGGCTCCTAAAAATTTATCTGGCATTTTGGTCATCTTATGAAATCTATACATTAATGTGCAGGCAATTGTCATTTATGATGTTAACTTGCTCCACATACAACTGTGGTGGTTTTTTGCATTTATTTGGTTTTCTTTAATGTCCTTTACCAGAGATCTATGTCTCCATCAATAATTCGTGCATTCTTCATCAAGAAGACTCCAAGATTATCTATAATTTATGTTGCCACAGGAATGGTATCTTAATATTTGAATATATTTTTGAATTTATTCTTGCTGTTATAAAAGAAAGCTGTTGCTTTGTATTCTAGTACCTACCTTAGCTCCTTGGTTGATTTCCACAATTGTACCTTCTGTTGAGATTTCTATTCAGATAATCATTTCCTTTGGAAGGAATAATACCTTTTGGTTTTCAACACCACTTTCTTTGTGTTGTTTTAAAAACCATTGGTAGATGTTGGACTTAATTAAATGCATTTTCTGTGTCTACTCAGATGATCATGTAATTTTTCTCCCTTGATCCACAAATATGGAGAATTGCATTGATAGAATTCTCTGATTGAAATCATTCTTGAATTCCTTGAATAAAACCCTGTTTGTTCAGAGTTTATCAGTTTTTTCCAAATAAGCAGTTGAATTTTATTTGTGAATATTTTGTGTACAAACATGTATCTATATATATAAGAATGATCTTTGTGTACTGCCATTATCTGATTTGAGCATCCAGGTGATACGAGCTTTTATTAAAATGAGTAGGATGGGTAGTATCCATTTTTTTCTGTAAAAATGTACAAAAATTATTTATTCTTATAAAATTTGGTTAAGTTCACTTATAAGGCCATGCAAATATGGGCTTTTAAAAGGATGAATTTCTTTGATTTCCTCTACAGTTTTTTGAAAGCTATGGGTATCTTTAATTTATATATTTCTTCTTATGTTAATTTTGGCATTTGAATTTTTACCAGTTTTTGTCCATTTTTTGAGGTTTTTAAATTTTGATAATTAGGTCTTTATACAATTCTTTTTAAAAACTATTATGTGATAGTATTTTGTTTATTTTGATGTTCTGTCTCTTTTCCCTTTTGATAAAACTTGGTAGATGCCTATTATATTAGTATCTGTAAAAAACCAGTTTTGTTAATCATTTGTATTGTGTGGTTTTTTTTTCCTTAGTAACAAATCCTTCAGTTTTATGCAGGGCTCATGCATGAAAGACTGTATTTTTCAGCCTCTGTGCTATTAGTTTTCGTCATTTAATTAAGATCTTGCCACTGAGATATGAGCAGAAATGACATGCCACAAAATTTATATTGCCTCTTTGTTGAGTATAAATGTGTTAGTATGAGATTATTTATAATGTTACTCAAATTGTTTACTTCTTGCCTATTTTTGTCGGCTTGATCTCTTAGTTTCCAAAATAGACATGTGACATTCTCTAACTGTAACTGTTTATCTCTCCCTGTAATTCTTTCAGTTGTCACTCTATATATTTTGAGACTATATTTTTAGGGGCCTACATGTGTATTAGCATTGTATTTTCTTACCTTATTTTTTTAACCAAGATGTGTAATACCCACCTTTCCTTCTCACGTTATTTGGCACCTTAAATTCAGTTCTATTCAATATTGAAACCGCTACCCTGCTTTTAGTATTTGTCTGCTATTTTTTGGTTTCTTATTTTCAACTTTTATGAATTTCTTTTTAAAGTATGTCTTTACTTAACAACACATGGACAACACATGCAGAATTTTTAAAAAAATCTGATGTTAGTGTTTGTCTTATAATCAGTGAGTTATCCTTATTTATATATTTAAATTTTTACTGAAGTTCAATATACATACAGAAAATGTATATGACAAAATTAAGAGCTCAAAGAATTTCACAAAAAAGATCGCATCCGTGTAAAGATAAAGTTCATTATCAGCACCCCAAAAGTTCCCCCTGTGCTCTCTCTCAGTCATTATCCCCCAAGGGAAACCACTATCGTGACTTATGAGAGCAGGGATTAATTTGAGCTGTTTTTGTACTTTACTTCAAATAGATCTGTCTTTTGTTTATATTTGTGAGATCAGTCTACATTGTTGTGTAACTATTTTGATTGTTTGTGTTCATTACTGTATAGACTTTCACTGTGTAAATATACAGTGTGTTTATCTTGTTAGTTGTTGGGCATTTTGATGATTTCCTGATTTTTGCTGTTATTATTCGGGTTGCTATGAATGTGTGTCTTCGGGTGCACACATGTGGACACATATTTATATTTCTCTTGGGTATATACCTACAGGCAGAACTCCTGGGTCATAGGGCATGTTCAACTTTAGTAGATACCACCAAGAATTTTTTATTGTACAAATTTGTGCTCCTATCAGCAATATATGAGGGATCTGGTGGCTCTACATTTTCACCAACTCTTGGCATTTTCCGTTTTTATAATTTTAGCTGTGTGGCATGTAGTGGAATTATACCGACATTTTACTTTATATTTCTCTGCTAATAAATTTAATTGAGCATGTCTTCATATAATTCTTGGTCATTAGTATTTTGTATGTGTGTGTGTGTGCAAAGTGCAACCTCAAGTCTTTGGTCCACTTTTCTACCGAGTGTTTGTCTAGTTTTATTGATTTATAAAAATATTAAGGCCTAGAGATGAGGCATGGGTCGAACACATGCATTACCATTATCTTCTCCCTTTCTGTAAGTTGCATTTGCACTCTGTTAAATGATGTCTTTTGATGCATGAAAGTTCTTAATTTTAATATATTACAATATATCAATTTTCTCTAATGTTTTGTGCCTTATTTAAGAAATCTTTTTTGGGGGACACCTGGGTCACCCCCTGGGTCATTAAGCGTCTGCCTTTGGCTCAAGTCATGATCGCAGAGTCTTGGTACAGGGCTTCCTGCTCAACAGGGAGTCTGCTTGTCCCTCTCTCTCTGCCCTTTCCCCCCAAGCCTCCCTGGGCTCTCTATCTCTCTCAAATAAATAAATAAAATATTTTAAAAAAGAAGATTCTTTAAGAGAGATATGAAACCGGGGCGCCTGGGTGGCTCAGTCGTTAAGCATCTGCCTTCGGCCCAGGTCAGATCACAGGGGCCTGGGATCGAGCCCCGCATCGGGCTCTCTGCTCGGCAGGAAGCCTGCTTCTCCCCCTACCATTCCCTCTGCTTGTGTTCCCTCTCTCGCTGTGTTTCTCTCTGTCAAATAATTAAAATCTTTAAAAAAAAAAAAAGAGAGAGAGATGAAACCTTTGTTTTACTTCAAAGTCACAATGTTATTTTTGCACATACATTTATTTACTTATTCTGTAATTATTTTAGGTTACAACTTATTTGTCTTTTTTTTTTTTTTTTTTTTACCATTTCCCTTCACTTAACTTTTTGTTTTTATTTGTTCACTTTCTCCTTTCTCATGATCCATTGGAATAATTTTTCTTCTGATTAAAATTTATAGTCTATTTTTATTATTCTGATGTTTATCATTAACCTCTCATGATTATTCCTATGATTTTCTCCTCATCAGTGTCTTGAGCTTGCCAATACTTAGGACTTTCTTGGATAGATAATTACTTTAGCACATGCTCACCTCCATCTGATACCTTCCCAGTCTTTGTCTTCACTCTCTCACTCCCACCCCATCAGTATCATCAGGAATTTTAATTAGGAAAACAATGTGTGTTTGCGTGTGTGTATCCTGAATTAGCTTACAAATAAAAAGATATAGAAAATGAAGAAAGAAGAAAAGACAGATTTAAATACAAATATAGATATAAATATATATATATATATATTTCTCTCCATTCTTTCGATTAATTCCGCATCTGGATGATAGATTTAATGTTTTTAAACTCTAACTTCCTATATCTTTTGTTGACTTTGTAACTATTTCTTTTTGCTGGACGATTTTTTGCAGGTGTCTTGACAGATACTGTGAAGTTTTACATTCCTAAGAATATCTTTATTTTATCTTTGCATTTAAATGAGAGTTTAGCTGGATATAAAATGCTTGATTTGAAGTCCCCCTTTTATGGTACATCCACTGTTTCTGTTAGATATTAGATATAACCTCCTCTGTTTTCCTTCGTCAGTGATGTACATTTTTTCTTGTGAAGTGCTTAGACTTTTTCTTTTTCTGTGATGTTATTTAATTTCAATAAAACATACATAAGTCTTTTTTTTCTTCCCTCAAGACATTCTTCTTAACATTCCTTGAGCCACGTTAGTCTAAAATCTTTAATCTCCGTATCTGAGAAATTTAATGTATCATTTCTCCAAATATCTGCACTTGGTTTTTTCTTCTTCCTTCAATAATCCAATTATGTCCATGCTGACACTCACACTTCTGTCTTCTAAGCTTCTTAACATGCAGCTTCTAATTCTTTTCCCTCTTTTCTGATGTTTTCAGAGAGTTCCTAATCCTGATCCTTCAAAGCTCACTGATTAATTTTCCTGCTGTATTTTCCTTCTCTTCATCTCCTCTCTAGTGTTCCTTAGTTACAAACTTTCATACCCAGTGATTCCATTTTTCTTCTTTTTAATAACTTCTTGTTTCTGCTTAATGTTTCCAATATCCTCTCTTATCTCTTTGGGTATTTTTTTTTATCCTTATGTTAAATGTGTTTTTTCCTGTTCCATTAATGCTAATTCTTATGTCATAATATGTTTAGCTTTTCTGCTTTTTATACTTAGTGCTTGTGTTCTTCAGATATCTCATTATTTTTCCCTGTGAACTCATGACCTTGGGACAATTGGCTTCCCCAGCTGGTGACGAGAGCCAGAGGTGCAGCATGATCCCGGCCCTACGGGAGTGTCTCTCAGAGAGTCGGGGCCTGTTGAGTGGAGGCTGCTTGGCTTTATGACCTGGGTTCAAGCACTTGATGCCTTCCACTACTCCTCAGCCACCAGGCTTAGCAGCCTTTATGGGGCCACTCAGTAACTTGGACTTCCTCTCAGTTCGGAGAAACAAGCGGCCTCCGTGGTGAAGACCTTTGCATGTAGAGGGTGAGGGAGGGGTGGAAGTAGTGTTAGAAAGTGCTCAGGGGCTGGCCAGTCAGCATCCACTGCTGTCCATAGTCCCCATCCCTTCAGTGCTGTCCTGATGACAACTCCTGACTCCAGCTAGCCCTGCTGTTCTATTGTTTCATCCAGGCAGTCAGGTGAAAGGTAGGTTAAGTAGAAAGCTCCCCACCAGCCTAACCCTAAGCCTGGTCTGTGGTGCCTGGGCGTCTCAGCTCCAGACTGCCATTTCTGACACGTACACGTTGAGACCCAACCGCCTTCTATCTCCATGGGGTTTTCCCACGATTTTCACTTTGGACCCTAGGGAGTTCCCAGGCTTCTCGCTTTCCTTTTCCATTTTTTTTTTCAAAGATTTTATTTACCTATTTGTCAGGGAGAGAGAGAGAGAACACAAGCAGGGGGAGCGGCAGGCAGAGGGAGAATCAGACTCCCTGCTGAGCAAGGACCCTGATGTGGGACTGCATCCCAGGACCCTAGGATCATGCATGACCTGAGCTGAAGGTAGATGCTTAGCCAACTGAGCCACGCAGGTGTCCCTTCTCCCTTTTCTGCGAGAAGCCCTCTGCAGATCTGTGAGGGACCCCATGCTAGTCTATGAGGGAATGTGGTAAGGCTCCATTTTTTTTAAGTTGCTCATTGTACAGATATGTATTAACTATTTTATAGGTCATTTGCAATTGAGTTTACTTTTGTAAATCAATATTACGAAAAATAACAATAACATCAACCACTTACATTTACGCTTAACAATGTGGTGATCGTTTTTTAGGAAGTTCACATGTGTTAATTCGCTTACTCCTCATAACAACACTCACTCCTCTAACAAGCCTCATAACATTTTTTTTTAAAGATTTTATTTATTTATCTGACATACAGAGAGAGAGATCACAAGTAGGAAGAGAGGCAGGCAGAGAGAGGGGGGGAAGAAGGTTCCCTGCTGAGCAGAGAGCCCGACGAGGGGCTCGATCACAGGACCCCCTGAAGGCAGAGGCTTTAACCCACTGAGCCACCGAGGTGCCCCCCTCATAACATTTTTATTTCTTTTACAAATGAAGAGACTAGATGGAGGGTGGTTAAGTTTAGGGCCAAGGTCATCTGGCCCAGCGTCTGTGCTCTTAATCACTACATTATAGCTGACTCTAAATTTCTTTTCTAATTTTTTTAAAAAAATATATTTTTTTTGGGTGAGGGCAGAGGGAGAAGGAGAGAATCTCAAGCAGATTCCCTACTGAGTGCAGAGCCCGACCTGGGGCTCGATCTTATGACCCTGAGATCATGATCTGAGCCAAAATCAAGAGGCTGACACTTAACTGGCTGAGTCACCCAGGCACCGCTCTAAATTTCTTTTTAAAAGCCTGACTCAACCCCAGCCCTGTTTCTCCAAAATTTTTATTTTCTTCTCCATCCCAAGCCTTACTGCTTTACCTAGCAATATCCTGTTGGGAATATTCCTCAAGTAGTTAGATCTTAGGGTTTGTGTTGGTAAGAACAGATTTTTCACGTAGGTCCTGTCTTCAGAATCCTTATTTACCCGATAACATTTGTTAATACAAAGAAAACGGTGTTTCTGCTAAGCTCTTGTGATTCTAGGGCAGAATCCCATTTATAAATTGAAACTCTGTGGATGACTCAAGGCTCATTTCTCAGGCAGAGAAGCCAGGAGAAACTTTAATTCCTTCTGAGAAAATGAGGCAGAGTTTGCTAGTGTTCTTCAAGAAGCTTCCTGCATCGTCACCTGGATGCTCAGAGAGTAGACAATCCTTTACGAAAGGTTGGAGTCAAGAAACAGGGCATCTGCGTAGTTTGCATTTTTGCTGATTTTCAATTTGATAAATGCCAACTTTTGCAATTTTGTAAGAGATATGGGCTGAGAAAGAAGTTCTTCTTTTCAAGAGTGTGGGAAATCCTGCATATGCAGTAGTGTCCTCAATCTCCCCCAGCCTCTGAGTGGATGAGGTCGGAGGACCAATCTGAGAAAGACGCTGGTCCCCAGAGCTTCCCTTGAACGGGGCTCCTAGCAGGCCATTCCTAGGTTTCTTTGGCCTCGAGACCCTGAGCCAAAGGCGCTTTGTGCTGGTGAGCTCGCCTTTATTCTCCAAAGTCCCTTTGGTGAGTGTGCAGCTCCTTGGCTCCGGTGGGGCACTGAGAAAAATTTAACGAGAAAGTTGCTTTTAGTTTTGGTAGTTTCATTATTTCAAGATCGATTACTTTAATAATGAAATTTGCATTAGTACCTTAATGGACTTTATACTTTTTATCATGACCTGGCCATATTTGAGAAAATTTAGAATCACAATATTATTCTTGGGTTAACAGCAGAGCTATGTACAGCCACACAAAAATAGGGAAAGAAATGAAGTCATGCATGTAAAGGCGTAGATATAATTTTTACAATCAGGAAATAATATTAAAACAACACGTAAGTATTTATGGTAAATGAGATCACATTTATTT
>CM053617.1:36777813-36789782 GCA_028646535.1 Procyon lotor | reverse complement strand
TATAGCAATCCAGTGGATTTTAAAAATATTGACCTTGGGGCTTAGTCAGTTAAACATCTGGCTCTTAATCTTAGCTCAGATCTTGAGCTCAGGGTCATGAGTTCAAGTCCTACATTGGGCTTCATGCTGAGTGTGGAGTCTACTTAAAAAAAATTGACCTTATATCTAGCCATATTATTATTTTGACAAATAGTCTTTGACGCTTGGAGGCTTTCTACATAGATAAACATATCACCTGAGAATAGATTTTTTTCTTCCTTCTCAATGCTTATTCTTCATAGTTGTCCTTTAAAAAAAAAATCTGCACTAACCAATTAGACCTCCAGACACTAACGAATAGAAATGGTGATATAGGGCATCCATTCTTATCCCTAATTTCGAAGGGATTGAGTGCATCTCTGTGGCTCACCATAAAAATGTTTGTTGGTTTTATGTGGTAAATACCTTTTATCAGGTAAAGAACATTCCTGTTCATTCCTAGTTGATTAGATGTTTTTATCATGAGTGGGTGATAAATTTTATTAAATACCTTTCTACCTCAATTGAGATAATTGTATGGTTTTTCTATTTTAACTCATTAAAATGGTATTTACCATCCTTTTTTATTCTTTTTTTCCCCAAATATGTTTATTTTATTTTTTCAGTTATTATTTGTATCTTCTCTCTTTTCTTCTTTTCTGTTTTATGAGATGTTTGTCATATTATTGGCTTTTTATTTTTATTTATTTTTTATTTTTTCATACTATTAGCTTTTTTTTTTTTAAAGATTTTATTTATTTGACAGTGAGAAACACAGCGACAGAGGGGACACAAGTAGAGGGAATGGTAGCGGGAGAAGCAGGCTTCCTGCAGAGCAGAGAGCCCGATGCGGGGCTCGATCCCATACTCCTGGGATCTGACCCAGGCCGAAGGCAGCCGCTTAACAACTGAGCCACCCAGGTGCCCCCTATTAGCTTTTTAAAGACAAACTTTAGGACTTGCTGATCCCCCCCAATGAATCTTTGTTTTCTGGTTTATTCATTTCTGCTTTCATATTTATTATTGCCTTTCTTCTGCCCTTTCTTAGGCTTATTATTTCCAAGCTTCTGCAATTGGTTGCTGAGCTCATTCTTTTTCAGCTCTTCTTTTCTAAGTATTTATATCTTTTATTTCTAATTATTACTTTACTTGCAATCCACACAATCAGATATGAAACATTCTCATTATCGTTACATTCTGGCTATTTTTAATTTTCACTATAATTTGTTATTTGACTTCTAAGTTGCCTAGAAATATGTCCTCAAGCTTCCAAACATATGGAAACTGAATGTACTTTTTGTTACTGTCACCTGATTTGATTGCACTGTGGTAAAAAATGTGATCTGTATGTCAGCCATTCTTTGAAATTCTTGAGAGTTACTTCATGGCCCAGATGTAGTAATTTTTTTTTTTTAAAGATCACAGGCATGCTTGAGAAGAGTAGTTATTTTCTAATTGTTGGGTGCAGAGTTCTATTTAAGTGCGATAGACAGATGTGTGTTTCAGATCTCCCTTATCTCTCATTTTTAAAAACCTCCCATAAAGATGGTAGAGCTTAGAGTTTTCCCGCTCTGCCCTGCAGGCACGTGGGGTATGAATCTGTGAGCTCTGTGGCTGCTGTCGAGGTGCTGGGGGAAGAGAGGAGCTGCTGAGGCTGGATGGTGACCTTGCTGGACGAGGGGCAGCACCCTATGGGGTATCAGAGCCGGGGGCTCCTTCTCTTTGGATTGGCAGAGCTGACGGCCTCCGGCTCACAGGCTGGAGGCTGGGCCGGCTCCATCTGGCTGTGAGCTAAGCAAGGAAACTGATTCCTGGATGCAGCCGCTGCCACTAAGGTCTCGAGCTGACTCAGGCGCAGGACTAGGCTCTGGCCCCCACCTTCACAGGCTCCCAGTCCAGTGGGAGTCATCCCGACCACTGTGGTGGGAGTAGACTCAGACTAAGAAGCAGGCATTTGTGACAGGAGCCGGGGGTGGGACCCCCACTCTGGCTGGAGGGCATCACCCCACCCCGAGGTCACTCATCCCACCCAGCAGCATGGCCTAGGTGCCAGGGCATCTAGCTCGTAGGACCATTTTGAGCATCTGTATTTCCCTCTTCTCCACTCAAGTAGGTAGCAGACGCGGCCTTTTCCGGTCTCAGGAGATTGTGGCAGGGGAAAAGCAGAAGTTGTGGCAAGAACTTCCCTTCTTGGGTTTATATCCGAAAGGTTGAGTGTAGAAGAGATCTCCCAAGATATTTTAGAGCAGAAGTTGCATACCCCGGTCTGGTTTGAGTTGCCCCATGTAAGAACATTTTAAAATTGGTTGCCAACATTTAAAAATGTGATTCCACAAAACACGGGACCTCTTTGTGCACCTGGCAGCCCTGGGCCTGCTTGGTGCTCCCCAGAGGTGCTCTGCTCAGTCCCCAGTCACTGCGGAAGACGTCCGGTACCTGCTCCGGCGTTCTCTCTCAGTTTGTTCAGGAAGTAAAATATTTCTCCTCCAAATATCTCCATTAAGTGAGGTAAAAACTCAACATCCAAAAAAACAAAAAATCCAGTCAAGAAATGGGCAGAAGACACAAATGGACATTTCTCCAAGGAAGACATACAGATGGTCAACAGACACATGAAAAAAAATGCTCCAAATCACTTGTCATCAGGGAAATACAAATCAAAACCACAGTGAGACACCACCTTACCCCAGTTAGAATGGCTAACATTAATAAGGCAGGAAATGACAGGTGTTGGTGAGGATTGGAGAAAGGGGATGCTAGCCGGGACAGCCACTCTGGACAATGTGGAAGTTCTTCAAAAAGTTGAAGATAGAGCTACCCTACGATCCAGCAATTGCACTACTGGGTATTTACCCCAAAGATACAGATGTAGTGAAATGAGAAGGGACACCTGCACCCCAATGTTCACAACAGCAATGTCCACAATAGCCAAACTGTGGAAGGAGCCAAAATGTCCTTCAACAGATGAATGGATAAAGAAGATGTGGTTCATTTATATGACGGAATATTACTCGGCCATCAGAGAGGATAAATACCTACCAATTGCACTGAAATGGATGGAACTGGAGGGGACTATGCTAAGTGAAATAATCAGAGAAAGACAATTATACGGTTTCACTCACATGTGGAATATAAGAAATAGTGCAGAAGATCATAGGGGAAGGAAGGGAAAACTGAATGGGAAGAAATCAGAGAGGGAGACAAAGCATCAAGACTCTCGATGCTAGGAAACAAACTGAGGGGTGCTAGAGGGGCAGTGGGTGGGGACGGGGTAACAAACTGAGGGCTGCTGGAGGGGAGGTCAGTGGGGAGAATAGAGTAACTGGGTGATGGGCATTAAAGAGGGCATGTGACATCATGAGCACTGGGTGTTACACGCAACTGATTGATCACTGAACACTACATCTGAAATGAATGATGTACTATATGTCGGTTAATTGAATTTGATTTGAAAAAAGGAGAAGAAAGTGGGGCAAAAGTTTTAAAAGTTCACAAGTTTCAGAGGAAGCAAGAGGGAGTATGTTTCCTGGTGTAGGTGAAGACTGATCCAAAGTGTTTAGTATGAAATAAAGTGTGTCCGCATAGAAGGATGGAACCTTAAGGCACCAAACGAAGGAAAAGGCTTTTCTCAAGAGCATCCTGCTCTGCTCACATCCATCATTTGCGTGAGGCTCCGAGGGACAGGGTGCCCACTGACTTAGTTAGCTGTGCTAGCAATCTGGCTGAGGAAGCTTGAGAATGAGGAGGCTGACTGCTGTCCTCTCATTTGGATGGGGCTTAGCGCTTGTCATTAAGTGGCTGTATATTTTTAAAAGTGAAGTTTTTTTTTTTTTTAAAGATTTTATTTATTTATTTGACACAGAAGATCACGAGTAGGCAGAGAGGCAGGCAGAGAGAGAGGGGGAAGCAGGCTCCCTGCTGAGCAGAGAGCCCGATGTAGGGTTCGATCCCAGGACCCTGAGATCATGACATGAGCCGGAGGCTGAGGCTTCAACCCACTGAGCCATCCAGGCGCCCCTAAAAGTGAGATTTCTTCCACATTTGAGTTGGTGGCTCAACAGTCAGGCTGGTGTCAAGGAGAAGGATGGAAACTCATGGCCCCAAATCTGTTGGTTTGAGCCTCTCGAGAACCAAGGGTACTTCCAGCATAAGGGGCTTAATGTGGGGTCTGGGAATGTGGATAGGAAACAAATCACATCCCTGTCCTCTAACCTCTAATGGAAACTTCACATGTCTTTCCAACGTGAGGGTAACCAAGAAACCACTGTGATGTTACACATGGGTGACTTTATTGCTAGTAGCAACTGCAGGTTTTTTCATCCACATTCCAACTAGTACAGACGTCTCTAAATATTGTTTATGTTTGTCACGATGTCAAGATTGCGGACTTACTGCGCCTGTGCTAAATCTTGCTGTTCGCTGTGTAGAGAAAATCGTATCTATTTCTATATCATAAGCCTGCATTCTAAGTATTTTGATAACTGTATTTCAATATAACTGATTTCTTTTTTTTTTTTTTAAAGATTTCATTTAGGGGCGCCTGGGTGGCTCAGTGGGTTAAGCCTCTGCCTTCGGCTCAGGTCATGATCTCAGGGTCCTGGGATCGAGCCCCGCATCGGGTTCTCTGCTCAGTGGGGAGCCTGCTTCCCCCTCTCTCTCTGCCTGCCTCTCTGCCTACTTGTGATCTCTCTCTCTCTGTCAAATAAAGAAGTAAAAAAAATTTTTTTAAAGATTTTATTTATTTATTTATTTATTGAGAGAAAGAAAGAGCATGAGCAGGGTGAGGGGCAGAGGGAGAAGCAGACTCCCCGCTGAGCTGAGAGCCCAACGCAGGTCTTGATCCGGAGACTCTGAGATCATGACCTGAGCCCGAGGCAGACGTTTAACTGCCTATGCCACCCAGGTGCCCCAATGTAACTGGTTTCTTTGAGGATCCTAGTTACTTTATTTTGGACATTAAAAATGTTATTCTGAGAAGAGAGTCAGCCTCCCAGCCTGAGAGGCGTCCATGACACAAAACACAGTGACTGGGGCGCACTGCGGGCTGGTGGCCACAGGCATTGTGCATGACCTGGACATCCATGCTCATCAGCTTTGCCCACACCCCCTTCTGAGATTCATCAGCCTGGGTCTTTGGACAAGAATCTGTGCCCAGGGGCACTTCTGTTCCCGTGTTGTGTGTGTGTGGTAGGGGGGCGGGTTATAGGACAGAGACGGGGTGATAGCCAGAGCCTGGAAAGCCTCAGAGAGCCCTCCTCGTGGTCTAGCTCCCTTCCACTGATGGCGAGGCCAAGACAACAAGCGCTTCCCTCCGCCCTGCCCTTTGACGGAGCTGAGAGGAACTGAGCAGCCTCCTGGCCGTGGAGGCAACTTCCTCCTTGTCTGTCACGTGGAGCTTGGCTCCTGTCCCTTGCAGCCTTGGGCCATACAGCCCGCAGTGCCTGTTCGGAGAGGAGCCAGGAGCACAGAGCCGGCATGGGCTCGGGGGCCAGCATGCTGAGAGCCATCCTCCTTCTCCTGCGTAAGTGAGGGATGCAGAAATGGCATGGGCGGGACTCTTCTGTGGCGGGGGTGCCTCGGTGAGTGGGAAACCGGGGGAGCATTAGCCACCGGGGCTCAGTCCCTCAGGCACAGACGTGTCCCTTTAGATGGATGGCTCTTCTTATTTTGAGAAAGGAAACAGTGAGCAATGATTTTTGTCTGTTTCATTCCAGCTGCAACTTACAAATGCTTCTGGGCCAGAGGAGAACAGGAAAGGGTCATGTGGTAGAAAGAGCTTTGGGAATGGGACCTAGACAAATCTGGCCTTGAATTGTAGCCCCATTGCTGACAAACTGAAGCAAGCTCCTTAGACCCTCTCTCAGTTTCTGAACCAATAAAAGGGGCGATGATAATGCACATCTTCCGGATTATATGAAAATCAAGTTCAATTTAACTAGGTCAAACCAAAATAATTATACAAAATGAGAAAATGTAGGTATGTAGATGCTTCTCCGTAGTTCATGGTGAGTGAGACTTATTATGGAGTGAAGTAGGCTCTCAATCACCTAGAGGTATCCTGGCTTTTTAAAGTCATCTTTAATTCTGTGCGCCAAAAGAAGGAAGAAGGGAGAAAGGCAGAGGCCGATAGAAATGTAAGGCCGGACACAGAGAGAGAAATAGACCAGAGAAGCAGACAGAGAGGAAAAATCAAAGGAGATAAAGATCAAGGCCCAGAATGATGGTTAGAATGATATGTGCAGACAGAGATAAACAGAAACGAAAGAGCCACGCACTTTGCAAAATCTGCTTTGACATTAACGGTTATTTCTCAAAAAGGCAACAAGTGTTTCTCATCTGCACAAAGAGGCTCTTTCTCAGAACCTGCACCCAAAGGCAGGCAGTCTATCTCCAGACCTAATCTTCTGTCTGAGGAAGTAACAGCCCAGATCCTGGACATGGGCAATATTGTTCCCAGGGGCAGGACTCCTGTCTGAAGCCTGCATCCAGCCTGGAGTGAACCAAGACCTTGGCTTTCTGGGAGTTAGCGTGTGAGGCAGAGAGCCTCGGCATCTAGCAGTTTACACGTGGGAATGGCGTGTGTGTGAGTGGCGGTGGCCATGGGAGGTTAGAGCCAGCAAACAGGAACGACATGCGCGCAGAGAAGAAAATGCGATGTGTTCTCAGTAATGTGGCAGAAGGCGGCAGGCGTTTTAACCTGTTTCTGCTTTTGACCCATCTAGATATACAGACCAGTCTGTCCTGGAGGTAGGGGGTGGGTGGGGAAGGAAGTGAAATTTAAGAAATCCAATGAAAAAAAATGTGCATATGATACAAGCAGGCAGTTTGCTGAAGAATTACAAACAAGCAGTAAGCCTTGAAAATGCTCAAGGTCCCAAATAATAAAAAATAGTAACTTGTAACATTTTTGAGGGCATTCGACCTGCTGCCTATTCCCCTAAACACATTAGCTCATTTGGAGCCTACAATAGCTTCATGAAATAGGTGCCACCATCACCTGCATTTTAAGGATGAGGTTTTAATTAGTTGGCTAAGGTATCATAGCCAGTTAGTGTTTTCAGATACCGCTGGTAGAGACAGTAGTGTTTCGGAGTCTGTGTCTCCTTCCAAACAACCAAATGTTAATCCTCTTCGGCTCTTCACCAGCTCTGGGAGCTGGGGTAGGTTGTCCATCCTCCCTGTGCTCAGTTTTCCTCATCTGTAACTTGGGGATAATGAGTGCACCAGCTTCACAGGGTTGTTGAGGGAACTCAGTCTGTGGCCACATGTAAAGCATGTGGCCAGGATCTGACAGGAGGCGAGCACTCACGATTGGGTATTTAGTACACTGATCGACTTTCTCAGAACTGACGTAGATAGAGGAGAGGTGACAAACTTACAGAGTCATAGGTACGGAATTGTATTTTCCATATGTTTGCTTGCCTATCCAAAACTGACTGGAAGGAAATACAGCAAGTCATTAAAAGTTTCCTTTTACTCTTTCTAGGAAATAGGATTATGAAGCATCTTTTAGTTTCTTTGTATTGACATTTTTCATAAGGATCATATGTATTCTTAATACAAAATAAATTTCTATGCACCAAAAAATAGTATGATGGCCTGTTGAAAGTGTAAGAATTAATTTTTTCCTTTATGAACTGGTAGAAGGGACCTGGAGATACCTACTAAGACAGGGCAGGTGGCCAGGCCAGGCACCCCAGGGCATATGTGAGAGCTGTGCATGAGGGCTTTTGGGGACATGGGAGGAAGAGGGACATCTCTCCCTAGTGACTCCTGTGACATCCAAGCTTGCACGAGCCACTATTTCCCACAACACAGAGTAGTTGGACCGTTTTGGGAAAGCCAGTTTTCCAATATTCTAAAACTATTTTAAGACTGACATCAGTGTGAAGCGCCTGGGTCACTCAGTTGTTAAGCGTCTGCCTTCAGCTCAGGTCATGATCCCAGGGTCCTGGGATCGAGTCCCACGTCAGGCTCCCTGCTCCGCGGGAAGCCTGCTTCTCCCTCCCCTACTCCCCCTGCTTGTGTTCCCTCTCTCGCTATCTCTCTGTCAAATAAATAAATAAAATCTTAAAAAAAAAAAAAAGACTGATATCAGTGTAACAAACATGGACCCAACATCTTGAATTAATACATTTTAAAATTTGGCTGGTTTTTTAGACGTATTTGAAAGTAGATAGATACATCAACATATCCTTTGAAGAAAGAGAACGTCAGAAATGGAGTTAATGCCCCGGAGGCTCCCCTCCTCTATCTTGTTTCCTCTCTCCTCCGGGGGAAACAGCACCCCTGCTTTGACTGTACTTCCTTCCTGTATTGCTTTCTAGGGGCTCAACATGTGACACGAATGTCACTACAGCACACTCAACATGCTGCCTTCGCTGTCCACGCTGATCGCGTAGCTCACCCGTATTTGTTTCGACTACCCTAAACGGTTCTGTTGAAACACGACATCATGATTTAGTTGTACCTTCCGGTACTTTACAGAATTTAGGTTGTTTCTTTGTTGTTGCGTGTTCGCTGATGCTGCAATGAACCTTCTCAGTCCCATCTTCTAGAAGCCCCGTGCAGCTGTTTTCTGGGAGACCATCTGGACCAGGTGTTGCTTTCCTGGGTACGGGCAATTCTCCCCTCATTGGATATTGCCAAATTGCTCTCCATTAGCGAGATCTGGACCTTTCTGTCCCCCTGCAGGTTTAGTAATACTCAGTAGCGTCAGACTTCTCATTTTTTGCCAATCAGAGTTGTAAAATGTTATCTCCAAGTTTTTAGAGATGACTAGTAGGAATAACCATTTTCCCTCTCTTTATCAGACAGCCAGGTTTCTTTTTCTGTACGTTTCCTGTGGTTTTCTTTGGTTATTGGTCCTTTATGTATTTTTTTCTGGATATTAACTATTTGGCTCTGTCGTGTGTTGCAAATATCCTGTCTCAGTATGTTGCTTATCTTTTATCTTTGTGGCATCCTTTGCTCTGTGGAACTCTCTAAATGGGCTATAATCACATTTATTATTCTTCGACTTGGTACGTCTGGTTTTTCTCCCTTGTCTAAGAAACTTTTTTCTTTTTTTTAATTTAAAGTGGTTGCATTTTCCACGATTGCACCTTTAATTTATTTGGAATCTATTTTTGTGTATGGTCTAAACAAAGGATCTAATTTTAGGTTTTTTTCTATGTGAGACATCAATTGTCTTAATATCATTTATTTCACAATCTTTCCTTTCTCCCCTACTTTGCAGTGCTTCCTCTGTTTTACACCCACTTAATGCATATTTGAACTATTAGTGGGATTCCTATTCTGTGCGAGCGTTTGTGTTTACTTGTGTTGAGTCATGTCAGACTGTTGTATTCACCATAGCTTATGCATCTTGGTAACTTGTAGGTAAGATCCCTTCTCCTCCTCTTTCTCCTTCTTCCTCTATTTCTCCTCCTCCTCCCTCTTCTTTTTCTTTGACATTAAACTCATCTTGGCTCTTACTATACCTTTTCTCTCGTGTGTAGATTACTTTCCTTGAAAGCATCATCGAAGCCCACTTCCCGAGAGCTGATTCTGAGCATGGTGCCTCGCCCAGCATTCCTATGTAGATCTCATTTGTTTCTGACAAACAACCCACAAAGCAGATGGTCTTCGCATGTCCATTTCGCAGATGAGGAAACTGAAGCCCAGAATGATAAAGTAGCTAATCAGAGTTCACATAGCTGGTGAGTGGAAATGCTGGGATTCAAATGCAAATAGTTGGATGCTGAAAAGCTGTACTTTTAGCTCTAACACCAAACTGCCTCCCAGCTGAGAATAGAAAGTAGTGTCATCATGGAAAACTGACATGACTTTTGAAACTGTTCTCTCAATCTTCTATTTCAAGATAGTTTCAAACTTAAAGAAAAATGGCAAGAAAAATAATACGAAGAATACCTGTATGATTTGCCGATTTCTTAATCAGATTCCATCATTTGCTTTATCTTATGTTACCTCTCTAGAGAGATGTGTTTATACAAAGCAAATGAGGATATAAATATACATAATTCTATATATAGAAAGAGAGAGACATCTTTTTTTTCAGAGCCATTTGAGAGTAAGTTGTATATATCATGGGTTTTTTTAGCCCTAAATACATTAGTGTGTATTTCTTAGGAATGGAGACAATCTCTTGCATAATCACAGCACAGTTAGCAACATCAGGAAAGTTAACATTGATGAAATACTTTCACATAATGTATCACAGTCCAATATTTTCACTGGACTCACCAATGCTCTTTGCAGCCTTCATTGTCTTCAACAAAGGAGTCAGTGGAGGGCGGATGTGGCATTTGGTAACCTTGTTTCTTTAACCTTCTTTACCTGGAACATCTCAGCTTTTGTCTTTTATGACGTTGGTATTTTAGAAGCTTCCATCTCCTTTTCTTTTATAGAACATTCCACCTTTTGGAGTTTGCCTGATATTTTAATGATTCCAGTTATCCATTCTGTACTAGACAATCCATAACTTCTCTGGGTCCTTCTAAGGGCTTCACATTTGGAAGCAGAAGATAACTATCTAAGAAAAGCTCATGTTCTTTTGACACGATCATAAAAGACTTACAGCTAGATTGTGGATTACGGTTATCACAATTCTAAATAAATTATTTGCCACTTAACTATCAACCGATCAATATTACTAATTTTGCTAAAATATTGCTCTAAGAATAGCTATTGAAAATATCTGGTGAGATTTCTCGGCATTTTCTTAGAGGTATGCACCTTCCTTTTTAAAAGGCTGCCAGATAAAATATTCCTATGAACTCTTAATTTCAGCCAAAATGTCAGCCATCTGTCTCCGTTTTAATTCCGTTGGAAAGCACCAGCTGAAATCTATGTATTATTATAATCATGATAATAAAAGAAATACAATATCACTTTAATTATGTTCCAGTGCCTAAAACATTCTTCATTGAAAGAGCCAGAGTTATTGAAGAGAGCAGAGGCTTCCCGCCCCCCACCCTTAATTTATAATGAAAAGATGGCAGAGGCTGGGGTAAAGAGAATTAAATTCGTTTTTATCTTACAAGTCAAAGTCATCACTTTATTCCTTGGCTCTTAGTCCCTGAGATCTTTGTAAAAATCTTTCCTGACAGCTTTTCCCCTGTTTCAGATTCCTGCCAAGACAACGGTTCACAATCAGGCAGTGAGCAGATTCCAGGAAGAAAGAATTCTTGACATGTTCGTTTTCTTTTGCTGCACAACAATTTATCACAAATGTAACAAAAGAAAACAATACAGTAGGGTCACTCAGAAAGTCAATGGAACATAAAGGAAAAAGGGAGGACCCCAGGAAGGTGAGGAGAAATGTTCTGGTCAAGACAGCATTCTCTTCCTGACTTTTGCCAGTTTTCTAGTTGGTTTGCTTGTTTGCTTGGTTTTTCCTTTACTATTGAATTTTAAGAGTCCTTAATATATCCTGAATAGGAGTCCTTTGTCAAATATGTGATCTGAAAATATTTTCTCCCAGTCTCTATCTGATCTTTTCCTCTTCCTCACAGAGTTTTTCACAGAACATAAGTACTTAATTTTAATTAAGTCTAACTTACTGGTATTTTTTCTCTTATGGATCATGCTTTTGATAGCTCATCTGAGAAGTTTTCACTGCTCAAGCCCTAAGTCTCTAAGATTTTACCTTATGCTTTCTTCTACTGCTCTTCCTCCATCCTGATCCTCCCTTAATCTTATGTTTTCTCCTAAAAGTTGTCAACTAAAAAAAAAAAAAAAAGAGGATGAGCTAAAATAAAAACAAAATCATTGATTGGGGGGCGGGGCCTTGGAATTGTAATTCAGGAACACAGAAGATTTGGGCCACAACACAAATACTGCGCCCCCCTTTCCCCCCAGAGGACAGAAGTCAAGGGTTTCTAAAGACAAAGGAAATGCTTGAATGTTGTTTACAAAGAATTTTGAGTGGTGCTGGCAGTAGAAAAGTA
>CM053617.1:36753955-36771836 GCA_028646535.1 Procyon lotor | reverse complement strand
AGCCCTGTCGAGGTCTCTGCTTCAAATCTAAGGGGCACAGCGGTTGTGTGAGGCTAACCTGAGCAGCCCCACACTAACTGGAAACACCTGCTTTGCTTTATTTTAAAAAGTAAAGTTTTCCTTTTTACCGAGCCTACCAGATTAGACTGAAGGGAGATTAGTCAGCGATCTGCCTAACTTAATTTATATGAACAATGGTAAACATGGGGGGACACTTGGTTTACTGTATGATTATAATCAATTTTATGTTCAAATTAGAAATTTCATGAGAAAAACATCAAACTATCAGCTGAGGAGCAGTCTACACAATGCCTCATCAGGGCTCCTCAGAACTGTCCAGGCAAGTCCGAGAGATCACCACAACTAGGATGAGCCTCAGGAGGCATGAGAACTAAATGTCATGTTGCATCCTGGATGGGGTCCTAGCAGAGAAAAGGGAGAGTGGGTAAAAACTAAGAAGATACAAATAAAATATGGACTTTGGGTAATAATGGAATCAAGCTGGCTCGCTAGTTCTGACACATAAACCATGCTAATGTAAGATATTACTAATAAAGGAGCTGGGAGTGGGGCATAGAAGAACTCTCTGACGTACCCTCGCAACTTTAAGGAAAATCTAAAATTGTTCTAAAATAAAACTTGATTCAAAAATGTCTATAAATAAATGAATGTCTAAAAATGAAGACTTCCTTAATCTCACCTCTGAATTTTAGAATGGAGTAAAAGGTGACCGAGCATGTTTGCCAAGTGCCGACTACACGTCAGCCTTCTGAGAGCTTTACTCCATGCGCTACCTCATTTAACGCTAACGAAGATCGTATTAGGTAAGTAACTATTAGCCCGTTTTTATAGATGGGGAAACTGAGGTATATCAAGGTTAAACAATTTGTCCAGCTCACGAAACAGCATTTGGCTACAGAGAAGAGCCTACTTACTCTATTATGTTCCCAAACTGCACAGAGAGAGGATCACAAATGATAAGGAAAATCATGTCAGTGGAAACTCCAGAACCATGAATACTCAGACCCAAAATATGCTGATAAGTGAGTCTGGGACGAATGAGGCCTGAGCAACTTCCCCACACTCTGTGTAGAGATGGGCCAATCATTTGTCATCCAATGATAATGTACATGTGAAATACTATGTCCTTTGAAGAATGATTGGTTTAGCTGACAAGTCTGAGATATTGAAAAATGACTCAGGGAAAAGAACCAGTCAGCAGGATGGGCCCTGAGCACAGCCCGGACCTCACTTTCCCCAAATGTAGGCCCCCCTTCGGTGCCCTGATGGTTGATGCAAGAGACCCAAGACCAGCTGCAGAACCTTCCCAAGGCTGGCACTCCCCAGGTCCTCCACCTCCTAGTCAGTGGCACCAAATCCTAGGAGTGACACTGAGTCACATCCTCTTGCTCGATCAAATCTACCCACCAGTAACTCTTGACGTCTTTGCCTCTAATCCCTGTCCCAAGATATCCACCCTCTGCGCACCCCAGTCCAAGCCACATTCACCTCTCACTACTGGGACTGGGGCAGGGACGCCAAGCAGCACTCTTGGGACTACAGAGTGATACTGACATGTCCTGATTCATTTGAAAATCACAATAACTCTCGTATTTTAATCTCCATTGGCTTGTCTGTCTACTCTCAGCTATTTCCAAACTTAGATGATGAAAAGGAGTATCATTTATTAACTTATTCAAACCCCCATATATCTTAAAATTCTATGATATGTATACTTTGAAAACACACATAAAAGAATATATATACACATATGCATTTGCTTTTTATGTATTGATTTTAATTTATAGATTCAATGTAAGTGATTTTTAATTTATAGACAGAGACTGATGCACATTTTTTAATTGGTTGATCTGGCCAGATAACTCTCTCCCATCTCACCATCTCCTCCTCCGGGTGCTGAGTCCTGGAGGCAGCAAAGCACAGCTATGCCCAGGGATCCCGGCTGACTGCTGTTGTCTGCAGCCTGCTCCGCCCATGTAGGGATGGTTCTCCCTCCTAGTGTTTGAGTGTCACTGGCCCTCCCCCCTCCCCCCCTCCTCTTCAGGCAAGGTGGGCAGTGCAGGACCCTCATGTGTCCTGGGGGCTCCAGGACCGACCGGGCTGGGGAGGCAGGAGTTCCCCCTAACCCTTGGCCTCTGCTACCACACTCCCAAACCACTGGGTGAGGCCGTCAGAATGGCCCTCACTCGTGACATTGCACTTGCACCCACAATGACTTCTTGCGGCTGCTTCTAAACACTTCCCATAGCTCTTGCCCATTGGAAGCTCCATCCCCAGGAACTGCTACTAGGAAGAAAGGCTGTCAAGAAGAGGAGTCAGAGAACTCCAGTAGAACTGCCACAGAAGGAAGCCACTGAGCTTGAATTTGGGGTGGAAGCCAAGGGGACCCATTACAAAGAGTCCCATGCCGTCTCCCAGGGCATGTCAGCCTTTATAACCCAAGGAGAGAGCACTGGCCTTCAGCATACTTCTCTGTTCTTCACCCAGGAAACCAAAACCGGAGCCCAGGAATGATTTTAGGAAAATACATCATGGTGTCCAATGGAAGAGAGGATCCCACAGTTTTTGTTGCATCTATAGAAAATGATTACTGAGAATCCCGAAGCATTCACCTTCAGGTTGTAAGTGTCTCTACCATTCACAAACCAGAAGTCTTAATTAAAATGCTGCTAAAAGAAGCAAATCAATTAACAGATACCTTACAAGATGGTTTATTCTATCTTACACACAGAAAATTGCTTATGAGTATCAAGTTACCGCTTTAGGTTATCAGCTAACAAAGGCTGCTAATGAACTGCGTTGTTATCAAGTCAGATAAAAGATGCCCTGGGAATCCAGGAAAATTATCATAACACAGCACTTTGTTTTGAAATATTGCTCATCTTTCATCACACACACAAGGAGAAGAACCAATCCGAGGAGAACCACCCACACAACCACCTGGATTTCTACTGAACTGGAAAGGCAAAGAGTATTCTATAATGCGGCCCCAGAAATACAGGGTTAATAGTATGGGGAAGGGAAATGTTAACGGGGCTTGTGCCACACAGCCTTAAGTTGATGGCAATAATAAAAAGATGGGGTTCCCTAAACGTCTGCCAGTCGTGTTCTTTAGGCAAAAACCATTCACATTTCCGTAACCACAAAATAATGCTCTAAGCATAGTAATAATCCCTTACATCTGTGTAGGTCCCTATAAGGCATACCGTTGGCTTTTTCATTTAATCCTTTGTTGGCTCCATCTTGTGCGGGGCTGCAAAGCTGCAAGCCATTCCGTGGCCATTGAGACCCCTTCCTCTCACTCTAGCCCAGCCCTCCATTTCTTCCTGTGGAAGGTCTGTGTTTCATTCCTGAGACCAGAGAGTACCCCATAGCCTTCATGTCTCAAGGACCCTGAATATTTGCAGGGAGAATTGTTATGGCAACTGAGAAGGTGAGGCCATCAGTTCTAGAAAATGATGCTTACCTGTTGATAAATGGGGGTGCTAAGGAGGCTGTGTCTTGACTTTGGTCCCCGTTTCCATGAGCCATTTCCAATGGGTAGGTTCCATTGATATAGACACAATGCTATCACAGAATCAGGAACAGCTCCACCAAGGAGGACCCGGATAGACAGTGTGGATTATTGGCTTCCATCCTTTCTTACTGCTGGATAAGGTGCACATGCCTCCCTCTATGCAGTCAGCTTCTTGTGGAAGAGAATTGATATTTTCCTTCAAGACAGAAACACTGTAGATTCTATTCCATCTATTACTTGCCCTGGGCATTGAGGTCCACATACAGGTCCATCACCAGCTTTGGAAACTCAAATTCATGACATCCCTGAGACTGAAACTGTCCAGGCTGCCCAACCTCTCTCGAAGAGGCCACTCATTTAGAGCTCAATCACTTGTTCATCTCTGGAAAGGAAAAGAACCATCAAGAAAGCTTATTGACAGAGTGATTATGCTGTCACTAATCATGGCATATGCTTATGCAAAACACACAATTTAGTAGGTATGAAAGAATTCATCAGCATGTCTTAGTAAGGTGAGACATTTCCTTGTGCAACATGGAAAGAACGTGAAAATCAGTGGCTTCTAGATAAAAGGGGGAGATTTTCAGATAGGGCTCGACTGAGAGGTTGTTTTCTGCCTGCCAAACCTCGAGCCACAAAACCTCACCCACTTTGGTGGCAAAAAGAGAAGAAGTCATTCCCCAAGTTTAAAAGGCATATCTGCCAGAAAATGCCACTTTATGTACAAGAGATTGCATTGATCTAGGAAGATGCTACAAGGAACTAGGTAGACAGACCTGTGCAAATATTAGCTAGAAACGGATACATTCAAGTCTGAACTTGTGCTGTTACAGAACGTGAGACTTGTCACACATAGTGTATCTATCTCATTAGTGTATCTACATAAAACTGGGAACACAGAAGAAAATACGAGGTCACCAAATCAGACCCCAATATAGTAGAGCTCAAGCTGAAAGTAGGGCACAGACCCACTGCTGTGGCCACTTTCAACTAAAGGCCTCACCTACACACCTACACCCCCATGTAGAGAGACTGAATTCACACCAACATTCACCATTGTTTCTCATGACAGTCATGATTTTATCAGAATGGCATATTTATGTTTACATTGAATGTTACATACTTGTTTATGCCATTCGATTGTGCATGCTGTCCCCATGTCTTGACATCCAACATGGGAGAAAGGACAACAACAGTAAAAAGATGGAGCAGGGTGAAGTGTCAATGAGATAAGCCAAGCCAAGGTCATAAAAGAGACAGCACTACCTACCCCACACGTGGGACCAAGGACACACCTTAAGGTCAGGGTTACAGAGCTTGATGGCAGCAGAAGTAACATGGACTACAAGCCAGTTGGAAATGAGCAAGGATGGTGACAGAGAAGTCTAAAGGGATTCCAAGAGAGTCTAGAGGCTATCAGATTTTCGTGCTTCTACTTTAAAATATGGTGGGTCCAAAAATCAGAGTTTAAGTTGGATGATCTAGAGGTTCAGGGGCTCAACAAAAAGGTCAATCCTTCTATCATCTTTAACAAGTTCTGAGTTCAAAGAGCCCTTCTAGGTGTTGTTAAGAAGAGAATCCAAAGTGGCTGGGCCTATGCAGCATTTGCTCTTGAAATACTGATGTCTATAGAAGATGGAAAACCAAGAAGGCAGCCTCCTTCCACTCCTAATGGCCCTGAGCTGAGGAAGGGGCACCTGTGAGCTTCTCCATGGAAGAATTTGTTCTCTGACAGGGCAGTCGTTCCTCTGCGTACAGGTGTGTCACCAGCTCCTAGAGAGACAGGCACAATGTACAAGAAAAGACAAGCCGGGCAGAGGCTGGGATAGTAGCTGCTGGCTGAGCCAGCAGGTGAATCAGGCTGCGGACCTGGGCTGAGTATCAAGAGAAAGAGAAAGAGACTTTTGGAGACTATGTCTGCACCGTTTCCACTATTGTTTAATATTGGTGGTTTTAGCCAACGCAGTCAGAGAGGAGAAAACAATTAGAGGCATAAGAAGTGGGAAAGGGGATCTATAATTTGACAGATGACATAATATTATGAAAACTCAGGGAAATCAAGAAGAACACACAAACAGTAAAAGCATTCAGCAAGACTGTCACTATAACATTAACATACAAAAATAATCCATAAGTAATCAATAACCCAGTAGGAGGCATACTGGGAAATTCCATTCATAAAAGCAACAAAGGGGCGCTTGGGTGGCTCAGTCATTAAGCGTCTGCCTTCGGCTCAGGTCATGGTCCCAGGGTCCTGGGATCAAGCCCCGCATCGGGCTCCCTGCTCAGCAGGAAGCCTGCCTCTCCCGCTACCACTCCCTCTGCTTGTGTTCCCTCTCTTGCTGGGTTTCTCTCTGTCAAATAAATAAAATCTTTAAAAAAAAAAAAAAAAAAAGCAACAAAAACATAAAAATACTTAGGAATAACCTTTACAAGAAATGTGAAAAACTCATAAGGTAAAAGCCAAAAACTCTCTTCAGACACAGAAACACAGACTTGCAGAAAGATTCACCTTTCCAGGAAGGACTGCTTAACATCATAAAGAAGTCAATCGTCTGCGGTCTCCTACAGGAATGTAATGCAACCCCAACAAAAATACAAAGGCCTTGGGGCGCCTGGGTGGCTCAGTCGTTGGGCGTCTGCCTTCGGCCCAGGTCAGATCCCAGGGTCCTGGGATCGAGCCCCGCATCGGGCTCTCTGCTCTGCAGGAAGCCTGCTTCTCCCGCTACCAGTCCCTCTGCTTGTGTTCCCTCTCTCGCTGTGTTTCTCTCTGTCAAATAAATAAAATCTTTAAAAAAAAAAAAATACAAAGGCCTTTGTTCCATGGATAGATTGAGTTGGTTCTGAAGTTCATATGGAAAAACAAATATGCAAGAATAGCTAGAAGAGAATAGCAAGAAAGTGCCCTGAATAGGAAGCTCAGGGGGAGTGTGCCGGATGGTGGAGCGAACCATGAAGCACGTGTGAGTAAGAGTGTGGTACTCAGACATGAATACCTTCACGTGGTCACAAACACCATGGACAGTAATATACAGTCTAGGAATAGTCCAAGTACACATGGAAATTTAGATCATGGTAAAGATTGCAAATAAAACTGGGGAAAATAACATTTTCAATAATGATACTGAATTAGATTGTCTCTTGGGAAAAAGATAAAATTGGTTCCATATGTCATCCTATACACCACAATAAATATTAAATGGATCAGAGATCCAAATAAAAAATAAAACCTTGCAAGAACTAGAAAAAATACGCATGTACATATGTAAACATTTTTTTTAATTTTGTGAAATTTTTTACATATATAATTTTAATTAAATATATTTTTTATTTTTTTTAAAGATTTTATTTATTTATTTGACAAAGGGAGAGAGATCACAAGTAGGCAGAGAGGCAGGCAGAGGGAGAGGGGGTAGCAGGCTCCCTGCTGAGCAGGGAGCCCGATGTGAGGCTCGATCCCAGGACCCTGAGATCATGACCTAAGCTGAAGGCAGAGGCTTTAACCCACTGAACCACCCAGGTGCCCCAACTAAATATATTTTTTTAAAAGGAATGTGAGAAGACAAAGCAGAGACTCTTGAAAATAGTTACCTCCACGCAGTGGGTGGGGACAGGACAGGTATGGGAGGGAGACTTCTCCATGTTCACCTGTTTACATAGTTTATCTTTGAACTATATATACATTTTACAAACTCAAAAAAATAGAATTAAATTAAAGGAATTAAGAAGAGAAACATTGAAATAGCATACACATGTAAACAAACCTTATATCAAATTGATAGCACAACCACACAGAGAAAATAATTAGTTCAATTTGAATATAATACTCGGTACAGAGAGACGGCTAAATTCTAAGAAGAAAAAGAACTGCAAAGAAATCTTCAAGTTACTAAACAAGTTTGTAGTTGTAGAGTGTTGTGATTGGGGACTTACTTTGTGTACTATTAGAGGATAGAGCAAAAGGGTAAAATATTTACATGGAACAGGATTTTCACTTTGGAGGTGGCAAAACAGGAATACAGAGTGAGGAAAACTTAAGTAGAACCTTATGGATTTGAGTTTGTGGTTTAAACATACATATCCTGACTCTCTGTCCATTGAGAGGGCCATGTCTCACGGGCCATGAGCACACATCCTGCCCACATCTTGGCTTCTAAAAACTATGAAAGAAAGAGAGGAAGGAAGGAAGGAAGGAAGGAAAGAAGGAAGGAAGGGAGGGAGGGAGGGAGGGAGGGAGGGAGGAAGGAAGACAGGGACATAAAAGGTACATGAGTGACCAGGTCTGAGCAGTCAGTACAAGGTGAGCCTGTGCTGTATCAGAAGTCCAGGAAACGGAGGGGGAAAAAAAATCTAGGAAATGCTCAAAAACTACCAAGAAATGACTGATACTGGACAAAATGGAGACAATTTGAGCATCACGAAGATCCGTGATGGCAATGAATTATAATATGTTGAAATCCACAGTAATGATACTCAATAAGTAAGAGATAGAAAAAAGGAAAAATCTTTTTATCCAGAAGAATACCAACTATTAAATGCAGAAGGGATGCTAGCCTTAGAAGCTCAGTGTTTTGTGACTCTCAACGCAATAACTGATTCAAAGACGGATCCTGAACAGGTACAAAATCGTTGGGTGAGGCATCATTGGGGAGGGGTCAGGATGTTCATGAGGTCTCAAAGCATCGCCCTTCAGATTATCAACCGACTACAAAGAGGAAAATTTGTCTCCCCAACACAGAGGTCTAACGGTCACTTCTTTATTCAAGTGACCAAAGGCAGGAACGCCTGGGTAGCTCATTCGGTTAAGCTTCTGCCTTTGGCTCAGGTCATGATCCCAGGGTCTTGGGATCGAGCCCCACATTGGGCTCCCTGCTCAGCGGGGAGCCTGCTCCTCCCTCTGCTGCTCCCCCTGTTTGTGCTCACTCTCTCTCTCTCTCTCTCTAAATCTCTCTGACAAATAAATGAGTAAAATTTTTTTAAAAAGGGATCAAAGGTAGCTTCGCCCACAGAGAGAGATCCTGGCGTCATGGGCTGAAGGGTGATGCTTTGTACTTCCTGACGTAGTACAATATCAGACACGCAATGTCACTTCCGTGATGCTCTTGACAAAAGTCTTAATCTGCATCTACTCAAGAGGAAACAGACCCGTCCAACAGACAGGAAGGACATCATACAAAAGTACTTTGAAATTGACCGTGCCAAAGAGAAAGAAAGCAGAATAATACAACACACACAGAAAACGACAAAACGGAGACAAAATCAAGCACTGTGGATCTGGGTTTGGAAGACTAGAGCTATAATTTGGAAACAATGAGAGAGATCTGAATATAGGCTGTGTAATAAATGATATTGCTGAAATACTGGTCATTTTTTTGGTGTGGTCATCATATGGCGACTATGCAAGAAACACCTGGTTAATGTTTTTAAGGGTGAAATATCTCTACTAACCTAGGGGTGATATTTCTACTAATTTCTAAGTGGATCAGAAAAAAATGTAAGTGTACAGAATAAAGTAAGTGGCAGGAAATATTAACTTGGGAATCTAAGTAAAGGATGTATATGTTTTTGTTGCACTGCTCTTTCAACTCTTCGGTGGATTTGAAGGGTTTTCAGAAAGAAGGAAGGTGAGGGCGCCTGGGTGGTGCATGAAGCTCAAGCAAGGTCCTCGGAATCGTGACCCGTGACCAACCCCGCACACCCAGCCCTCACCCACTGCAAGACCCGAAAGCAGCAGGGGAAACAGACAATTCAACCAAATCGATAGCGTGAGGACACCAAAGTTTTGGAATTTTTTTTTAGATTTTGTATATTTGACAGAGAGACACAGCGAGAGAGGGAACACAAGCAGGGGGAGTTGGAGAGGGAGAAGCAGGCCTCCTGCCCAGCAGGGAGCCCAATGTGGGACTCAATCCCAGGACCCTGGGATCATGACCTGAGCCGAAGGCAGATGCTTAACCACTGAGCCACCGGTGCCCCCCACCCTCCACTTTTTTTTTTTTAATCATGTGGACTAAGTTGGTGATGGTTTCACTGACCTTTAAGGAAAAATTTGACAAACAAAAGAAAGTTGACTATCCTTTTTCTAAAATCCCATTTTCTCAGCTCTAATCAGGCAAAGGTCCCAGAGTTTCATTTTAAATCTTCCTGAAGTACCATTAAATTAAGACTTTCTGGAAGAGGGGGAAAAAAGAAGAAGTAGATTCCTCGTGTCCCAGGCGAGGCATGCGGAATGCGTGGCTCGTGGCTAGCAATCCCCTCCCGTCCTGCGTGGGGGCCGCCTCGGGAGAGCCACAGCCTTTGTCCCTTTCAAAACCAGCGATCACGCTTACCACTCACCTTTCAGAGAAATTGAGGTTTGACCTGCAAAACAGGAAAATCGGAGGTTCATTAAATCATTCCTGCATGACAAAAAAAGCACATGCGAAGTTTTGCTCCAGGAGGATGGCTTGCCTGTCCTTGGATTTTTCTTTTCCATCTAACTTCCTCCTGACTCAGCCTGACTCCATCTAGTGTTACTTTTGGAAACTGGAAGCACACCTCCCTTCTCTCCAACTATCACTGTTTGCAGAGGAGCTCTGGTGTAACTCGGGCCAAGAACAGCTCCCCGCACGTGTTGGGGGGAAGGCTACACCCCGGCTACATCCCAGCCGCCCGCTGCCCCCCTGCCTTGCATCTCCCCCTTCCCTCCCTCCTGCCACCTGCTTGCCACGTGCTTTCCTCCTGCGCCCTGCCTGTGCTCCCTTTCTGGGACTTCACCCTCACCTTCACCATGGCTGTCTGTGAGTGACCCCTGCAGCCACCCTGTGCAGATGGACGATGGAAATCGCCTCCTGTGATTCTGATGTTTCAGAAGAATCCAGAACTTCCAAATGCACACAAGACCGGGACTTGTTCGGACATGGTTATACACGGGGACATAAAGCCATGGCAACGGTGGCTTCAACAATGCTTTTAAAGTGGTTTGTTGTACTGCACACAGCAGTACACACACACACACACGTGTCCCTCACGACAAACTGTCACAGCTTCTCCATCCTCCCAACCCCCAACACGCGCACACATGTGAACCCATGCCCAGGGTTGGAAATTGGGATTTGGGAACTCTTCTATTTTTTTTGAATTCCATGACGAAGATATCCCTGAAATAGCATCTGCAGAGACTCCTGGGGGGCACTGGAGTTTCCAAGGCCAAGTACCCTAACTCAAAGTGCCCCTCCATGCCTGTGGGTGGTCTGGAAGGCCAAGGTGGCACGCCCACCCCCGTCATTGGTGAGAAGATCACTACGACCCTCGGTCGTGACAGAGGGCCACAGCTGGCCACAAGAGTCATGGGCCCAGGGTGCCACCGCCACCCAGCAGAGGGCCCCCCATCACTATCCCCCATCTACACAAAACTGACTCCCATCTTGTACTCCCACCACAGGGAGCAGCTGGACCCCCAAAAGGCAATACAGGCTCTAGGTCTGGGGTTCATCTCTTCGTTTCCAGTTCCTCTCTTCCCCCGAATTAGGAGCTAATCCTTCTCATCCTACTGGTGGGAGGGCCCGAGTCAGCTCCCAGCGCAGTGGGAGCGCCATGCCTAGGGGAGCCAGGACGAAGATGTCCTCCCCGCACGGGATCCCAGCTGCACGTTCAGGGGAACCTGGCGCCGTGCCAATCCCCCAAGGGCTGCCAGGAGACAGAGCTGCCCCAGCGAGAAGGCCCCTCAGGGGAGGGAAAGGCAGGGGCCGCAGGAACCAGCCAACCTGGAATGCAACCTTCCCCCATAATCGGTCTCATGGATTTGTTGGCACCTGAGAGCTGTTTAGTGTGTTTCTTCTATAAAAAGGAATGGGACGCCTTAGCCAGTGCGGGTCTGGGTATGTATGAACGTGTATGTGTGTGACATAGGACACATGGTGTCATGGTCCCCCAGCCCGTAATGCCCCCAATTCCACCACACGTTCCTAAAGCTCCCCGGTCACCCCTCCCTCCCCTGCATGACAACCCCAGGTGCAGAGGAGGTGACGTCGTCAGCAAGAGGAGAACGGTGTGGCCACCGTAGGCCCTGGCGAGCACTGCCTCACGGCCCCACTAAACCCAGGTTGACCACATGTTCCAGAACTATCTCCAAGAACTATCCAGGTTTCCCCCATTGTCCTCACACCATTATTAGCAATGCCTTTTCGCTCTCCCCAAGTCTTGGTTTGGATAATAAGCTCAATGGTCACTGTAATCACCCTCCTCTCCCCGAGTCCAGGCCCCTGTGGGGTGGCTGAACAATGTGGGCGCTGCGGGGGTGTTGGAAGTGGGGGAGAGGATGGGACAGAGAGAGAGAGAGAGAGACAGTGAGAGTTGGAATAAGAAGGGGAGGGGGGCAATGCTTGGAGGCAGAGTTCATGAAACACTCTTCCGTAAGCCCCGAAAACCAGAACATCTGAAGGAGGCAAGATCCTCAAGAAGGTGAACTTGTAGAGAAAATCTATTTCCAGCCCAGTTCCCAGGCAGCACCCTGATGACAGTGTGCCACACATTCGTCTCCCCCTTCACTCACACGTCCACCCCTCCTCCCGTAAGCACGCTGTAGCGCTCACTGCGTGCCAGGCCCCAGGGAAGACCTGGAGGAGAGCCCAGGCTCCAGGTCCCCTCTAAAACCCAGCACCCCACCCAGCCCAGACCTCTGTCTGCATGCCAGCCCTTCCCGAGCACCCCTCTACTTGGAAGTCTCTAGCCTCAGATTCAATGTGTTTAAAAAAGGAGTCCCCATCTCAGCCCCCTAGTCCACTGCCCAAACCTGCTCTAACATCTACTTCCTGAAGGGCACCACCCCACGGGGGCCTACCCACCCCTACAAATGCTAGACTGCTCTGGATTCTTCCCTCTTGGTGGCTGCACCTTCACTCAGCTCCCCGGTCCTGGACCTACCGCC
This sequence comes from Procyon lotor, assembly GCA_028646535.1. NCBI lineage: Eukaryota > Metazoa > Chordata > Mammalia > Carnivora > Procyonidae > Procyon > Procyon lotor. The sequence continues at coordinate 36,759,390 of CM053617.1, read as the reverse complement.
TCAGTATCTCTCTGATCTTTGCCCAGCAGGGCTTTGCAGCAGGTCTGAAGTCCTCGAAGGGCCTCCCAGCAGGTCTCCCTGTCTCCAGCAGATGCCCCCCACCCCACTCCATGCTACTACAGAGGAAACCATATCCCGTCCCTCTCCTGCCTAGAATCCATCAGTAATTGACCAGAAGTTTCAGGATAGGATGCAGACTCCTTCATTTAGCATACAATACCCTGAGTAAAACTACCCCTCTCTCCAGCCTCCTCTGCAGACCTTCATGTGAAGTATTTGCTCCTGTCCCACGGAATGCTTGTTCCCCGTATGTGCACACTGACACACATCGGCGTGCCTTGCTTCTCACCCCTCCATATGCAATCCCGTGCTGCCTGCGCTCCTAGACATCCTGCTTCCCACCTGGACCACTCTGCATCCCCAGGCACAAGGCAACACATGCTTAGCTGTGTCACAGCCTCTGCTCCGACCCCAACACCCTGCAACGAGCGCCCAGAACACGCCTGTGTCCCCTGCAGACTGAAAGGGAGCTTGTCTTCTCCCAATCCTCGGCACCTAGCCCATGGCTGAATGCCCATTCAGTCATTCATTCAACACATATGAAAGTACCCACTCTGCTCCAGGGACTGTGCTAAATTCAGGGGCTACAGAGATAAAAATAAAGACCCCACCCTCAAGGACCTTACACTTCAGGGGGAAAACCATCAAAAGAAACAGACAAATATATTGCATAATGTCAGTGAAGGGAAAGTAATATGAAGAAAAATAAGCTAGGGAAGGGAAAAATAAGCTAGGTAAGGGAAAACACTGATCAGGGGAAAGGGTTTCTATTTTAAACAGGCCTTATAAAATGAAATGGTGGCCTCGAAGCAGAGATATGAAGCAACTGAAGGGCAAAGTCTGCAGCTATTTGGGAGAAGAGCATTCCACGTAACAGAAAATGGCAAGTGCAAAGGTCCTGAGGCAGGATTGTCCTCAGAGGATATAGTCTCTGTGCAGAAGAGCAGTGTGGCTCATGGCAGCAGGGAAGCCAGGTAACTTGGAGCAGGCCATATGGGCTTCCCAAATAGGTCATGGCAGGGGCTAGGGACCTCATTTTGAATGCTGGGGGGATGCACTGAGGGGTTCTGGGGGGGGATGGGGCAGAATATAAATGAGGATATGCAGAGGCAAGCTCAAGTCCCCTTTGTCTACTGTACCTTGTGGCCCCTCACTCTCACGAATCCTGCCCACTGACCAAAGAGGGGAAGAGGGGACATGGGGTGTATTCTAGTCTCCTAAGAAGCATTTTGGAGTGGCGAGAAGGGCTAGGATGACAGACAAGGAAGCACAATGAATAAAACAGGAGGGAAAATGATACCCCACACTTCCGACGATAGTGACCTTACCTTGGGACTCTCTTCTTTAGTGTGACAGTGTCTAAAGGGAGAAAGCAGGGCATTAGAAAGGGGACACTGTGATCAGTGGCGCAGCCTGCTCAGTGCCAGGCAAGCAAGAGCCAGGCAGGGCCAAGAGTGCTCTTTGTCCTTCTCCTTCAGCTCTGTCGGAGCTTCTCCATCCAGGTCCCATCACTGAGCCACCGCTTAGCAGGGCACCTAACCGAGCCTTCCCTAGAGCCTCCCTACCCCCATCACTCCTCATCAGCCCCCTTCGCTTGCTGCTCCCAGACCCGCTTGGTCTAAAGGGATCCCGCACATCTCCCTCTATGTGATGAAGAGGCTGCTTGTTCTCCCCTCCTGATCATAGGCATACAAAAATAATGGTCAGCCAAGTCCTATGACCAATTAAACCCCTTGTGCAGTGGGGCAGGCTGGCTATCTCAGGAAGGCCCCGAGGGCCGTGTCTCCTCTGCCTGGCCTGGACTCCCCCCTTCTGCATATCATCGTGGGTAATAATTGCATATTCCAGAGACACCGTTGAGGCTCGTTCCTCCTCACCCTTGGGAAAATGTCACAGAAAACTGCATCATGATCCCATTAAGCAGGCTGGCAGGACAGGGAATGATTTTTGCAAGTCCCACCATGAGAGAAAGGGGATGCCAATCAGTGTTGTATTTTGCGACCAGAACTCACAGACTGACTGCCTGGCCTGTGGAGTGAGCGCGCCAGCACGTGCCTCAGGGACACCGAGAGCCACGCCAGGGTCCACATCGGCCCAGCTTCGTTCGGACCAAGGGGACACAGAACTGCTCTGAGTAGGACCAGCCCAGTTTATGACAAAAAACAACTCAGCAGCCCCTCCCTCACCCACCCAGCCTCCTCATCCCCTGGGATCCATTTTATCTCGCCACATTTTTGGATATGGGAATAGACATTTCGGTCTGAAGCCAGCTCACCTCACTTCCCCAGCTCTCTCCAAGAAATCTGATTCTTAGGAATGGAAAAGTACAGAGAGAGAGAGAGAAGAGGGGAGGGGGGGAGACGGGCAAGAACACAGAGGGGCCTCTGCGTTTCTTTTCAACCCAGCCTGTTGGTGTTTCTCTGGCCAAGTTTCAGAGGGGCCCCTCAGGCTTCGGGCACTGCCCTGGTCTGGGTGGGGGCGGAACCGGCCGGGAGGTCGCTGCTCCCTTACCATTGAAGCCTGGGTTTGCGCTCCTCGAGTCCAAGGAGTCGATATCAAACAAATGCTTCTTGATCATGCAGATCTTCAGGACCAGGAAGACAGCCGATATGGCGATGCCCAGAGCCGTCCCGATGAGGGCATACGTGATGTCTGCAGGGCAGGGAGGAATGGACAATGGGTACCGGTCAGTCACCACCCTGCAAAGTCCTCTAAGCTCCCTTCACATTCGGGGTGAAGTCCAAAGTCACCACAAAATTTCACATTCCAATGCACTGAGGCCCAGGGCCACCTTTGCCCCCAGCCCCTCCCCCGCCCCCTCCCCGCCCCCTGGAACCCCATCCAGCTCTCCTCAGCCAGGGGACTCATTCCCCAGGGGCTGATGGCTCCCTTCTCTGGCCTCCCGGAGCCCTACCTCACTCCACTTAGCATTAATTCATTTATACAGCACGTGTTCATTGCCCACCTGCTCCGTGGTGAGCATGGAAGGCAAAGGAAAAGATCTGACTCTGTCCTGAGGGGCCTGCCATCAGCCGGGGCAGGGGGGGGCTCGCCGGAAGGCCGGGTCACGGGGTGGGCTGGGCTGGAGTGGGAGCTCGGAGTCTTCCCTGAGGGGCAGGGATGAAGATGTCTAGACGGAGTCCCTGAGGTGGAGAAGAACCGCGGCTGTGCACGTGCAGAGAGGAGCAGGGAGCACAGCAGAGCGCAGGGTGCTGTGGGAGCTGGAGCCACACATCTTCCAGAGAGCGGACCAGGGGGGGCCTGGTGACTCCGGGGCCCTTTGGAGAAGGGCTCTCCAACAGGGCTGTGCCCCGGGGGTAAAGCCGTGCTAGTCCTCGAGCAGATGTGGAAGTGAGTGCTGCCCCTGTTCTGTGATGACCCACAGGAAACCCGCCGGCACACCCCGCCCCCTCAGCCCTGCACAAAGAGGCAGCAGGGCAGTCACCTACCAATGTCGGCCCCAGCAGACTTGCCCGTTGCTAACACTGGAGCTCCTCCAACATCTGTGAAGAAAGGACACCCACAGTCTGGTTAGAACCAAACTGGTGGCCGTGATCAGACAGGGGTGAAGGGCCAAAGCCCTGTCCCCAGCCCCTGCCTCCCACAGGTCTGGGAAAGCCTGGCACGCTTGGCCTCCAGCCTCAGGAGCAGAGGCGAGCTGCTGGTTACTACGGAGAGTCCTGGAGCCTCGCCGGGATGCCGGCGCCCTCCCCCCAACCCAGGCCAGGAGTCCCATCGAGTTCCATTCAGCTGGCTCTTCCACGTGGCCTCCCAGACCCACGCCGACTGCTGCCGGCTTCTTTCCCCCTCTTCTCGTGCCCATGAAGCCTCTCATTCCGGACAGACCACATGGCTCCTAGCTCCCCACCCAGGCCAGGGATCTGTTGCCTCTGGGCCATTCCCTGTGCCTGGCCCCATCTTCCCACCTCTCCCCTTGGTTCCATGTTACGTCCTCCTGAGCCCCCACACCTGGCTCAGCCATGTGCTCTCCGGGGATGGTTCTCAGCCGCCATAGATGACCACACCATTTACTTAACGATGGTACAATGCACTACTGTGTGCCAAGCACCCTCCGTCCTAAGAGTTTCTGAGCTATGAATCCACTGGTGGTATCTTCTTGCCGGTGCCCCCTCTGTGCTGTCCGTGCCCCATGGACAGGGTTCTACCCCCAGTATTTGACACGGCATCTGGCACAAAGGAGGCATTAATAGACGGTTGCCAAATGAATGGTGGTGATAGGTGACACCGCAGGGGTGCCCCACGCTTCTGGCCCGAGCTTGAGAGCTTCCATCAAGAGACGGGGCTCAGGCTGGGGCCACGGTCCCCGCAGACCAGCTCTCGAAGACGCACAACAGAGCGATAGGCCTTGTAGGGGAAGGTGTCCAGTAACTGGCCACTGACTTGGAGGCGATACTGGGTGTGGCTCCTGCATGAATGCACTTGATAGTCTGCAGCAGCAGCTCTGGGAGCTCGGCACCACTGTCATCTCCATGTGGTGAATGAGGAACCAGAGACACTGAAGACTTAGTAATGGACCCAAAAGGTCAGGGTCAGAGCCACGCCACTTGCACCGGGAGCCCGTGATACGCTGCAAACACCAATCTCAGGGAGCGAACAGAGTGATGCCACAAGCCACAAGGTCAAGGGCTGGAGGGGTTTAGGCTGGGGAGGGTGGACGATGAGATCCAAACCTGGCTCTAGGTACAAGCTTCCAGGCAAAGGCAGAAGGAGGAAATGCCAGGACCCCTGTTTCTCAAAGGAAGCAGGTGACTTCATGGCGAGGGGCCAGATCTTCCCCAGCTTAGCTCCAAGAGAAGTTCGCCTCCCAGTTCCCCAGCTATCGGAGCTTGAATGATGACCGAGGGCCACGTCTGCTGACTACAGACAGTGCTGCCTGGGATGACATGTTGGGACAACGCTCTACAGAGGACGTCTTGCTCAGCATGGGACTGGTGGGGAAGGGATCATCATCGTGGAGTTTGGAGTTTTTCTGGTGGCCTCACTTAGTCGATGGATAAAGTTGGGGAGTTATGAAGCAAAAGCACACAGCCTTGCTCTGATCACAAGTCCTCTTGGAAAGTCAGTGACTTCTGTCTTTCCATCCACTCACCTAAACATCACAGACACGCCCACCCCCACCCCCCCATACACAATATGACCTTGGTCTTATCGGCTCTCCCAAGCCCCTCCTGAGCTCCATTGTTTCTTTACATCCTTTACACTAAACCTGCTGCTCCAGCTAGGTTGAAAACCACTCCAAGGATGGGACAAAATCTTCTGTTTTGCGCATGGTTGGGCTGGGCTGTTATGAGTACCTTGGTTAGGAGCTGACTGCCAGATGGACGCCCAAAATTGAGAGTTTCATATGTCCCCTG
>CM053617.1:36728698-36753455 GCA_028646535.1 Procyon lotor | reverse complement strand
GTTACTTTGAACGAACAAATGAATGGAATGAGCATGAGCACTGGTATTGGTGGGTCAAGCCCTCCCCAAGGGAACGTGCTCCTGGGATGTGACACTGCTACATTCTGGAAGGCTGGGAAGAGAGGCCAGCGACAGACCCGTCCCACCCAGCCACCTCCCTTCATGTGGAAGCCCTGCCCCCAAAGCAATGGGAATACACCGGTACACCGGGCCATTAAGCTGGCTTCTCTGCGAAGTTCGGGCCCAGGAGTCATGTACTCTGGGTCAGCTGTGATTAATCCTACGGCCTCTGAGTTCCTAGTTCGTTACAGAATAGAGGCAGGAAGTCCCAAGATCTTAGCAGAAGACAATTCTCAAGCTCACTGGAGCTGAAAGGAGAGGGACAGCCATTGTGAGCCCTGGTCCCTGGCATGTAGATCTCGCTGACTGGCACCCGGGGGCTGTGGGAATCCAGACGGCACACACCGCCCTGCCTCAGTTTCCTTAAGCAGCATCTTGCACAGATCAATAAGAAGGAAAAAAAAATCAAAAGGAGACCAAAAGAGGTTGGTGATGTGAAATACTCACAAGGAAAGATCCTTAAAGAAAATAAAGAGGAAGCAATATTTTTGCTGCAAATTCAAAAATGCATATACTCAGTTCACTGTCCCTTCTTATTCAGTGATGGGACGGTTTCCCAAGGAAAAAACTGTTAAAAATGTAGCTGTGTCGCCACTATTTATAACTGGATCAGCATTATCAGGGAAGGCAGTGGCGGTCCCAGGGACACACAGAGACTTTCTCTGCCTCTGACCTTCGGAAGTTTGCCTATTGCTTCACTTCCCCCTTGTGTCTCCAAGATCCAGGCCAAAGGCAGTCTCTCTTGGGGCTCAGACAAAGCCATCCGTGTAAGACCTCCCAACGACCTACACGGAGCAGCTGATGAGAAACGGAAAAGTTCCAGTTGCATCTATTTGAAGCCACACTTTTCTTTCCCATCCACTGTAAGACAAGTTCTAAAACACAAAGGAAAGCAAAAGAGCAAACAAGCAAACAAAAGAAGACCCGGATTAAATAGGCTCCCATTATGGCAAGGCAGTTGTAAGAGAAGGTCGCCTTGGGAGATGGAATCTGCTACAGAATACAAAGGCCATGTGTGTGCCCCCAAAAGCCATTGGGACACGCTGAAATGTAGGGCTTGGGAACTGGCCCTCTCCAGATGCAAGACCAAGTCTATATATTTGCTCGCTTACCAGTCCACTCCTTGTTGCCATTGATTAAAATGGCATTTCACCAAAGAGCCTGGGTCACTCATTCATTCTTTCTTCCCCACCCTCCCCCCTCAAAAAAAAAAAAATCATCACTGAGCCCTTCCATGTACCATGCCCTGTGTCAGGTATGAGGATGCATTTCAGAAGAATCTGGCAGGGTCCCTGGAGTCGAGGTCCCTGGCCAGGGCCACCATGCCAACCTTGGCTCTTACCACGAACCCCCTCCGGCCCTCACCAACCACAAACAGGCAGCTAGCTTCATCAAGTCGTCTGCAAATTTCTCTTTCCACTTATCTAACTTTTGCTCGGCCTGTTTTGTCTCTTGACATGGCACGGCCCACAGCTGTTCCAGCCCCCCTCACCCTGTGGCCCAGTAGAATCCCACAACCTCCAGGTGACCTTCTCATTTCCCCTGACAATGTGTCCTTGTCTCCGTTACTCCTATGCCAGTGTCACGCTCGTCTATGGCCCGTTCACACTTTTTATTAGCTATCTCCATGATATCTACCAGATCTATGCTCAGATCTACATGTCCCCTCCTCCAGATGGCGAGGCTGGGGCCCAGAGAGGGGGATCAGACCTCCCCACCTGTCCTTCTCTTTAAGGTAGGTGCAGTGATAACGGGCTCATAAACTGGGGCTTACACATGTTTGTTCAGTTTGATTTCAGTCTCTTGAATTCTTCTGAGACCACGGCACCTGGAGTGAGGGTAGGTACACTGAAGAATTGTTTCAAGTGCAGTTTAAATTACACTCTTGTTGTCAATTCGTCCCCTTTGAGGATCTGGACCTGTTGACACTTTCAACATCTTGATATGTGCTTGCTTAATTAAGCAGTAGCACTAAATGTTTAGTAAATCTCACTCCTAATTATCTGCTCCGTGTCTCCAGTGAGAAAGGAATTATTTAATTTCTTCCCCTGAAACTTGAAATATGGGTTCCCTGTGGTAGTACTTTCAGATCCAATTATTAAATTCCCTCTAACATTTTGGGGTTAAGTAGCTGAATAAGAAATTATAGTTTCATCTTTGCCCCCAAATACTTTTAGGGTAACAGTTTTCCATTTGCTTTGTTCACTCCCTACATTTAAAGCTTTTTTATATAATCTTAAGTCAAATAGCCATTTGGTTTATTAAAATATGTTATTTGGGGTCAGACTGAGATACTGATTAAACTGCAGGAGACAGACTTTGCAAATTGCTTCTATTATTAGCATTTTCACTGTGAATGAAGACGTGTCCATCTGAAAGTAGGTAGATTCATTCTGACTCAGAGCATGAGTCTGCCTCGCAGTCTGTGGGTGGCAGGATTGGACTGAAAAGCCATCAAGGGTAACTTTTTATGAGGTCTGGGAATTAGAGCTGCTGTCCCTTAAGACTTCACCAAGGAGCTTCACCTCCCCATTGGGCAGAACCCCAAACCTCCGCTCATACTCTCATTTCCATTCTGATCTCCTTGTCCTGCCAAATGCAATCTTTCTAAATCACAGTGCTGGGTACAAGGCACTCGGGACTCCACCTCCCTGCCATCCCTGGGGTCGGGCAGGACCTTACCCTGCTCTTCAGTTCAACGTGTCTCACCCGCCATGAGGCCCACATCTGCATCTCACCTGCTCATGATGAATGAGCAAGGAGATGTTACCTAAACATGACCGTCATTGGAGCAGAAGACACAAGGCTCACGAAAGGCCCTTGGGGATCGAGGTGATTGCAGCTGGTCCTCACCTAGACACTGTGCCTCTCTGGATTCCCCACAGACTGACCTTCTGGGGCTCCAGGCAGAGAGCTGCTATACTTTCTCCCTCCTGTGCTGCCCTTCTACTAAGAACATTCTGCTTTTTCCAGATGGCCAGTGGGCTGCTCTGGACATGCCTGAATCAACACCAACCCAGACTAGCTACTTTTGTTGCCCAAATGTTGGCTCCGTCCCTATCCCTGCCTTTAGGCATTCTCACCCCACCCCCCCACCCCCCATGGTTTCAGCTGTGACTCAGTAGTCAGTTCTCACAGCTGGATCAGATAGGAGCTTCAGCAGCTCATGCCTGTGTTCTTACCAGACAGGGTGGCCTCCAGCCATCCTACTCTCAATCCTAAAAGTCCCCTATGAACTGGCTGTGGGCACCACTCCGCTCATACCACTGGGCTGGACCTCTGGGCGTCATCCCCAAGCCCGTTCTCTTGCCCGCACCCAATCGATTACTAAAGACTTCCCATCTACCCTCTCCACGTCCCTCCATGCCTCCTGCCAAATGTCGTCCTCCGTCATCCCAAGGCTGGGCAGCGACAAAAGGCTGCCTCCTGATCCTCTAGTCTGATTCCCCCAAATCCATGCCCTGAACAGCCAACACAGAGATCTGTCAGAGGACTCTAATACTTCCCAGGGTTTTCCAAGGGCTAAAGCAGAGATTCCCCCAAACTGTGTGGTGATCAAATCATCTAGACTTCACGTTAAAGATTCAAATCCCACCCCAGGCCTGATAGACTGGAATCCCCCTGGGCAGATGCTTGGGAATCTTGGGATTGTTACCTGTGGCCCGGGTGATTCTTATCATTTAGGCAAGACGGAGAAGAACAGCCTACAAAGTCAAGTGTAAATTCCTTAATACTCAGGACAAACCCTCCACCTTCAGCCCTGCCTGCCTCCCCCAGTTACCCACGGCTGCCCCGCCCCAGCTCAGGCTCCCGACCCATGGTGACAGGACACCCTCACACTGAGATGCCGCCTCCTCCCGTTTCCACCCCTGCAGAAATGGCCCTGCCTTCTCCCTCATCTTCGGGGGTGCTCCCAAGCGTTGAATGAATGCCCCGTGCTCACTGTGTTCATTGCACCTACGTGTTACCCTGTAACATCCTGTTTGTGTATCAGCCACACCTACAGACAGATCTACCCATATGTGTCCCCAGGTTTCCAGCAGAGCAGGGACTCAGTAAAATGCCCACCGAGGGAAGGGATAAATGAGCCCGCCCAGCGCTGCTGAACACTGGAAGTCGACGTGTTATTTCCCGAGGCAGTGTGTTCACTGAGCCCAGCAAAGCTTCCTCCGCTGAACTGATTGCATCTCTGGAGGCTGCCGCTCATTTCCTCATCGCGCTCTCCCCTCTTCTCTAGTTTGAGTCGATCTTTCTGGAAATGAGGTTCCCCAAACGGACGGTTGTAGTCCCCATTAGTCTCACCAGCACAGAGCACACAACACAACCGCCTTCCTTCGCGGGGACAACGGGCCCATCTGCACGAGGACGGAAATCACGGCTGCCACATCGCACTGCAGACGCGCGGCTCATTCGCGGCCCACGTCACCAAGATCCCTTAGCAGAGACAGCCTCTCGGCCTCTCGTGGACCATCCAACCGTGCCTGGGCTGCGTCCTCCCCGCATGCATTGCTCTGCCGTTTTCCAAATGGAATCTCATTCTGTTATTTCCTGCCCGTATTTCTTACCTCTCTGGATTCATTTTTATGATGTTTTTACTCCTCGTCGACGTGAAAAACATTTCCCAATTTCGTATTTTCTGTAAAGTTCATTAGGGTACCGTGTGCTCCTTTTTCAATGTTATTGATTAAACAATTAAATGAAATCAAACCTAACATGGGCCCTCCTGGATTCCACGGAAAGTTTTTCCAGAGGGTTCCAGCACAGTGTGTCACTTAGGACTTTTTGATCCATTTTCTCTGCAGGCAGGGTTTCGTGCATAATATTCTTTACCTTTACTTCTACTTCCGTGTAATAAAAATAATACTGACAGGTTCATCTGATAGGACAACTTCTCTAAAATAAACTGAATGTGACTCCACTGTCCTCTAGAGGGTCACGTATTTTCAGTTTTCATTATTTATCATTTTATCTTGTGCCACACAGCACCTGCAACCCTACAGTCGGGAGCCCTCCCTCCCATGACCTCACACAGACATGATTTGCAGATAAACTTCAATTTATCAATTCCTTATTCTTCAAATTCCCACTTCCTCATCACGTTTTACTGACACGCACAGCGAAAACATAAAATGGCAAGCTGCGCTTTGCCTCAAATTCATACAACTTTCCTAGCCAAACACTTTCGGCGAAGTCCCCCGGGGAAAATGCCATGACAAATTTGTATGTTAGTGTTGATTTTTTTCCCCAATAACTGGCTACTTTTTTCCCACCGCATATACATGCTCAAGGACTCACCCCAAATTGGGGGAAACTCAAAAACATAGAGAGCGAAATAAAACAAATAATACTGCAGATATTGAGATGAGCTGGTTATTTGGTTTGGTCTTGGGCTTTTTGTTGTTTTTTTATTTACAAAGCATTTTATAAGCACATGGATAACGAGCTGGACTTTGTGAGGAGCCACCATCTCAGGGACATGGCAGGGATGTGACAGGTTGTGGTTTATGTACAATTCCCTGGACGCCCCTTATAACTGCATCCCTTTCCCCCTTCAACAGATCAAACCAAAGCGTAAGTGATATGGCCTGATACATGATCGTGCCCTTGACTCCGCTATCATATATATAAACAATTGAAGGACACTAGACTTCAATCAGCATTCATGAAAATTTAGTGGTGGTGCCACAGCGATATCCAGGAGTTTCACGTATTTAACAACCCGGCAAGTGAGCCTTCCCAGTAATGACCTTTGCAACCGGTAGGCTCCTTAGCTGCATTTCCATCCCTTTCTTCCTCAGAGGAGAGCAATATGTGACCTTTCCTAAGTGGTGATCACTCCCAGGTCAGAAAGAACTCGAGCTAAGGAAAAGTCAGATGTCCTGGAGAATGCTAGAGGCTTTGAGCCAGGGATTCTGAGGCACCTGCCTAGAAAAGCATATGATGGAGTGAAGCTGTCCTAGGCTGTGACCCCTTTAAAATCACAGTGTTTTAAAACAAAAGCTCTTTGAATATCCCCCCGCCGGTTTGTGCTTTTCTTTAGCACGACTTGTACAGACCAGGAACTTGCAGAAAACCTCAGCCCCCTCCGATAATCTCTTTCTCTAGCCTACCTCGAAGGTGCTGCATTCAATCAGGAAGCCAAAAGCCACGAGCTTGAAACAAGCTCCAGGTTGCAACTTACAACCAGTTGGCTCCCACAAAGACCAGACCAGACCAGTCAGAGCCGCGATGGACCCCAGCCCTGACCTTTTGACTTTTCCCCCTTATTATAATGCTAAGAGTCACGGCCAGGGATAGACACTTAACATGCAAATAAACGTTCCATCAACTGCACCTGCACACTCAAGTATCCACCATTAGTATCATACAGAATGTTTTCATTGATGCAAAAATTCTCTGTACTCCATCCCTCCATCTCCCCAACCCCTGACAACCATGGATCTTTGTACTATCTCCATAGTTTTGCCTTTTCCAGAATGTCATACAGTTGGAATTATACAGTACGCAGCTTTTCAGACAGGTTTCATTCACTGCACAATAAGCATTTAAGGTTCCTCCACGTCTTCATGGCTTGATAACTCATTCTTTAGAATGGACTTTTTAAAGTGTTTTAAGAAATTTAAAAAGGAAAAGGTAAATTACTAAGAGACATTAGCAGGTCAATCCCAGTTGCTTTTGTGATAGGTTGACTAGTGGGGATCATGAAAAAGTCACAGATACCTCAAAGCTGGTTTTTCAGTAGAGAACTGACAATCCCTTGCAGTGGCCCTGTGGGCTACATGGAAAAATATGGCTAAGATAAAAGCCCAAATGGTAAAATTAAGAATACAGGTAGGTGACTCACTACCCCTAAACTCCTGGACGATGCAATAAGATTAGCAAAAACAATAACATATCAATTTGTAGACTTTCTTGAAAAGCAACTGAAAAAGTCTATGTTCAAATAAAATAAGTCACTATGTTTCCAAATGCAAGTCAACAACCTTCCTATACATCACCAATAACCAATTTAAAAGAAGGGAGTGTGTGTGTGTGTGCATGTAGGTGTGTGTAGGGAGAAGGGATAGATCTTACAAGTATACAATACTTAGAAATAAACATACTAAAAAATATTGAAGATTCATATTAAGGTGTCTTTTACTGAAAGATTAAAAAAAAAAAAAACCACCCTGCACGCATGAAGGAATATATCAGTTCCATGCATAAGAACATTTAAAATCATAAAGACATTGGGCACCTGGGTGGCTAAGTAGGTTCAGCATCCGACTCTTGGTTTCAGCTCAGGTCATGATCTCAGAGTCTTAAGATCAAGCCCCAAACTAGGCTCCACACTGGGAGTTTTGCCTGATTAAGATTCTCTCTCTTTCTCCCTCCCCCTCAGCTCCCCCCTCCCTCTTTCTCTCTCTCCCTCTCTAAGGAAAAGAAAATCATAAAGACATAAGATGTATATACCCACGCCAAAGTAATTTATAAAGTCAATTAAATTCCAATAAAATCAAACCCCAACATAATTTCTACAAAACTATGTAAGATCAGCTGAAGGAAAAACTAAATGAGACTAGGCAAAACATTTATTTAAAAAATAATGAGACTTGCCCTATTCTCTAATAATTAAAATAGTGCTTTATCTGTGAGTATGGAGTTTGCATTTAAATGTAGGGATTTTGCTCATGATATTGTAGCATTTCAAAACAGAAATTTTATCTGTTCCATAGATAATATAGGGACAATAAGAGAGCCATTTGGAAACAAAGTTAGTTAATTATTCCACACCTTATACAAAAATGGATTTGAGGGGCTCCTGGGTGGCTCAGTCATTGAGCATCTGCCTTCCACTCAGGTCATGATCCTGGGGTCCTGGGATGGAGCCCCCAAGTTGGACTCCCTGTTCAGTGGGGAGCCTGCTTCTCCCTCTCCCACTCCCCTTGCTTGTGTTCCCTCTCTCGCTGTCTTTCTGTCAAATAAATAAAATCTTTTTTTTAAAAAATGGATTCCAAAGAGATAAAGGAGTAAAACTTTCTTTTAATCCTTTAAAAATATTAAAGAAAAATACAGAAAATACTTTTATAAGTTTGAGTGGGAAATACCTTCCTAGATAATATATGAAACCAAGGTACCATGTGCAATTTATTGAATAAATTACATCTCAATTAAAAAAAATCTGACTGAAAAAAGGAATACCATATGACTGAAAAAAAAAAACCCCAGCAAATTTGACAATGTAAAATATCTATGTGGTAAAAAAAAAAAATAAAGTGTAAAGTAACAAATAGGAAGAAAATTTTGTACCATATATAACAGCTAAAGAATTAATGATCAGAAAAAAAATATATATATATATACATGTATGAAAAAGACAGCAAGTAATTGAAAAATAGGCAAAGGTTTGGGACAGGCATTTGACAGAAGAAATTTTTTTTTAGGATTTATTTATTTTTTTAGAGAGAGAAACAAAGAGAGAGAGAGCATGAGTGGAAGGGGCACAGAGAGAGGGAGAAAGAGAATCCCAAGCAGCCTCCATGCTGAGCACCAAGTCCAACAGGGGGCTCAACCCACGACCTGAGCCCATGACCTGGACCAAAACTAAGAGTCAGACACTTGACTGGCTGTCGCACCCAGGTGCCCCAACAGAAGAAATTTTTTTAAACAGTCAATAAACATATGATGAAATGTTCAACCTCACTAATAACTGAATACAATTGAAATTAAATTGTATTGAATCCAATAGTTGAAATTAAAACAACAATGAAATATTCGTTTCCCCATCACTGGGATAAATAATGAAAAAGATTAATAATATCCATTGATAATGAGGCTTCAGGGAAGTAGACCTTATCTTGCAACGATGGTCAGAGTATAAATTTGTAAAATCTTTTTGGAGAGCATACGGGCATTGTCTATTAAAAATTTAAATACGCATAGCCTTAGGCCCAGCAATTCTCTTTCCAGGAATCCAACAGACACAATTGAAAATGTGTAGAAGGATGTTCACTGAAGCACTTGTTACGTTAATGAAAAATTGGAAGTTTCATGAGACTTCGTCACTTGGGGGATGATGGCATACAGTTTGGTGTTGTCTAACTGTGTAATATCACTTACCAAAAAATGTGTAAATAACATCATCGGCAATACTTGTTAAGCATGAAGTGTAGTGTTGTTGGAATATATGTGTGTGGATAGGCACTAAATGGCCACAGAAGAGGGACCTGATGGACGCAGACACACCATTGATGATGATTACCTCTGGGGACAGCAGTGCCCCTGAGGACTAGATCTCTGTGGGCTAGCATGCACAAAGAAGTCCTGAGGAAAGAGGAAGGATGGACAATTGGAATAGGCCAAGGGAAAGAGAGGTGACTTCTCCCAGAGAAGGTGACATCATTACCAAGTCTTGCCTACCTCAAGTGTTGGTAGCAAGAGGTGCTATCAAAGAGCATTTCATTCATTCATCAAGTACTTATTGAGGGCCAGCTGCATAGCAGGCATTCATAGTCCTCCTCCACTTCGTCCTCTTCCTCCTCATCTCTAACATGTCTGCATTACATAGAACCAATCCATGGGATAAAGGCATTTTCAATGTTGATGGGAATATAATTCATTAACTACTCTAGAGGTCAGTTCACTTCCTTAAATTGTATTAATCTAGACTATATCAATCATTAAACTGAATATACCTTTGGACCCAGCAATCTTATTTCCAGGACTTTATTTTAAAGTCTACGACATTTGTGGAGATTTATTGACAAGAATTTCGAATAACTTAACTGTCCAATAACAGTAACGAAAAAGATAAATTGTGATACATCCATATCACGGAATACTATCCTGCTATTCAAATTATGCAATGGAAGCATATTTAACCACCTGGGAAAATGTGTGCTCTCTAGCAACATGAGAAAAGTCAGTCAGAAAATAGTACTTAGGGCATGAGCAGAATTAGGTTTTTAATTTTTATTTGCATCCAGGTGACTGGAAGGAGCCACATTGAAATGTTAAGTGATGTCTGAGCGGAGATACTGCAGGCCATTTTTATTTGCTTCTTTAAACCTTTCAGTATGTCTTCACATAGTCTTTCCTGGAACTATATTATTTTCTGGCCAATGTGTGGAGACCACGCCACACAGCCTGACGCCTGCCCTGCACCCGGAACCACACTGCTCAGTACACAGCATGAGTCAACCTCCTTTTGCAACAGTGAGATGAGAAGACACCAAGTGTCAACCCTTCTTCCCGGGACTTTACAGTGGGAGAGCAGCAATTTTATCCCACGGTGAGAACAATGCAAGAAGGAGAGCGTGACAGTCCATGGTCAAGGGCAGGGGAGAGGGGTAGTGTTAAAAACATTCCCGAGAAAATTGCTCCTCTCCTGTGAATGGCTCGAGAAGCCTGCAGGAGGGAGAGCAAAGTGAGTTCCTTAGAACAGAGGGACCATGGAGCCCAGAGGAGGAAAGGCAGTCACTCCAAAAACACTTCTGAGAATTAGCTATTCGGTGTTATAATCCAAAAGTACTTGCCCACAGGATTTTTCATTGAGTTTGTTTTTGTTCTGGTTTTCCATATAACAATTATTAATAATGAGGTGAAGATTTAGGAAAACAAGGTTCCTGGAAATGAGCAAGGAAAAGGGCCTGGGGAGATGGAGCCATGGGCCTGTTCCCCGCCTTGCCCAGGAAGGACAGTGAGTCAAGCTTCCGAAGACTTCTCCCAGCCTGGGGCGGACATGTTCCAATCTAAACAAGCCAGTCTGCTTTGAGGTCATTTAGATAGAGTCACGTTCTCTTAACCATCCTGGTGTAGTCGCCTTGAAGTCTACGTGGAACGTTCTAGAAGGTATGGTCATCCCTTCCTAAGGTTTCCACAGCCACAGCCCTGCCCAGAGGCTGAGACCGTGTGAGGAGCAGGAGGCTCTGAGGTAGAGCAGACGCAGCCAGGGAGGCCCAGCTCTGCTGTGAGATTACAACCACGTCCAGGGCCTGTGGGGGATGAGTGTGAGACAGACAGACAGAGCGACAAGGGAAAGAGGAGGAAGAAAAGAGTTAGTGAAGGGAAGGGGAAGGAGGAGGGGAAGGAAGACTCAGAAATGGGAGGACCAGGAGATGGAAAGAAGAGGAGAGGAAGGAGAGAGAGGAGGTTCAGAGAAGAGAGAGGGAACAGGAAGAAGGGAGGGGGAAAGGGGGCTGGGGGGAGGGGGAGAAGGAGGACAAGGGTCTATATTTCCAGGGAAACCTTATGAGCCACTTCAGGTTTGGGGAGCAAGTACCTAAGTAAATGTTCTAGAAGGAACCCACCAGCACTCCATGAAAGCAGATTCACATTAAATAATGAACGAGATGACTGCGCTTGAATGAGAGAACTTTTCATCTATTCTAATTGGCACAGAGTCCTTACTACCAAGAGATGTAGTGTACAGTTCCAGAATATACTGTGACATAAACATAAAAAAGGACACACATAAGATCTTATGTTTCAGAGCCAAGTGATGTTCAGAGTGGATTCCCTCCTCGGCCCTTGGTCATCTGATGCATTTTTCTGTTTTCTGTGCCAAAAGATATATTTATACTCATAGTCATTTGTTTTCTTGAATGAATTTGCTTAGGGAGAAAAAGTACACATTTCAGATAATACATCATTCTGTGCTTAAGAACATTATAATGAGCAAACTCCAAAGGCAAATAAAGTTATACTAACCAGTATCTACATAAATTATCTACTTTAACATGTCCCTTATTCATGCCGGATATTAAAAATACCTCTTCTCCTTCCATCCAAAAAAAAAAAAAAAAACCTTCCTCACAACTGAGTTTTATCTCTTCAAAAAACAGCTTATCAAAACCACATCACTAATGCCTTTAATATTATATTACATGTATATAATAAAATTAGATTCTTTCTCACACTTGGGACCATCAGCTTTACTTGGTGGTCCTCTTTATCTTGTACCAGACCAAATTCAAGTTCAAAGCAATCAAAAATGTAATATTTAGCACAAGATAACAAGTCTTACTAAAACAGCAGAACATTTGTGATAAAAAATGATAACCTTCGAATGTGGTGCTTGGTAGCTAAGTTGTTCCAGAACACGGCCCATGACTCCTATCTCTCTCCAGGAAGGGAGGGCTACCTCTGGTCCTTTGCCCACTTTGGGATGAATTTCTCCGAAAGGTTGCCTGGGGCTTGGATCAGTTCCTCCAGGCAACAGCTCAGAGCCACCAGCCTGCCCTGCTGGGAGGCCTGGAAACTGACATCGAGACTTCCCGATGCATGCCTCCTCCCCTCCAGCCAAAGCAACCAAGGCACGGACCTGAGCTGGAGGCGAAGCACACACAGCCAGTCCAATATTTTAGACATAAAGGTTTTGCCCGGGGCCATGTTGGACAGGATGGGGCCAGGTACTTGCTAGCCCCAGGGTCCAAGGAAAGATCTGTCCTCATCCCCACAGCCTGGTTCATGTGGCTGTGGCCCACAGAGGCTGTGACGATGCATTCTAGCTCAGCAGAGCCATCTGGGGGCCCCTATCCCGCCGGTTAGAGGAAGGACCACTGATCTGTGCCCTCTTCTCTCCCCAAAGAGCAGATAGGCTCTTACCTCTCATTTCAGTCGCTGAGGAGCCGTTGGACCAGGCGGTCCACTTATTCCTGTGCTTGCTAATTTCCTGGACTTTGCAGACGTAATGCCCTTGATCTGCTGGCCGGAGGGTCAAAACAGAGAGCGTGTAGAGTGCCCCGCGCCTCTCCTCCAGGAGGCACAGCCTCTGCCGGAAGGTGCTGCGGCTGTAATTCCCGTAGTACTGCACCACCCGGAGCTTGGTCATCTTAACCATCAGGGCTTCCTGGGTGTTGGGCCGTGCAAAGAACCAGCGCACAGCCAGCAAGCTGTCCTTCCGTCTCTTCTGGGAGACATGGCAGAGAAGAGTGGCATTTTCCCCCTCCAGGTAGTCAACCACAGGCCCCGGGGACACGGTGACATTGAGGGCCCCACACACCTCTGCAGAGAAAAAAGGAAGATGATAAGCATGGCCACCGCCTTTCCCCGGAAGGACACACGGTGAGTCTTTTCTCCAGGAGCCATCTGCATGGCCAGAGGGGCAGGCCACCCTGATCCCCTTCACACTCACTCTGTGCTTTGTGGTGGACAGGAGAAGCCCTTCTGGAGCATGGCAGGGAGGGGGTTTCTGTGTGCTCCCATGTCCTCATCCATGGGACCATCCCGTCCACATGAAATGTCACCGACCACATGGCCCAGACATAGTTGAAAGTTTTCTTCAATTAGTTGCTGACATTAACATTCGGGAAATTTCACATAAAGATTTGGGTTTTTGGAATCCCTTAAACATTTCTGGCACACATCCCATCCACCAGCCTGCCTCCCAGGGTCCACTTTCGATCAGTTTCGTCACCTGCCTCAGTTGGCAATGCTGTGGCTCCAGGGGCTGCCCTTCCAAGCTCCTTGCCCTGCCTCAGTGATTTCCACTGCAACTGAGGCAGAGCACCTGTGCTGGTCAGGCAGGCATCGAACTAGGACCGAGGTGCTGCAACAGCAGAGGTTTCTCTGTGTCTTGCTCTAAGTCTTTTGTGGACTTGGGGTCCACGGTCTCAGAGCTGTAGTGCAGGAATAAGGAACGAACGAATCCAGGACCAGGGAGGACAGGGAGAAGCCCCCAATGACTCAGAAGATGCCCCAAAATTTCAGACCTGGTCTACTACTTCCTGTCCTTTGTTTTCTGCATTAGATCCTCTCCAAGGGCCGCCCCTCCCAAACTGCCTTACTGCTCCCCAAGTGGACCTTGGAGGGAGCCACCCCAACACCCACCCAGACCAGCCAGACCAGCAGACCTCACACAGAGGGCCCCCCACGGGGGACTCACTACATGGTGACAACAAGGACCGAGCCGTGTGGCCATCCTGCCTTGGAGCTCCCCGCTGGAGCCGTTAGGGGCAGGCAGAGCTGCAGAAAGGCTGTTTCCGCACAGGAGGCCCAGAACCTGACGGCAGGGCCGTGTTCACCCACGGTCCCCCATCCTCCCCCTGCACTGCCAGCTGCCCAGCCCCTGACTGCCCCACCGCACCAGGGTCATCTCTTGCCACAGCTCTCAGCCCCAAATGTCACTTCTGGTCACATGAAGGGGCTTGAGTCCTGACGTGAGGGTCACTGAAAGCTTTGAACTCTGGCCAGCGCTGTAGGTAAGTAAGCAAGGAGGAAGGATGAAAAAGGGATCAGGAAAGACTGGAACCCTCCTCTGGGAGAGCCATGGGTCAACAAGGTGAGGCCCTGTGTCTGTCGGGGTGGGAAAGGCTCCCGAGAAAAATATTCTTCAGGGTACAAGTCCAGGCAATAATCTCATCCTCCTATATGGCTTCTGCTACTGAGTTCATAAACTGCATGCGTTCAGAGATAGGATGGAAAGGTCCGTTTTCTCTGATTTTCTTTCCCAGCTCTCAGAAGCCAGGCCCACTGCGGGGTACCCCGGCACACTCCAAGATCCTTACTTAACTGCATCCATCCAGTACCTTTTGCCACATAAGGTAACATTCACAGGTTCCAGGAATTAGGACACAGACCTCGTTGCGGGCCATCATTCAGTTTTACCACATCCTGATAATCTCTTGTTACCTCGAAAAACAGGCGGTTATTAATTCACAAGAAAAACGTTGTATTGGGCTGGACTCTCCTTGGGGAAAAGAATGAGATCGTCTCTGTCCACGGCCACAAAGGACAAAGCCAGTCCAGGGAGATACTTGGGGAACGAAGAGCACCAGCAACCAAGGAGGGTGCACGTTCTCTAGTAACGATCTCCCTCTGACAGGAATTGCTCATGTAGGACAAAAGAGCAGGAAATGCTCCCCGCTGTCTCCCCTGCATCTCTCCCATCTGCCCTATACCTTGCCCGGACGCCATATTAAATGAGTCCAGGTCCCTCCTGACTGCTAAGGCCCTGTCTGAAGTCCCCACAGGCCACAGCTGGGACACCAGGCTGACCCACTCCAGCAGCTGCCTGGGGATCAGCAGGCAGACAGCAGCAGAGAGCGAGTGGCAGCTGGTTCCAGAGCCGAAGCCCAGCTTTACCCGCCCCCAAGGGCCCCCCGCCGGAGTCAAGGGGAGAACTGGGGAAGGCAGGAAATTGAAACAAGATGGGTGGGATGAGAGAGCCCAGACCCCACACCCCAGTCTCCGCCCATTAACGCCGGGTGAAGGAGGGATTATTTATAGTGACTGAAACCAGGAGAATGTGCCAAGTGCTCAGTCCCCATGGGAAGCCAGATTCCATCCTAGACGCGAACAAGTAACCCTTCC
The DNA here is from genome assembly GCA_028646535.1 of Procyon lotor. Taxonomy (NCBI): domain Eukaryota; kingdom Metazoa; phylum Chordata; class Mammalia; order Carnivora; family Procyonidae; genus Procyon; species Procyon lotor. The sequence continues at coordinate 36,738,044 of CM053617.1, read as the reverse complement.
ACTTCTGCAGCTCAGACCAGGAGTCAGCTCCTGGGAAAGCCAACGGATGGAACCATCTGCCTAAAAGGACTCCTTTTCTCTTTACCAGGGCACCTCTCCACCTTCATTTAGCCCAATAGCCTCTTATAAATGGTCCACACAAGCTTCTCCCACCAAGGTGCAAAGATCCTATTGTGCCCCCGAATTCATATGTTGAAGCCCGAATCCCCATTCCTCAGAGCGTGACTGTCTTTGGAGATAGGACCTTTCTGGAGGTGATTAAGTTAAAGCGAAGCTGTTAGAGGGCCTTGATCCAACATGCCCAGGAATCCTGGGCACAGACACCTGCACGCACAGAAGACTGCCCATGTGGGGACACAGGGAGAACACGGACATCTGCAAGCCAAACAGGGGGCCTCGAGAGAAGCCAACCCTCCCAACACCTCGATCTCACACTTCAAGACCCCAGGACTGTGGGGAACAAATGTGTGTGGTTTAAGCACCCCCCCCACCCCACCCCCATCCATGGCACTTTGTTCCCACAACCCGAGCAAGCCGTACGACCTTGTTCACAGGAAGGCTCGTTTGGCCCTACATCCGCCACCAACCCAGATGTTTACACCCACTTTCAACTCGGGGGCAAAAGTGGACAGTGACCGAAATTCAAGGCCAAGGGCCCCTCAGGGGCATAAAGCTTTGCTAGAGGACATAGGCTCTTGGGGTCCCCAGGCCTGTGATGAGCCCTCCTTGAAAGCCAAGGGTTCCCAGGAACACCCTTTCTTTGGCGCTAGAGATGGCTAGTTGAAACCCAGTGAACACAGGTCCTGGGCTGACTAGGGGGGTGGGGGAGGTGGGAAAAGTGTAGCTAGAGGCCCCAGTGCCTAGCAGATGTCAGCTGAGTGGATATTTAGTTAAATACTAGACAGCATCACGCAGCATCTGTCCCGCTGCAGCCAGCGGGCCCCCCACACTCAGCAGAGGACACAACAGGTGAGAGTCAGGACTTCGGGGAGCAAGGGGAACACCAGCCAGTGTATGGACTCAGGCCGGCAGAAGGCGGTGCCGGTAGGAGTCCAGGCCTTTCTCTTCCAGGTCTGTCTGAATGACAGAGTATACACCCACCCTGCAGGGCAGAGGGGCAAGCCAAGCAAATAAGGGCCAACCCAGCTACAGGATGGGAGGATGGGTGTCACCCTCCGGGCAGGGCTGTCTCCCCTCTCCTGGCCCAGGATGGAGAATTGTCAAAAATTCTCCCCCAGAGAAGAACTGGATTTCTTGCTTTGTGACCCTGCATTGCAGAGAAGTGAGTTGGGAGGCAGAATCCCCAACCTCCCTCCCCTGCCCCCCCCACCGCCCCTGCCCCAGGCTCCTCAGCACTGCATTCCCACTTCCTCCAGCTTCTGTCCCAGCCTATGTTTTGTTCACTTAGCCACTCAGCAGATACGTCCTGGGCCAGTCACTGCACAAAGAAGGCAGCATTCCTAACCTGGTGGAGCTGTGGGTCCAGTGGGTAAGGCACCCGGTCCCGGGGGAAAATGACACAGGAGGAACAACAATCTGTGCCACATGCTACAGAGAAAAGGTGCAAGGCTTTAGAAAATCAGGACAAGATCCTGATCTAGTCTGTGGGATCAGGGAAGAAGGAGACCCTGGGGAGGTGACCGTGACCTAGAGGCTGAGTTGGGGTTAATGACATAAAATTCAGGAGAGCCGGGGCGCCTGGGTGGCTCAGTTGGTTAAGCATCTGCCTTCTGCTCAGGTCATGATCCCAGGGTCCTGGGATCGAGCCCCACATCGAAGCGAGCCTGCTTCTCCCTCTCCTGCCTGCCACTCCCCTGCTTGTGCACACACATACTCTTTCTCTCTGTCAAATAAATACATAATATTTTTTTTTAATTCAGGAGAATAGAAAAGAGTGACCTTCTTAGGGGAGAAGGGGTGCCACCTGCGCAAAGACCCCGAGGCACGAGGAACCTGGTATAGGCTGGAGGGAGAAAGCACAGCATCCTCTGCTGAAGGGCACCATGAAATGGCCCAGAAAGCCACGGGGCCTGCCGGTAGATCTCAGGAGCAGACTTCCCACCCCAATAAGGCCCCCTCCAAGGTCAGTTCTTAAAGGAGGAATATGACAACATTGGCAGGGAAGAGGCTGAACGAAACAGAGCAAATGGGATTCTGGCCACAAGGAACCCTCCCTCGTGTGGGCTGGGCACTGGGATTCTCACGGCCCGATCCTTCCCAGTGGCTTGGTGGGGCTGGGCAGAGAGCCGGGGGTTAGTGTTCAATACAGCAGGGCTAGAAACTCGGTGCTATTAGGTGTGAGGCCCTGAGAGCCTCAGTCTCCTCATCTGAAAAATTGGAAAATGATGCCTGGCTGGGTGAGTGTCGGTTCCAGTGAGTAAACACCTTCAAGTACTGATACTCGTCTGTAAGCTCTGAGGGCCGAGCAGGAGCAGGGTGGGCTACCCGAGTGTGTGATCCACAGTCATCCCGGACCCTGCACTTGGAGGGGCCCACTGCTCGGCTTAATCTCTGCTGTACTCTCTTGAAATTTTTGAATCAGGGACCCCACATTTTCATGTTGTGCTGAATCCCACAAATGAGGTAGCCAATTCTGCCTAAAGGTGAATACAGGCACCTCTATGAATTAAATTCCTGCGGAGAGGATTTCTGGGGTCTAACCCTCTTGGATACTGTCATGAGAAGGACTGATGCAGCTCTGAAAACAGCTTGAAAGAACATCGCTGTACCAAACAGTATACAACCTACTCATCCAGTATAAAGCCTCTGCCTCTCCCCCCAGCACTTCCCATGCAGTGAAGGAGGGCAATTTCCAGCTGCAGGGGAGTACAGGACTCCTAACAAAAACCAGGCGCCCACCTGGCCTGGGACCTGGAGGAGGGTATGGCCACCAGCCATGGGGTGGTGGCTCTGTGCCCCGAGCTCCTTCTCTGTCCTGGTCTGCATTTGTAAAGAATGCAAACCGTGGGTACCAATCAGCAGCAAATATCTCATTCTTATCAAAAAGATAGCCTGAATTCATGGCAAATAAATCTCTGAAAGAAATACAATTGTATTATTTAAAAGCCCATAGCACTGGAAGCCTGTATTTATCAAGCACCAAGCAGAGGTGCCACCAGACCTAGCCTATGGGCTGCTGCATTCGCATTATCCCATCCCCCGAAAATAGCTGTCATCCGGGCAAACACAGGACCCTGACCAATGACCAAGGCTACTGCTGGCTGGGTGTGAACTAGAGTTCACATGCGTTGTTCCAAGCGCTTTAGGTTTATCTTCCCGATTGATCCTCATACCATGTTTATCCTCATTATACAGAGAAGCTAAGCCCACTGCTCAAGCACACACAGAATGCAGAGCTGGAGTTTGAACACAGGCCATCTGGCTTCAAAGGCAACTCTCAACCACCACTCTGGACCACAGTTTGGCCTTTAGGAAAAATTTTGCCCCTCAGTTTAGTTTCCTGTAAAATGAGGGGTTGGACCAGTTAATAGCCAAGGTCCCCTTCTGCCCCCCAAATCAAGAAGTAGGAAAGTGCAGTGGTTAGGAGTCCGGACCTATGGGTAAGGCCAGGCCGGCCGTGGGGGATCACAGCCAGGAGTCGAGGGCGCACACTCAGCAGGGGGTGCCATTCAGCGTGTGCCACGGGAGCAGGGCCATCGTGATTATCCACAGCATGGCCTTGGCACAGCCAGGACAGACTCTAAAAGACCCCGAATTGCAGCTCTCAAGCCTCCTGAAGTCTCCCGAAAACATAAAAATGTCCTGACTTCTCCCCAAAAGTCACTGTCTGGGGTGCCCTCCTTGATAGCACCTGTGATCCGGAAGGAGGTCAGGGAGCCTGTCCCCCCTTGCTTCCTGTTTGCTGCTGGCTACTCCACCAGAGCTGTCCTGGTCCAACCACCCCGGTCAACCACCTAGTCAAACGTCCAGTCACAGTCGGCCAAGACAATGACAAGGATGAAAAAGCATTTCCCACAGTACTGATGTCAGATTCACCAGAAACCCCCGCTGCACTGGTAGCCCGGGAACAATGAGTAAATTTCTGCCCACTATGATCCAAGTCCCTCCTCCTCAGACTCTGATCTATGCCAGCTCAAATGCCAGCTCCTCCACTGGGTAGCTGGGTCACCCTTGGAAAATCACTTAACTCTGAGCGTCAGCTTCCTTACTGAGAAAACACAGCTTAGACAGAATGAGCACATTCTACTGCCAGGCTCCCCTGGTTCAAATCCCTGCTCCACAACTCACAAGACCTGTGACTTAAGCCAAGCTGACTCCTGGGCTTGGGCCTCAGTTTCCTCATTTATAAAATGGGGATACAAACAGCACCTCCTCCAGAGGTTACTGGTAAATTGAATTAATGTTTGCAAGGCACCTGGATGTATACATTGTGCTCTAGTCATGATTAATTTAAAGCGCTGTTGTGATTAAATGAGATAATGTGTAGCAGGACACCTGGCACCCACCAGGCACCCAGGAAATATAAGAGCCACTGAAATATTCATTATTAATTATTATTCTAGCCAGCGTGGACTTTCCAGCTCCGAGGCAGGTGGGCAGGGCTCGGGGAATCAACTTAGAAGTGAGAGCAGCAACCCCAAGAGAGAGCCAGCAGTGCGGGCAGAGGCTTTCCTAAAGCAGGGTGCTCCGGGAAAGGGTCCCACTCCTTCCGGGCTCGGATTCCGTGTCTCACCGGGCCTGCTCTCGCAAGCCGCCCGCGGACAAGCCCCGGGTTGCCGGGAACATCCAGCCCCTGCTGTTCGGAGAAACTCTCCGCAGAGGTGGAGGAAAGTTGCTGCCGGTCCAACCTGCCAACAGTTGTTGGTCCTGGCTGTCGTGGAGAAAGCAAGCAAGCAAACTAACAGCTAGGGCCGCCGCGTCCCTGCTTCAATCTAGCCTCCTAAGGCCCGGCCCCGGGAGGGCGCGGGGGCTGTCGCGAGTGTCCGCGGGGCCCTGGGGCCCGGCGGAGGCAGGAAAGGGGCCCCCCCGCACGGCGGCCGCGGGGAGCCGAGGAGGCGCCGCCACGCTCCGCGGGGCTGGCGCGGCCACGGGGACCCGCGGAGCCCCGGCCCCGCCGGGCGCGGACGGGGAGGGGGCGGCCCGGGAGGCGGCAGGGCCTCCCCGCCAGACCCCGGCCCTTGCGCCCCGGCCTCTCCCGGCGCGGGCTGCCCTCGCCCCACCCGCGCGCCCCGGCCCCGCCGCGCTTACCCGGGGCGGGAGCCCGCGCCAGCAGCACGGCCGCCGCCAGCGCCAGCAGCCGCATCTCCCCGCCGCCGCCCGGCGCTGTGACGCCCGAGCAGCGCCGCCGCCCGCCCGGCCCCGCCGCCAGCCCGCCCCGAGCCGCGCCCGCCCCCGGCCCGGCCCGCCCCTCCCGCTGGCCCCGGACTGTTGGGTGCCGCGTGACGCGCGGGGCCAGGAGGGGTCCCCCGCCATCGGCTCGCCCAGCGACCTGTGGCCGGCGCCTTGTCGCCACCCCCACTTCACAGATGAGAAAACTGAGGTTCTGAGAGGGGACTCTCTGGACGCTGGGAAGGCACAGCTGCAGTGGGCTTCGCGGTCCTTCGCGGTCCCGGTTACTGCTACGGGGAAGGGCGCTTGGAGTTTGGGGCTGTTGGGGGAGGAGGGCGGCCACCAAATGCGGTGGCTGCTGGGACCTCAGGCTAACCTGATTCCCAGCATATCTCTGCTGTCTCTCCACAGGGAGTCAAGGAGCAGCTGAGGGAGAAAAAGCCCTCTGCCGCTGCTCAGCACTGGGTGTGGGGGATGTCAGGGATGAGCTGGAAAATCTTGGAAAACTGAGAGGGTCCACACAGACCAGTTCAAAGCGTGTGTGCACACTGTTAAAACCAATGACCACTCACAGCCCACTCAGCCACAGCCTGGGCTAAGTACTTTGCACCATGTTACTGAGTCCTGTCACTGTAAGACCCTGGGACAATTCCTTAATCTCCATGTACCTCAGTTTATCCCATCTGTACAATGGGGAGATAGGCATGTCCATCGTGGGGTGTTTCAGATCAAGTGAGACAGCTCCAGTCAAGGCACAACCCCTGGCCCCCGCCCGTGAATGTCAGCTATCATTGTAATTATCATTATAGATAAGGAAGCCCAGGCAGGAAGACGAAGGAGCTGATTGGGTCACACAGTGAGGGTGTGGGGACAAGGCCACTCAGCCCAGGTCACTCTGAGCCGATAGTGGTCTCCTCACCATGGTTCTAAACTTGGGGTGTGAGCCCAACTGATGTGTTAGTCCAGCATCTCTAGAGCAAGAACAGTATGTATTAGCTATGTCCTGTGTGTGTCTGTCAGGGGGGGGTCTTTGTGGGGGAAAAATGGGTCCTATTTGGGAGTGGATCCTTGCAGAAGAAGAATGGGGTCCCCATTCCTTCTTTCTAAGGCAGAAGAGGGATAGGGAAGGTATGGAGAGAGAGGTGGCAGTGCCCCCTGGTGCTGAGCCACAGGGCCTGTCCCAGAGGGACCATCCACCGCCCCCACCCCCCCCCCCCCCCCCGACAGCCCAGACCAGTGGGTACAAGCCTTTGTGATCTCTCCAAATCCCAGACCCTTCACGGGGTTCCTGGTCCCCAAGGTCTTTTCTAGCCAGGAGACCTTTCCGTAGAGCAGGCCCCTGCAGTGACTGGGCGGACTGGAAGGAGCGGCCCCACACTTCAGCCAGGCTGCTGAAAGGACCCGGTCTCTGAATCTGAAGCCAAGGACAAGAAATAAGGACAAGAACTTGTGTCCAACTGGATCCTACACCCCAGGCAAACATTCCTAGGAGACTTCCAGACCAGAGCCTGGAAAGTGTAAGCAAATAAGCCTCATTCCTGATCCCTGTGAGGTCACAGGCTCCTTTTTTCAAATTAGTAAACTCAGGCCCAAAGAGGACCACAGACCTGTCCAGGGCTCTGTGGGCCCCTAATTTCTGACATGGGACCCTGCCTTCATGTCAGAAGAGTGTTGGTTCTGAAAGCCAGCCAGCACCTGACCCTGCGTAACAGTGTGGGTCCTTGGGCAATGTAAGGTCTCTGCACTTACCAGATGAAGGTGACGTATGTAAAATGGCACATCCATCTGACCGTCCAGCACGTGGACAGCGAGCTAAGGGGGTGGCAGGACTGCTCAGGGTCTGCCGTGATCTCCCCTCACACTTCGTGCTTGCAATTTACTCTTCTAGGGGGTGGAAAGTAGAAGGGGCCCCTGACACATGTTGACTATGCTTGAAGGAGCCTGCCTATTCCTGCTTTGATCATTGTATCTTTTCTAAATAAGAGTCTTTCCCCAGAGGATGGGATTCAACCCAGCATTAGACCCAAAGTGCCCGCCCTTGGCTTTGCTTTCTCTGGTGCTATGCTGGAGATTTGAGGCTGGAAAATGCTTTTTGTGTGCTTCTGTGATACGTGACGTTGTTCTGTTTTCAACTGTGTGCTCTCTCAGTACTTTTCAGTTTCCCAAATAATCTACCAGACCATCTTGGTAAGACCTGTGCTGCGTGGCACAGATGGGAAAATATACCCACTCCCCGCGGGAGAAGCAGCCAGTGACCCAGAGGAGATTCGGTATTTCAGTTCGCTCTGGACTGCAGAAGCAAAGACCTTCGCCCTGCCACCTGCCCCTTCCTTCACCAGCTTAAGATGATTTGAAAATCCCACTTCCTCTTCCTAATCTGGCTGGAAACATTCACACGAAGGTAGCCCTTGAACTGAACTTGGAAGGACACCAGGAGGGTCCTGAAAGAAGAGGGTGAGGGGTTTGTTCCAGGCAAGGGAGCAATGTTGGTCGAAGCACAGAGGCTAAAGGACACAGGACTTTCAAGGTTCATAGGTGGCTTCTGGGGACCTAGAAAACCAGTTATGCCTGGGTAGTGAGATGTGGACCAGAAGTTTGTACTTCAAATCAATAATGGTGGGTACCACTGAAGAAGGGGAGATGTCACCAGGGTCCCCTTAGAATCACAGGGCAAGAGACCACTAGGGAAAGAGCAGGTTTGGAGGAAGGGGCTATGTGGAGCCTAATATGTCCAATACTGTTGACAGGAGATCCACGAGAAATGTTGAATTTTAGGATCTGTTACTCACAGTGAGGTTAGAGCCAGGGAAAGATCACTGATTCATCCTCGAGCCTACGTAGGATGCCTTGGGAATAAACACCACTGCCCAGGGTCAGTTCTCTGAGATGAGGGGAGGGCTGAGTACTGAGGGTCAGTTCTCTGAGATCAGGGGAGGGCTGAGTACTGAGTTCTCAGAAACCCATGCAGTGCACAGCACGTGGTAAGTCATCGATCAGTATTTCAGGAGTGCAGCAGGCCTCTCTTCCTGGCTTGCAGATGGCCATCTTCTCCCTGTGTCTTCTCCTCTCTGTGTGGGTGTCTGTGCCTAACCTCCTCTTCTTACACAGTCATTTTGGATTAGGACCCACTCTAATGACCTTGTTTTAACTTAATTACCTCCTGAAAGACCCTGTCTCCAAATACAGTCACTTTCCAAGGTACTGGGGTTTTGGACTTTGACATATAAATTTTGAGGACACACAATTTGGCCCCTAAAGAGAGGAAGAAGGAAGAGGGAGAAGGGGGACAGGAAAGGCAGGTGACTCTTTGAGAGAGCAGCCAAACGGGGAGCTGATGAGGGGGACTGGCCAACAGAGATGGGGGTGGGAAGCGAGCAGACTGTGCTGTCCGCCCCCTCCCACCCCGAGGCCCAGTCTCTGAGGTTGACTATCAGAGAGAGGCAACTAATCCCAAAACAAAGCAAGAAAAATCCCTCATCTTCTCCTGACCTGGAACAAACAGTAGTTTGGGAAGAGATGTCTCTGTGGCACATCCTGGTGTCTGTAAACAACAGGCTTTACTGGGCCAGGGGGAGCTGGAGCGGGGAGCAGCCTTCATGCCAGAACCCTGCCAAGAGGTCTCCACCCAGCCCCTGAGCCCCTGAGCCCCCCAGTGTTCACACCTGTCCTGCTCTTCCTGCTCCGTTGGCCCTATACACCCGCGTGCTTCGGGCTGGCCGATGGAGGAAGTCTCAGGGGAGCTTGCTAGAGCCTGCCCCAAAAGACACGGCCAGTGGCTCCAATCACTGGGCAGCGTGAATCCCCCAGCAGGGCTTTGGGAATATGTGGGGCATTTTTGACTGTTACAACGATCTTGGGGTGCAGCCACAACTGGCATCGGGGAGATGGGCTCTGATACGATGCCCTAACGTGCAACGGGCAGTCCTGTGCCGGGGTACCAGTCTGCACAAAAGACTAGGGGTGTCCCCACCGAGAGACTGAGAGATAAGGGGAAACGGAAGTCGCTGGTGCAGTACTCTGGGGCGATTGATGCCCTCTGGGATTTTGTGAGAAGAAG
>CM053617.1:36702838-36728198 GCA_028646535.1 Procyon lotor | reverse complement strand
CTTCGTTTGGGATGTCTGGAATAATAACCCGTCAAGGACACAGCCAGACTTTCAAGATTCTCAGCATATCCAAGTCCTCATTTGTCCCTGTGCTAAGCTCCTTTGCTGGGCATCCATCACCACCTCTGAGAAGCTCTCCAAGCCCCCCAAATCTGTTGGGTCTCTCTTCCAGGCCCCCATGGTTTCCTATACAAACCTTTATGTACAGCATCATTGATACTTAAGTAAATGTCCCTGTCTCATCCCCAAGGCTAGACACGGGCTCTCAGTCATCTCTGTGTCCCTTTTGCTTGAGCCCAGCCTCGTGCCTTGGGGGAAAGTAATGCATGAATGTCCGGGGAATGAAGGACTTTCCACAAGAGTGCTCTCAGTCTACTTTTTTCTCCTGGGAAAAACATGAGCAACGCCAGGGCTTTCACTCTCCCTCATAGAATTCTTGAAACTTTAGGAAGATCTATAAAAAATTGTAAAGCACGTGGATAATCTGGATACCTTATATACCCCAGGTGGCACGTGAGTCCTACGCCCTTGTTTGCATTAGGCTGGCAATCAGGACGACCTCAGGTGGATGAGTTTATGTATCCATAGTGTGCACGCTAGGAGACCGCATCATCTCCACCCACGACAGTGAGGACCCATCTCCCACAGAGGCGTCAGCCTCCCGATGAGTCCCATAGTCACTTGGGAGGCAAGTGGATTTTACAAACCCTCAGCTCAACAGTCACATAAAATCAGTGCTGTTAGTTTGAGTTCTTAGGGCTGTTGTCATTGTGTTTTTATTTAATTTATAAATGCGTGTGTATTTTATACTTACAAACAACTATCCATTCAAATGTTTACATTTGAGTAAAGTCCTTTCAGTAGGCATAATTTAAACCAACACGGGCGTGTAAGAAGGTTCTGTGCTTTGCAAGGGTGCTACTCAAGTTCAAGAAAACGCTGCTAAGGGGCATCCTCACTCCCTTCTCCTAAGACTGAAGGCAGCTCAGCCTATGGTCCTGGGTGAGCCCTGCAAGAGGCCGCAGGAAGGCCGGCAGCAGGGTCCCAGCTAACCTTCCGGGCTTCCAGCCAGCTCGCCCCAGACCTTCTCCCCAGGTCCTTGTGCTCTGCTCTGAGCCCGGTACAGTAGGGCCCAGGACTGAGCAGCATGTACCACAGGCGCACACCCTCACAAGCTCACACCCACACGCATTTGTGCATGGACACACAGGGTCTGGCCCCTGATGCCAGGCTTTGAACTCCAGATGTAGTATTATATAGTACTTATTCCATCTTCTCTAGGGCTCAGCACCTCCGGGACCCCATTTTCCCAGTGCCCAGCTCATCTGCTCGAGGGGCCTCAGCTCCTTTTCACTAGGAGGGGAACCATTAGAGGCAGAGAAGAAAATCAGAGAAAATACACTGGGCTCTCTCAATTAATCCCCACACCACTGTGCACTCATGCACCAGATTCGTTCTGCCGAACCCTCTGACAGATACCCAAAGCCCTCGGGAGTCCTCAGGGCTGGTAGGCCACACTGTGCTTGTCCAAAATCAGCTGGTTTGTTCCCAGATGTATTTATGCTATTCTGGGCACTTGAATCAACAAACCTTGACTGACCACCCAGGTGCTTGCTGTCCTGAGGACCTGGGACCGGGAAGGCTCCCCGCTGGAAACATGGACCTTGCCAGCTGCTGCCTTCCTGCCTCTGGCTCCTCCTCGTCAGCGTCTGAATTATTTCCTAGGGCTGCCTAACAAGATCCTGCAGATTTTCTCACAATTCTGGAGGCCAGAAGTCTGAGATCAAAGTGCCTGTAGAACCGGTTTTTCTGAGACTCTCTGCTTGGCTTCTAGAAGGCTGTCTTCTCCCTGTGTCTTCCTCAGTTGCTCTTCCATCTGTGTTTTAATCTCTTTTTCAAAGACAGCAGTCAGATTGGATTAGAGCCCAGGTTTATAACTTCATTTTACCTTAATTACCTCTTTAAAGACCTTATCTCCAAATGAGGTCTTGTCACGAGGTACTAGGGGGTAGGACTTCAACACATGAAAATGGGAGGCACACAATTCAGCCCATAACAGCATCCATCACTGAGCACTTCAGGGCCTACTGACTCCCATCAGTCAGGGTTCCGCCATCTTTGATGGGATGTTCATCCTTCTCCACCAGCTTCCTACCTGGACCCCTCTGTGATGTCATATTCCTCAGTCAATGTCTTCCTTAATACCTGTCATTCCTGTCTCTCTGTCCTTCTGTCTCCCTTCCCCAACTTCCTTTTCCCTTCATCCTCCTGCAGAGCCTTTGAGTGTCCCTTCAGGGCCCTGTTTGTAGGGCCCTTGTTTTCTCTCCTGGCTTCGCTGTGTTTATTCCTCCCTTTAGCTGAGCTCCCACCTTGGTTCTCTCTCAAGATCTCCCTCTCACTCGCAGCTTTCATCAACCCCGTAAGTAACGAGGACATAACTCGTTTTTGACATAATGCTCTTGAGTTGGCTGGGTCTTGGTCCATTACAAATTACTCTTAAAATCAAGCTAATTTCATTTGCAAGGACCAAGGAGAGCGATGTTAGAAGTTAGGGTTCTTCAAGCTTGTAGACCACAAATGTGGACAGGGAAGGCCCCCAAAGTCACTTCTAACCTGAAGTAATATGTGATTAAATGTTTCTTTTTCTTATTATAAAAGCCATACTTCCTCATCATTTAAAAATAATGTGCATTACAGAGAAAACAAAATTTATCAATAATTATCAACTAGAGGGGATCACTTTGACACTTCACTGCATTTATTAATATCTGTTATCCAGGAGCAATGTCTGTGTTATTTCCTAATTAGCCACATCTAATTCACAAGGAAGCTTTCTATATCCTCCTTGTATCTCAGCCCTTTGTTTACCTCTTTTTTTAATGATATCAAGTTAATTCATTTAAGTTTCAAGGTAACTATATTGTCTTTTTCCAAAAATGGAGAGATTTTTCTGTCCTTATATTTCTGTTTCATGTATTTATTGAATTTGTTGTAATTTCCAGAACAATATTAAGTAAAAATGTATATTTTTGTTTCCTTGTGCTTTGGTATCATATCTAAGAGACCATTGCCTGATCCAACATCGTAGAGATTTACACCTTTATCTTCCTATAAGAGCTTTATAGGTTTAACTGCTACATTTGGGTCTTTTTCATTTTAATTTTTACATATGGTGTGAGGTAGGGATCCAACTTCACTTTTTTGCATATAGATATCCAGTTGTCCCAGCACTATTTGCTGAAAAGATCATTCTTTTCCCCATTGAATTATCTTGGCATCCTAGTTGAAAAAATTCCGTTAGCTGTTATTTTGAGTTTATAAGTGATATTGATATATTCACTTTTTTAGTGCCTTGTGTGTCAGGCATTGTTATCAAGTTTCCATAAGTGTCATAAAATGAGTTGCATCTTTTTCTATGATTTGGGAAAAAAAAGGTCTAAAGTGGTTCAGTATCTAAAATGTTTGAGGTCCCTTGAGTCCCCTGGACGAGTTCTCCTTACCCTCCCTGATACTTACCTTATTTGGTGGCAGTCCCAGGTTTTTACGAAGTAATGAGTTTAAACCGCAAATGAATACTGAACTCAGCTGAGTTTAAGCTATATTTTAAGAACAAGCCACTATTTAAGAGCAATTTTATACTTTCCTCCCCCATTCATGTCAGCTTAAGTTATCCTCTACATTAAAAGTTTGCTTACCCAAGGTTTCTGTCACCTTTCATTTATTCTGAATGCCCATCATTTTCCCCTGATCTCCAGCTGCTGCTACTTAATCTAAAGAAAATACAACCTGTGGAGTTGACGTGTTTGCTTTCCTAAATACCTTGCATCTGTCTTTACATTAAAATTTTCTTCTGTGATGGTTACAGCACAGGTTCTGAAACCACACGGCCTGGGGGTGAAGCCTGACTCTGCTGAATGCTACCTATGTAGCCTTGGCAAGACCTTAGCCTACTCACCTATCAAACTAATCCTAGGATTCACCTCCTTAGACTGTGAAGAGCATTACATGACTTAATATTTACGGGGTATTTAGAACGATGCTTGACCCTTAAAATATCAAGGCTACACTTGTCTTAAAGGCTGAAACTCCAGAGTGTATATGCTGTGCCTCATTTTTCCTCACACACTGATTTCTAAATTGAAATGTTCTCCTCAGTAGTGCTCTACTATTTCTGGCTTCTACCTGCCTACTGAGCCTCCCTCAAACACCAAATAGCCCCTCTAAGGAGAACTTGACCAAGCTGGGCCATTGTCCCATCCCTTTCTCCTTTCGAAGCTCCTCCAGCTCCTTTCACGGTGAATTTGGAAAGTCTGTGAATCTGTGGCATTTTGAAAATGGTAAAAAGATACCATCCTCAATGGGGCTGATGTTCATTCTAAGATGATCTCATGGCTTCCTATTGCACCGAGAAATGCAGAGAAATGCAGCAAAGAAAACGCATCCCACACGAGGCCCACATAAGGCACCATGTCTTTAGCTAACTACATATCCACAGATGACTGCAATCCCCATCTCATGTAATACTCTTCCAAGCTCCAGATCCTTCTAATTCCCCTTTGGATGTTTCTATCACAAGCTAAGCTTAGTCCACAAGTGGACTCATCGGTATCCCAGCAAATCTCCTTTGCTATTCCATTATCTGGAAATGGCCCCGATATTCACCAGCCGCCCAGTTGAAAAACGTGTAAGTCATTCTGGACACCTTCTTCTCACCACCCTCATCAAACACTAGCCAAAATCTCCCATTTCCAGCTCTCAAATGTCTTGAACTCATCCTGCTTTCAATGAGTTAACTGCACTCTTTGCCAGCAATGCCCTCTCATCCACGCTCAACTCTGCTCACCAGAGTAATCTTTTGCAAATGCAAATCTGACTTGCTTACAATTCTTCAAGCATTCCTTGCAGGTTTTGGGGGTGAGTGGGAATTCAAGTTTTATAATTTTGTCTCTTAAGCCCTACCTGACCTTACTGTCCATCTGAGTTCAACAGAGAATGCAAAAATGTTCTGGTCAAGGGCCCATTTCTTGATATGTGTTCAGGATACAGCCCTCGCTCACCTGTTTCATTGTTCTAAGACTCCCCCCTTTTTTTAATTTCCCCATTTTTCTTGCATTCTGTCTCCTCCTCTCTACTGATTCATTCTCATTAGCATGCAAACTTGTTCCCTCCCCTATCTGCATCTTTTTAATTTCCTTTTGTCCAGCTACAGCCATGGTTGCTTCCCCTTTTAAACAAACTTGCCAACAGAGCTGTCTTATGCTTGTCCCCTGTGGTTGGCCTCACGTCCACTATTGGCCTGTGCCCAACCGGCCTCTGCCCCACTCAACCTGAGACGGCTCCCATCAGAGCCATCAGCAACCTCCATGTGCCAGATGAAATGAGAAATGTCTCATCCTCAGCGCACTCCCACTCTCTCCCACATTTTAACACTGCTCATCCCTCCTTGAAATAATCTTAGTTTTGTTGACCTTGAATAAAACTCCTAAGAAAAGCAGCCTCCACGCCATTTCTCCTTCCTTCTCAGGCCACACCCTTTCAGTGTAACTCCGCCCAGCTCCCTACTTAACCTCATCCACCCACTGTTGAGGTCTTAAATATGGTACCATCCATGTGCTGTTAGCTTTCTAATTTGTTTCCAATCCAGACTTGTCTTCTGAGTTCTAAATTGTACACCATTTACCATTCAACATTTCTACTTGGATGTGTCATTAGCATTTAGAATTGACTTTGTCCTAATTGACCTCCACCTCCACCATCCTCAGCACTTAGCATGTACCTCCACTTGCAGACACCTGTATTCACACACACACACACACACACACACACACACACACACACACTCACACATGCACTTTCACGCACACACACAGCTAACTTTCCTCCAAAGTTTCCCATATCCAGTACTGTACCACCACCTACCATTTGCTCCTGCTAGGAACCTGCAAGTCTGCCTTGACAAGTCCATTTCCCCCACCCCCACATCCACCCATTCCCACATCCTTTGGATCTATTCCCCAAATAGGTCTTGAATACATCCATTCACTCCCTCTTGGCTCGTGACAAGCGTTATGCAAGCCACATTGTCCCTTGTCTGGATTTCTCCAACCTCTTAAGGGATCTCCCTACTTTTCTTTTGCTACTGTACCAATCCATATTTCACATACACCAGAATGAATTTGAAACATGAATCGGATTGTGCCACTTCTCTTTTTAAAGCCATCTGCAAACAGAATGAGGCCTACGCTAAGGTAACATGATTGGGAAAATCCCCTTTGAAAAAGTAACAAAGCTGAAACCTCAGGGATAAGCAAGGGGTCAGCCAAGAGTGACAAAGAAGGCTTTGCACTCCACTTAGAGGAGAGAGTAAGTGCAAAGGCCCTGAGGTATGAGAGCTTGGAACACAGTGGGTGAAGCAGTGAATGCTATAAAATGCTGATGGAGAAGTTAGCAAAGCCTGGGCCATCGAGGGCCTTGAAGGTCATAAAATGAGTACTTCCGTAATTATTTCTAAATATGTGTATATGGAGTCTATTTTTGCCCACCAGCCGTAAGCTCCAGAGGAAACCATCCACGCCTGTACACTGTTTGTTTCCCATGCCCAGTACAGTGTCTGGCACAGAGCAGGTGCTCTTTATGGAGCGTATGAGGGGAGAAATGTCTCCAGCATTCCAACCAGGCCAAGTGTCTGGCAATTGCCCGAACATCTCATGCCCTTCCCTAAGATCCACATTCTTGTCCAGCTCAGTGTTTGTCCACCAAGCAGTGATTTTGCCTCCAGGGAATGTTTGTTACTATCTAGGACATTTTTGATCAACACAGTTGTAGGGAAGGGGATGCCACTGGCATCTGGTGGGTGGAGGCCAGGGACTCTGCCAAACATCCCACAGCAGAGACTGCAGCCCCCCTGACACAAAGACAATTATTCAGCCCAAAATGTCAACAGCACTAAGACTGAGAAGCTTGGTCTTACTAATTCTACCTGTCCTCCGAGCCTTAGTGAATATCACGTTTATTGGGATGCCTTCCTCATCAACCAATGTGCGTTTGGGGGGCCCTCCGCTGAGCTCCCCCAACCTCTCTTATGTGATTCAGCCCCTTGCCTTGCAACTGCCTATTCTATCTGCCTCTCACGAGAAGCCTGGGCTGCATGTTTCAGCAACGTAACCTACAGCGAGCCTTCCAAGTATTTTCTTGAATGAGTGTAGCCCCCTGAGCTGGGGACACATAGCAGGGTGCAAACGAATTTTGTAATATTTTAAAACATATGGTTGACCTATGTGAACTCACAGCGGGACTCGCCCGGACCCCATCTCTACCTCTGGGAACCTGCTTGTCTCCAGGCGGCTGTCTGTGCTGCTGCGTAACCTACAGAAATGGCGACTTCCTGCGGCTCCAACCTGATAGCATGGTTCACTCCTTTAGACGTGGCCTTAAATTTTGAGTTACTCAAGTTTAATCCCACTAAAATAAGACATAGAACTAGGGCATATGGCGGGTTCCTAACAATGAAAAATATAGGGCTGACGCTTCATCTGCAGTTGGCTCTCCTTTGAGTCAGGACCTGCGTGATTTACCAACAAAAATAGAAATCCGTGTGGCCACAGGCTTGCGGGCTTCGGATGTCGTGCCCATGGTCAGAAACACTTGAAGCCTTCCTCTTAGGATTCAGGTTTGAAATGGACTCTGGTTGAAATGCTGTGCCCTTCGGAGGGATCCTTCCCCTTCCCTTGTCACGGCCCGCCCAGCTCTAGCTCCTGCTGGCTTTCTTCCCCCAGGTCCCTGTAGTTCTGCTTCTGTGCGCGGGGGAAGGAGCAACCGAGGTGCCGGAGGTGAGGGCAGGGCTGGGCCCATCACCTCCAGCTCACTGCTTCTGCTGCCCTGAGGGAAGCACCCTGGCGTGCGGCCTGAAACATTCACTGCCTTCCGAAGGGCTCTGTTCCTCCTCCTCTGGCTGTTGCTCCTGGACTTGGCCCTGGCCCCGGGCCCGCCTTCTCTCCAGCATCTCCTCGAAAAAGATCTGGCAGCTGAAGCCCTCCTGGATGCCGTACTGGGCGTGCTTGAGCAGAGCCTCCAAGGTGGGGAAGACCCGGCAGCAGGCCACGCAGCGCAGCCCATAGTTCGTGGTGACCAGCCAGTCCGGGGGATCCCGCAGCTCCTGCAGGCAGCACTCGAGGGGCCCCAGCAGCTCCGCCTCATCCTCTTCCGGGCAGCAGTCATTCTTGCTGGCTTCCAGCTCCCAGCGCAGGTCGGTGTTGGAAGCCATCTCGAAGGAGGAGCCTTTCCTCCTCTGCCTCTTGATGAACTCGGCTTCGTGGATGCGGGGCTTCCTGCTGACCGGCCCGAAGCCCGCCTCGGTCTCCCACGCCACAGCCACGCCCTGCACGGTCTGCACATGGGTGTAGAAGGCACACACGCTCTGCTGGGCGGCGTCCTCCTCGCCGTACGCGCACGAGTAGCAGGACTGGTACTGGGAGTAGGACTGGTACTCGGAGGAGGACTGGGAGGACGGAGAGCTGCTCCAGCTCAGCATCGCCCTAGCCTTGCTGGCCAAGTAGATGTCGTTCTCGTGGGGAACGGCCGGCCCGGGCCGCAGAGATGTCTCCTCTGTCTTTAGGGTCCCTGAGAAGTAGAAGGACATTTTCATCAGTGCCCCCCAAAAGGATCAATAACGAAACCCACCTTCAGGACTCTGGAAGGGTACGGCTCCAAGGCCCTGGGGCAGGTGCCATCCGCTCCTGTGACTGTTTCCTCCTAAGATGGGGATAACAATGCTTACCTCGTGGGGTAATGATGAGGATCAAATAAAGTATGAATGTAATCGCCAAAAACAACTAAACCCCAAAGACCATCTACTGATGAATGGACCGATGATGGTACATCCATACCAGGCAAGCCTGTCCACTGGTAAGGATGACCCTCCCCCCATACTGGCAAAACAGGGAAGAATCTCTGACGCAAATGCTAAATGAAAGCCCCTAGGACAGAAAGGCCACACAGTATAGGATTCCACCTACATGACATTCTAGAAAAGGTAAAACTATAGGGAGGGAGAAGAGATCAGGGGTTACCAGTAGCTGGGGGGGTGGTGGTGAATGTGGATGTGGGGGAACTGATTTCAAACAGCCACAAGGGAGCCTTTGGAGATGATGAAAATATTCCATACCGTGATCATGATGATGTTTACACAGATGTACACTTACCGAAATTCTGCAAATTGTGCACTTAAAACTGATAATATTTGTATTTAAATTAACAGCTCAATCAAGCCAATCTAAAAAGCCATGCATGGGACACGATCTGGCCAGGCCCTCCAGCCCCACCACCCCCTTTGGCATTTGTGAAGTGTGTCCATCTTACAGAGGGAGCGTCTCGCCTCCCCTTGAACATTCACTGCATCCCATCACCATCTAAGTGCTTTGCCATGTTTTAACTCCATTAATACTGAAAAAAAAAAAAAAAAAAGACCACCATCATACTGTTGTAATTCCCATTTGACAGATTAGGAAACTGAGGCAAAGAGAGCTTAACTGACTGACGAGCTGGTATTACCCTTAGGTGCTGCCCACGGTCACTTCATAGTGGTCTTCAAATTGATGTTCTAGATTAACTTTACTCAATTTACTATAAAGGACTTCTTTATATTATTCTGAAATCATGGGATTCACATCCCAATTGTTTCTCCAATGTACAAGAAAATATGTAGTGATGGACATTTTACAGTTTCATCCTCATACCTTCTGAAATCACCCCAGGTACTCACAATGGCCTCGGGCATAGCCACCATCCATCTTCGTGGCCAACACAACACTCTGGAAACAGCACCGAGGGATGACCCCGTGCCCACTCCTCACCCTCCAGGACCGCCTTCCCGGGGAACACACCTGACAGCAAGCACCCTCCAGCCCTTTCTTGGGACCTACCTGACCAGTGCATTTCTGCGCTCTCTTCTGTGGACTCCGGGCTGGCCAAGCTGAGGCTGGTCCCATCTGTGGGTGACTCTTCTTCCCTGTGGTCTGTGAAGTGCCGTTTCATGATTGGACACTAGCACCCGGGGACTCAGTGCTCCCGCTGTTCGGTGAGAGTTGGCTTGGGCGGTGCTAAAGCCCTCCACTGGCCCCAGCCCGAGTGGCTGTGGGGCTCCCTGTGGTCACTAGGGTCCCGGCTTTATTCTGTGACCTCATCAATGACACTGGTCTGTTCTGTGACCCATGGCAAGGACAGAGACCCCGCCTGGAGGCCGGGAGAGGCTTCCCCTCAGGATCTCATTTCCCAGCGGCGACCTTTCCTGTCTCGTTTATTGTCAGGGACACAAACACACAACACAGACACACACATAGACACACGAACACCTAACTATACCCACAAAGATGCTTATACACATATAAACACACGTACCCTCACACTGACACATAGACACACATGCACTCAAACATACATCAACACCCACATTTAAACACACAGACACATACATACACATTCATACACATATAAACTAACACACACACACAAATTCGCACACATATCTACCTAACAACACACATAGGTTCACACATGCATATGCACTAATTCACACCACACTCACTTAACTACACACATGTTTTCATACACGCTGTCATCACCCCACATCAAAATGGGCCGACCTCATACTGAGGAAACAGCAGATGACCGAACATCTTAACTCCTTCTCAGTGTCCCACCTCAGCCTCATTTAGACCTCCATGGCCTAGGTCCCCAGGTGCCAGGGATAGCCCACCTCAGGGCCTTTGCACTTGCCCTTCTACCAGGCACTCCTTCTTCTAGGTCCATGTGGCTCACCCTCTCAGTCCAGTCTGCTGAAACAGCACCTGTCCGCCCATCTCTCCCCCTTACCCTGCTTTAGTTTTTGCACTCAGGCACTTTTATGTATGTGTGCACGTGCATAATGGGGGTTTATCTGCATTCATCTCAGTTCTTAAAGGTAAGCTCCACAAGGAAGAGTCCATTCAGTTTTCCTCTGTCACATCCCTAGTATCTAGAATAATGCTTGACAGAAGCAAGCATTCTAGAAATAACCGTCAAATCAGTGAATAACTAAACAATACACCGGAGCTCCTGAGGCTGTTCGCCAAGGGCACTCCTACCCAGCAGATGTGCCCTATCTCCACATCTCGGTTCTCTTCTGCACCAAGGCAAGATGGTTCTCACCCCAGGACTCCGGGTCCCCTCCATTCTCCACCTGTGCAAACCGCAGTCCAGACACAGTCACTCTGGCACACCTTTCTGCCTGCCACCTCTCTCTGCTCCTGGAGGTCCTCACGTTGGAACATACTTCCTCCAAAATACTTCTCTCCATTTCTCTCCTACTTCTGCTCAGTGTCACCAACTCTATTCCTCTGCATCCCCAAATCCAAACAGCTCAAAAAGGTAAAGGACTGGAAATAATCCCGATATTCCAAAAGTAACCCCCACACCACCCACACAGCCAGCACCTAGGAGAACATTCTCTCCAGAACGAAAGGCCACTGCATGAAGGAGAACAGCACAGAGCTTCATGGAGTGATGAGAAGTCACACTTGCACCTAGAAAGAGACACCTCTTTCCCTGGTGGAAAGAGGATTGTGTGATTGTGTGATTGTGATTCTGTGATCGTGTTCTCTCTTACCAAATAAATCCAGAGACTTGCCTTATAAAAATAAGGGTGTATGGGCGCCTGGGTGGCTCAGTCGTTAAGTGTCTGCCTTCGGCCCAGGTCAGATCCCAGGGTCCTGGGATCAAGCCCCGCATCGGGCTCTCTGCTCAGCAGGAAGCCTGCTTCTCCCGCTACCATTCCCTCTGCTTGTATTCCCTCTCTGGCTGTGTTTCTCTCTGTCAAATAAATAAAAATCTTTAAAAAAAAAAAATAAGGGTGTATCAACCCAAAAAATAAGTAGATCAATGGAAGATAAAAGTAGTCTAGAAAAAGATCACATTATGTATTTGAATATTCCTAAGATTTTATTTGTTTGTTAAAGAAAGAGAGAGCACGCATGAGTCGGGGGAAGGGCAGAGGGAGAGGGAGAGAATCTCCCGCAGACTCACCTCTGAGCTTAGAGCCCCACCCAGGGCTCGATCCCATGACCCTGAGGTCATGACCCGAGCAGAAATCAAGAGTCAGATGCTTAACCAACTGGGCCACCCAAGTGCTCCTATGTATTTGCATTTTTAAGAGATAAAACAAATAACAAAATCTGGGAGGAAAAGAAGACACAGGGAGTTAAGTGATGCTGAAAATGTTTATTTGCTGTTTTTTTAAACCTAAACCATTGGCCTCACCTCATGTAAAACGACTAGGAATATTTTCATATGGTGCTAGGGTTGTGTTTTAATTAAAAGTGTGTAGAAAGAAAATGTAAGTTACCCTAATTATAGGGCGGTTTTTCTGAACCTAAACGATATCAATCATCACAAGCATCGGGAATCCTCGTCATCTTTTTTTAACTTCATCGCTTAAAAAAAAACTCATTGTTTCAATTTGCTTTTCTCTGCTTTTTAGTGAAACTGCCATGAGCAGCTCAGTGAAGGAAATGAACAAGCAATTCCCTGGAGAAGGAATGCAGATGGCTGAGAGACAGATGAGATGTTCAGCCCAACCCGACCTAACTGTAATGAGGAAACTACAAATTAAAAACACATGATGTGCAGGGTATTGCGTTTACCCCTAAGACAAGCAAGAATGAAAAAGACTGACAGTTCTTCGGGAGAGGGAGGGCGTAAGGAAGTGAACACTTTTATACTCTCCTGCTAACAGCATACCTCCCTTTCTTCAAGGCAACTGGAGAGCACCTATTGCAATTAAAAGTGGGTGTGTGCTTTCACTCAGCCTTTTACTCAGCCATCCCTCTCCTGGGAAGCGTTCACGTTTTGTGCTATGTGCATGAAGTCACACCTAGAGAAATATTTATTGCAGTATTATCTATACGAGAAAAAAAGGAAACATTTCAAAGATCTATCAAAAGAAAAAAGTTACATAAGTTATGCCATAACCAAACTGTGGAATACTATACTGCAATAAAAAAGAGATCTATGTGTACTAATTAGTGAATTCATGTGAAGTGCAAAAAGCAAAAATGTGAGGGAATTCCACTTATGTGAAAAGTAAACATGAGACCCACTCCCACAAAAGCTCTAAACCAAGTCTTGGTTGTCTATGCATGCAAAGGCGCAGAGGACATCTGAAGATAATCGCATGCCCTTGGCAATGGTGGTGACCTTGGGAAGAGGGAGGGAGATTAGATGGGGCTTTAGGAGATTACCCTGGACTAACTATAAGATTACATGGAGTCAACACTGCTCCACGGAGAGAGGCACTCCCTCTTCTGGAAGCAGGGAGCACTTTGTAGGCGCCTCTACTAATAGAAGGCAGGGAGCGATGCTTCCAGACTTTCCAGGCTGGATCATAAAAGACAATAGGGGTGAAACAAGAGGGGATTGGGAAGGAGACAAACCATAAGAGACTCCTGAACTCACGAAACAAACTGGGGGTGGCTGGGGGTTGAGGGGATGTAGGGATAGGGTGGCTGGGTTATGAGGAGGGTATGTGCTATGGTGAGTGCTGTGAAATGTGTAAGGCTGACGATTCACTGACACGTACCTGGGGGCAAATAATACATTATATGTTAATAAAAAAATAAATTAAGAAAAAAAGACAATAGGGGTACCAGCTGGTTCTCTCTCCCGGTGTCCCTGTTTCACTTTCTACTTCTCTTTGGACTCAGCCACACATCGTGAAGAACCCCAGGCCCCATAGAGATGCTCCTACGAACAGCCCTGGCAAAGGTCCTGGCTAACCAGCAAATGTGCAAATGAATGAGCCTTCGGATGATTCTGCCATTGAGCCTTTAGAATCTTCCATCTGGGTCCCCACCCATCTCAGAGCAGAGGCTAGCCCTCCCCTCCAAATCCAACCATCAGCCCTGCCTGAATTCCTGGCCCTCAGTAATGGCGAGCATCGTAAAAGCTCCATCTTTTATGGAAGTTTGGGGCAATTTGTTTTGGGGCCCTCATGATTCAACAGACTTTTGATTTTACCTGTAATGTTTAAATATGTTCTAGTTCAGCAGCTCATGGACCAGCGTCTATAGCATAGTGCACTATCCTGGAGGGGCCCTATGGTTCCCCAAAGACAACTTAGGAGTCTGTCTCCCGCCACCCATCATCCATTCAAGGGCTTGTTAACTCCCAGGACTCACGACAGTCTCGGAGTTGTTAACCCCTACCTCTCTGGGAAACTACTTTACTAACCACTTCACAGTGTTTATATAGAGTTGCTTTTTCTCTTTAGCTCTGACTTTTTCTATTCAAAACACTAATATCCAGAGTCATGTGGGTCCACTCCTTTTTTTCCCCCAGAATCTACATATGTCTTTATTAATCTTCCCAACAATCCTGCCAGACAGGCATGATTAACCGTACTTTCTAGAGGGAGGGTGAAGCTCAGAGAAGTTAGGCGAGGCACAGGCAGGGCAGGAGGGATGAGCTGGAGGCCCCGGCTGCTTTGCCTTGCTGTCCTAATGCACTTTCCTACTGGGCCGCTTCCCAGCAGGTGGTATAAAGCAAAGCCCCACCAAAGGTGTGCAAATAGCCTTCATCCCCACGTGGCCTCTGGGTTGCTTCTGCCCATGGGAAGGCCCTTTTCCCCAACCCCTCCTCTTGCTCCACGCAGATATTTAGCTCAGTAAGCACCCATACGGGCTTCCTGCCCTCCCCCAGGGAAAAAAGGGAAGAATGGTCTGCCCAGCCCACGGCGTCCCAGGCCCTGCAGTTTTCCAGCTGGTTCTCCAGCCTTGCCAAGAACTTCCGTGCTCCATGGCCAGAGCCAGCAGAGTTGGTGCACAAAACCCGAAAAGAACCAACGCAGCATTTTTGTGGAGCTCTGAGTCCCGGCCAACTCATTTCACACATTGCATGTCAGCCCTAAACCTCATCAAGAAGGCCCGGAGTGTTTTCCAGTCTTAATTTTCTTCCAAGACCCCCTCTTCCCAGCCTCTGGTTTTCTCAGCTGGGAAGAGGCTGACAGGAAGCAGCCCAGCCGCAGGCACTGCAGGAAACAGAGACGCCCCTTCTCCGCTCCCTTCCCTTCTAACTCCAGAAGTTGGCTCATGCCACAATCAGGGAGAGTCCACTGGTTCACCTCAGAGCCCCTTGAGTGTCCAGAAACTCCCTGTCTGCCCAGCCAGGGATCCTGAAGTGGCCGGGGGCGGGGGGGGGGGGGGGGGGGGGGGGGGGGGGGGGGGGGGGGGGGGGGGGGGGGGGGGGGAGGTGCAGGGCATCAGACCTGACATTTCTGTTGCCCAGTGGATAGAGCAAATGTTTTCAGTAGGCATTGCTCTTCTCCTCAAGCTAGAAAATAGGGCCCCTCGTGGCAGGACCCAGCCCCTTGCCCCTGCCCTGAAAAGCACCCCTCTGATCAGACTTAACAACCCAAGGGAGGGAGAAAAGCAAGGAGCAACCCCCCTCAGATCCTGCTGCCTGCCAGGCACAGAGCGGGCTCCCAAGTGGGGAGTTTCTCCCGGGGAAGGTCAATCCCCAGGAATTATTGATGACCTCTGCCCTGTGCCAATGCTACAGAGAAAGTGCCAGAAGATATCTGACCCTTTGAGGATTCGAGTAAGGAAGTATTCTCTTTTGAGTTCATTTTCTCTTGCTTCTTGTAACTATTTAAAAAGAAGTGAGTCAGTGGACCACATAAGGAAAAACTCAGCCACAGAGAAATGTAATATGAAGAACTCTTCCTCGGGCTCCCTAGGCAAGTGGGGAAGGGAGTTTTGAAAAAAGAAAAAAAAATTTTTTTTTCCCTTCGGCCTTAATGACAGGCTGCTCCTTCCCCATGGTTTGTTTGGAGCTGTCTCAGGGTTTTGACCTTAACCTCAGGCCACCCACACAAATAGCCTAGGTCTTCTCTGTCATCAGAGAGCAGGGAGGGGGACACCCTTCGGGCTGGGTCCTCGGGCATGTCCGTGGCGGTGCTCCAGGCCCCAGAGCCCTGCCTCCCTCCTGCCTAGCTCTGGCTCCATGGGATCTCAAATGTTCAATGAGATTTCTGGATGTAGAAGTGTCTTCTTCCAGCATATGCTTCCTTGGAAGGGTGATTTCAGCTAATAGGAAGGACAGCCCAGCTGGAGGCCATGTACATGATGATCCAGGAGCTCTAGGACCCTGGCAGCTGGCCACTCCGCATGCATGTTCTTAGACAACCACACTGGGAGCTCTGGGGAATGGGCTGGATCTTCCCTCTCTCTTTGTCCAAAATATGCTGGCCATAAGCCACCCTGGACACAGCTCTCAGGCCACTAGCTGCTAACTCCTACTGAATGAACCTTCTGGAAGCATGGCTCCAACTTGGAAGGTGAGATCCCAGGACCCCAAAGGTCAACAGCATGTCACCATGTTTTCTAAGTGTGCTGGGCTTACCCTGCAGCCTTCAGCTCACATCCAAGGCATTTGCAAACCCCACTGGCAAACAGCATATATGATCACGGATAACTGGGGTGCTTTATTTCCATCCCCACAATTAGAATGGTTATTGCAGATTCTCATTTTCAGACTGACTTTTTCCCCTCCAGGAGTGATTTCTGCAAAGACCAAATTAGGCTCTGTGTAAGTTCAAGGGGAAATTTCCCCAGAAAGGAACCTGAGGCTAAGACTTAGGTGCCCCAATATGAGGCAGTGCGTTCAACCAGCCCAATCAGCTGCCAGCTGGACCCCATCGGGCAATGAGACTCGCTCCAGCCCCCCTCTGCATTGGTGGGGACCTTTTAGTTTGACTTTTCTTGCCCTTCCTTCATTAGATTTATTCCTAAATATTTTATTCTCTTTGATGCTGTGTAAATGCAGCTGTTTTCTTAATATCTTTTCCAGATCGTTCCTTATTTTGTACAGAAATACAACTTTTAAATTCAACTTTGCTGATTTTTATTAATTCTAAAGTTTTTGTGAACTCTTTAGGATTTTCTACACATAAGATCATGTCACCTGCAAATACAGTTTTGCTTTTTCTCTTTCAATCTGGATGCCTTTTATTTATTTCTCTTTCCAAATAGCCCTGGCAAGAATTTCTCATCTACACTGAACCGAAGTGCTGAAAGCCAGCATAATTTTCTTGTTCCTTATCTTCAGGGAAAGGGGTCAGCCTTTCGCCATTGAGAATGTTGTTAGTTGGCTTTTATAAATGGTCTTTTTCATGTTGAAGAAGTTCCCTTTGAATCCTAGTTTATTGAGTGCTTTTATCATGAAAGGATGGTGACTTTTTTCCAACGCTTTTTCTGCACCAATTGTGATTCCGTGGGGTGTTTTCCCTTCATTCTATTAATGTGCTGTATTACCTTCCTGGACTTTCAAAATATTGAACCATACTTTGCATTCCCATGATTCCACCTGGCTCTGCTCACGCAGGGAGGGCTGGTTCTTAGGGTTCCCTAGCTCCACGTGACCATCATGCTAAGGTTGGTGAAATGGGAGGAGCTCACGATCAGGAGAATTGGCCGCAGGGGGACAGAACCGGACTCCAGCAGCCCCACAGTGCACGGGGAATGGACAGAAGGTGGCTGGAGACCTGCTTCTTGCGTCTGACACCACTCCCCCACCACCCCGTCACCTGAACCAGCCAGCCTCATGAGCACTGTGGGCACCCACTCCTGGGGGGCGGTGAAAGAGAAGCCCTTCCTGTGTCAGTGAGAATGAGGTCGGCTTCACTCGGTTCACTTCTCAAGGAAAAGAAAACTCTCCTCAGAAGCCATCCCCTGTGTCCCCCAGTCTACCTGAAATTCAACAACTCTGATAAAGATCGGAGACGACCACGTACGACTTATTTATTATTTATAGGAGAAGCCTACAAGTATCTGCATTCTTTTTTAAATTTTGACTTCTAGTTTTAAAACTGTCCCCCAAAACTTGAAGACAACCCCGCAAATTTATTATGATTTTATTGGCTACAACACCCAATAAGCTATTTACGTAGCATAGACTTACAGGCAGTGGTACATTATAGATGCTGAAATAGCACTGTACAGGCCAGAAAAAATTTTTTAATATTGTTTACCTGCTTTAGTGAGAGAGGTATGAAGGCTCGTATTTGAGCCACAAAGCATATACAAATGCAAGTGGGAGTATTAGAAAATTCCAGGTTGCGAACATTAGTCATGTGATAAGGAGCAGGCACCCTGTAGGACTCGACGCCCAACACACAACAAATTAAATTGATCACAATAAAGCCCAACTAAGATAATTAAAAGGCAAGAACAGCAGCAATTGAAAATTGATCTCTCAAGACCTCACTGATGAGGTTCTGGAAACAAAGCACGCTTCCCCCAAATTGCCGGCTTTCTCTCTGCACGAGTCACGTGTGGGGGGAGGTTGGCTGCACTCATGAGAGCTGGAGAGATGTCTTAGCAGGACCCCAAATCTCAGTCCTTGCAACACCGAACTGATACTGGACTATTTTATATATAAATGCCCAAACCAAAATAATTCAGGGTGTCGCCCTCCATCGGATGGACAAGATGAAGTCGGCATAACCACACTTTGTTCCTGCATAAAGTTGAAAAGTGACTTGCATTTTTCACGAGTTCATGGACAAGACGGGCATCCAGTGGTGTGCCGAGGCCACCCAGTTCTGGTTGGTGAGAGCCAATTGTTAAATCTTCAGAGAACTTTTTGCAAGCCAGTTGTTAAACATAGTCTTTATCAAAATTAAATTCATATAAACTGACAATTCAGTAAATTATATTAAACACAAAAGTAATAACTACTTAAAATCCATCAATTCCTAGTTATTTTGCTAAATCTTATGATACGTTGGCAGCTTGTAGGAGGGCAGGGAGCAAGCAGTTACCCGGTGGTAATTGGCAAAGGCTAAAATCAAGGCCTCTCCTCCCTCACCGTTCCCTGCCCCAGTCAACTAGTGGGTTATTGATCATTTACTGTCATACCACTGGGGGCTCCTGCAGGTAACTGGTGGAACCCACAGTCCTGGCTGTGAAGACAAACCCCTGCTGGGCAACTTTCCCCCAATCATCTAACTCTAACTTTCCAGAACTTTCCGCACTATAAGCTATATCTTTATTTAATTAAGTAAATAATTATTTATTGGAATATATTTGACATACAATATATACTTTTCAGGTGTGCAACATAATGATTCAATAATTATAGACATTATACAATGTTCACCACAACTGGTGTAGTTTACTATCTGCAACCATACAAAGCTATTACACTATTACTGACTATATTCCCTATGCTGCATTTTTCATCCACATAACTTATTTTAGAACTGAAAGCTTGTACATCCGAATCCCCTTCATCTATTTTGCCCATCCCCTGACTCCTTCTTCTCTGGAAACCATCAGTTTGTTCTCTGGTTTATTATAGCATTATTTACGATAACCATGATATGAAACCAACCTAAGTGCCCATTGATTGGTAAAAAAGACATTATACATATATCTATATATATAATATCTACATATTATATAATTATTATAATTATTATAATAATAATTATATATTATATTATATATAATATCTACATATTATATAATATGCCTTTTATTTTTTTATTATCTACATATTATATAATATGTAGATATTTTTATTATCTATATATTATATAATATGTAGATATTATATATAACATAAATATATAATATTGCTTGTGGGTCTGTGTTTTATTTAGATATATATAATATATGAAATATTATATTTCATATATGTTGAAATATTATATTTCCTATATATGAAATATTATATTTCATATATATTTCATATATAAATATTATATATGATATATAAAAATTCATATATATTCATATATAAATATTAATATATTACATATATTAATATATATTATTTCATATATTATATATACATACATACATACATACAGTGGAATACTATGCAGCCATAAAAAAGAGATCTTGCCATTCAGGATACCTGGGAGGTATTATGCTGAGTAAAAAAAGTCAGATAGAAAAAGATAAACACCGCATGATTTCACTTTATGTGGAATCTAAAAACAAACAAACAAATGAAAACTAGATAGACTCATATATATAGGTCTATCTTAATCCTTCAGGAAAGAGCTCAGGATCCACCCACCTGCACATGGATCACAACTGAGAAAGGGCAGTCCCAGTCATCATTTTATGATCCTCACAGCAACCCAGGAATGAGGCAAAAGAGTATTCTTTCCCTTTCAATAGATGAAGAAACTAAGCCTCGAATGAGTAAGGGAGGTTTTCTGAGTTCACACAGCCTGTGGGACAGGAACCTAGCTTTCTGGGCTAGATTAGCTACATGTAGTGGGAACATTTTATTTAGAAAAGGGAGAGGAAGAGGAGGAGGAGGGGCAGAAGTGAAATAAGTACAAAGTCTAGAGCTGATAGACTGATAGAAAAATAAATGAAACCAATTTTCTGGCAATTGTAACAACAGCTTGAAGCCTATGATACCACCTGTCTTGGCAACCCTGCTTTCAGAGATTGATCCTTAAGGAGGGATAGGCCCAAGATGTCTCTAGACCATTTTTACCACAGTGTCATTTACACTCATAAGCTCCAAAGGGACCTGTGTCCCAAGCAAGGAGTTTGGGCTAAACTGATTGGGTGGTATCAGCTTCCCCCTGGGAATTTGTTAAAACTACAAATTCCTGGGCTTGGCTCCAGTGTGGGCCAGCAACCTGTTTAAATAAGGCCTCCCTTTGATTGATTTGGATGATTTGGAAGTTCGAGAATCCCTAGGTTAAATAAATTATGGGACAACTAAATGAAGAAAAACAGTGCCATTCATGAAGAAAGCAGAATAATATGTTCACAGTGCAGGAAGTAAAAACATATACCGTATGATACCCGTTAGGTAAAAACACAATCTATGTATATCTCCACTCTCACACGCACATAAAGTCTGGAATGACACGTGCCAAAACGCAAGCAACATTTACCTTTGGAAAGAGGGTTCCCCTATCTTTTTGTTTATTTTCTAATTTTTGTGCAATAAACACATAAGAGAACAAGCAATCACTTTCTTCTACATTTAAGTACTCACGAAATAAGAAGATAAAACACAGACCCACAAGCAAGATTTTGCAAAACACCATGCCTCCTACCCACCCATCCCTTGGATTCTAGGGCCATGGGGTCCATCCGGGGGCCAGGGGACAGCACCAGCCTCTGGGTCCGAGGCAGGATTCAGCTCAGTGGGTGCCACCAACAGGACTGAGATGAAGAACCTGACCCTGTCCCTGTCTGCACAGGGTTAAAACAAACTGGCTAGAGAGGAGTCCCGTGGGAACGACATGACATTTGTTTGCAAGGAAACATAAACAGGGGCAAATGAAAACAGAAACGTGGTTCAGTGAGAGCCTGATCAAAGCCAGCTGGGCAAGCAGGCCTGGCTACAAGGAAGGGAGCCTGCAGGGTGGGAGGCTAGCAGGGCCAGCCTGGGGGAGGGCAGGGGCACCTCTAGCTCCAGGAGGCTGCCCAAGGATGTAAGGCCTGGAACACACAGACACAGCCAGGGAAAGTTGGGTGTGATGGGCTTCAGGCACCTTGAGACCCGAATTAGCTGGTTCTAGTTGTCAACAGGAGGAGTAGTTCTACCCAGATTTCTTTCTTTTCGGGTCCCAAGGTCATAGACCAGAAAAGTCAGCCATCAATTGCCAACTGTGTGCCAGGCACAGAGCAGGGCGTTTCATTTTGTCATTTAATCTTTAGGGTGGTCCTGGAGGAGATGCCGAGGCCACCCAGCCCCCATCCGGCTCCCGTTTTCCAGTCTAACTTGCCCAAGGTCAGACAGCTGCTGCGCTGCCAAGCAGACATCTGAACAAGGGCCCACATCCGTCTGCAGAGCACAGGTTTTCCCCATCCCAGCAAGCCGGGCTGCCTGTCATCAGTGCCCCCGGCGTCCTCCCTGGGCCCTCCCCATGCCCTCCCCGCCCCTCTGGACACCGGCCCCAGCCCACAGCCACCGAGGTCCTCCACCCCTGAGCATCTGAGCCCCTATAACGAAGCTGGTGTGAGCCTTGGGCTTGGCATCATTTCCACCCTGTAAAGGCTAAGGCAGCTTTATAACGCTGAGTTAAAATTGTGCCAGGCAAGCGCTAAGCACATATTATAAATTATCATTAATTTAAAGAGACATTTCCCTTTGGGAGACAAAGTGCCTCACTGATCTCACGAACAACAGCTGAGGCTTAGAAGTGAGACCGCACTGAAGTTTTCTCTCTTGGCCTTGGCCTTGGCCTGAAATACGACCTGTGGTTGTTTGCCCTCATTCCTCTTAGAACACAGACTCAGGCTCCCCACTCAGAACTGGGGAGACAGTGAAGGGGTCCCCTTCGAGCCCCAGATGGGGTCTGAAAGCGCGACCAGCCCGACCCGCAGGCTTCAGGTGTGAGCCACCTCTGTCTGTCCCTCCTCCCCTTCTTCACTGTCCCTTGCTTCACCCAGACGAGTCACTACCATCCTCATGTAGGAAGCCACTGAAAGGGGGTGATTTTTAGCCAACCTGAAGCCACATCGTGCCCATCCTGGCTAGCACTGTTCTTCCCTTTTCTTCTCCAATTCAAGTGGAATTGACATAGAGTGTTACATTAGTTTCCGGTGTACAATCTAATGATCTGACACATCCATACATTTCTCAGGGCTCATCCAGATAAGTGCACGCTCAATCCCCTTTATCTGTTTCACCCCATCATCTTTCTTTATAAGGACATCAGAGGGTTTTCATGGCAAAACTTCGGAAAATTTGTTTTTAGACATCGTGTCCTCTCTAAAAAATTTCACCCATGGAAAATCTTCTCTGTCTTCCAGAGTAAATCCCCTTCCTGTTGTCCTGCTTTTCCGTCCACCCCCTCTCTGGGGAAGTGGAGTCGGCCCCCTCAACCTGGACTTGTGGCAAAGGGAGGCGTCCCCACAATTCAGTGCACAAAGCCCTCCATACGGTCCTCTATGACTTTGATCCTCCCTTCAGGGTGAGGCCAGATCCAGGGCCACGTGGAGAACCAAGAGTGTCTGGATTCTGTGCTTGCCCTCTCTCCCAGAGGTGCCCATACTGATTCAGTACCTGTTCCATATCGGCTCCTCCAACTGATGGGGGAAACAGCCATCTCTAAGCCAGCGACTCCCAAGCCAGAGCAGAGAGTGAGCATCACCTTGACCTCCTACTTATTCCATCTCTCCTGATACCCACGGGTTCCCCTCGGCCTGACATGTCTTGTCTGCAGCTGCCCTCACAGCACACCATCCCTCCGCCACACCCAGGCCCCCTGAACTTGCTTTTACCATCGACACTCCTTCCTGCTATAGCCATCTCACAGGTCACTCTGTCCCCTTTCCTACCTAGGGACTCTCTCGGCCAAGATCACCCAAGGCCACTCCCTCAGGCTGGCAGAAGCCATTCTCTCTCTCGCTCTCTCCAAGGGCAGCCTGGCTTTGGAGCCAAAACTTGGACAAAATGACCAGAGAAGAAGAGGCTTCCACTCCAACATCAAGGTCAGTCACCTGGCGATAAAACCGTTACGCATAATATTGTTGCTCAGACCATTTTCATCCTGGACATGCCATAGGCACAATATCATTTTAGGAGTAAAATTTCTATCTACCCTAGAAAAACTCTCACATCTGCGCCAAAAGAATATCTATATAAAGAGCTTTATTTTTTTGTAATTGGCTCATGCAATTATGGAGGCTGGTGAGTCTCATCTTCAGGGTGGGCCAGCAGGCTAGACACCAGGGAAGAGCCTGTTGCAGTTCAGGTCTGAAGGACGTCTGCTGGCAAAGTACACTCTTGCTGAGGGGAGAGCAGTCTTTTGCTCCCTTTAGACTTTCAACTGATTGGGTGAGGCCCACCCACATCACAGAGAGCAATCAGCTTTTTTCCAAGTCCATCCACTTAAATGTTAATCTCATCCAAAAACACTCTCGCGGAAACATCCAGAATAATGTTTGCCCCTATACCCAGACACTGTGGCCCAGCCAAGTTGGCACATGAAATGAACCATAACGCCACGCCCCTCTGATTTGGCAAGATTTGGACTTTGAACTGCCTCTCAGCGTCAGAGCAACTGTTGAAATCTCTGCTCAGCTCTTTTTAACCTTTGCACTGTCATTTCCCATTGAGCCCCTTCGAATTTCACTGTGTGCACGCCCAGTTCAGAAGTTAGTCAAGGATTTAGGGGAATTCTAAAGCAGATTTTGGGTCTCCCCCTCTAAGACTGCTTTCTTTCTTGAATTGTTCCCCAAAACGTCCAGCCGCTATGACTGCTGTGAGCCCCACTCTGATTTCCAGTCGCGGTAAGAGAGCCACTTTCTGCTTACATTCTGTAACCTGTATGTGTCCTCAGGGGTGAAGCCAAATAAATGTGAGCTCACCGACGTCTCTTTTTTACAAGTCAATTTCCCTCCGGCTTGTGCCTGCTTTGAGTGGCTCATCAGTACTTCAGGTGGTTGTTGTCTTATTGTATTTTGTATTAAATTTATCACTGTTACTGGCAAGAGGGGTACAATGATGCACTACTTGATCATATCCAGCTTCAGAATCACTCAAGAGTTATTTCTCAAAGTATTTTAAAATTTCCAAGTGAAGAAATATTTTTGGACTAGCATTTTAAAAATTTTTAAATATATCATTGGGGTCAGTAAATATAAAATGCATAATTTCAATCCTTGGTAATTCGATCCCAGGTCAAGGCCTGACGGGGGTGTCGGAGTGATCAACCCAACCCGACTCCCTCCAGAAGGCTGATAGAGGGAAAGGAGGGTCATCTACAATAGTAGCAGGTAGCACCTTCTGGATGACGTGACTGAGGCCACACAGCATCTCCCTTTGGAGTGAGTCTCCTGGGGGCAGAGAGCAGAGCCCTCAATGCCTGCTGTAAATGCCCCATCGGAACATGTTGTGGGTAAATCTTGCTTTAATCCCTTTTTGGTCAGTAGTTGTGCCTGACTCAAAATCTATTACTAGTACATAAGAACCACCTTCTTCTTTTTTTTTTTTTAATTTTTAAATTTTATTTATTTATTTTTCAGTGTTACAAGATTTATTGTTTTGCACTATACCCAGTGCTCCATGCAGTACATGCCCTCCTCAATACCCACCACCAGGCTGGCCCAACCCCCACTCCCCTCCCCTCCAATACCCTCAGTTTGTTGCTCATAGTCCACAGTCTCTCATGGTTCATCTCCCCCTCTGGTTTCCCCCCATTCACCCCTCCCTTCCTTCTCATAATGCCCTCCATGTTTTTCTTTATGCTCAGCACGTAAGTGGGACCATAAGGTAATTGGTTCTCTCTGCTTGACTTATTTCACTCCGCATAATCTCTTCCAGTCCCATCCATGTTGATACAAAA
>CM053617.1:36679843-36702338 GCA_028646535.1 Procyon lotor | reverse complement strand
TTTTTAAAAAAAAAAAAAATAATAATTAATTTATTTGAGAGAGTGAGAGAGAAAATGTGAGCAGGGACCCCAGTGCAGGACTTGATCTTGGGACTCTAGGATCATGACCTGAGCTGAAGGCAGCCACTTAACTGACTGAGCCACCCAGGCACCCCCTTCACATTGTTTTCTTATCCTAAAGTTACTCAAGAGTAGGGTGGGAGGGGACCCCTGGGTGGCTCAGTCATTAAGGGTTGACTCTTGATTCTTGATGTTTTGCTTAGGTCACGATCTCAGGGTTGTGAGATCGAGCCCCACATGGGGCCCAGCTCAGAATCTGATTGCTCTCTCCCTTCCACTCTGCCCCTTACCCACTTTGTGTGCTCCCTCTTTCTCTCAAATAAGTAAGTAAAATCTTTTGACCTTCCCCCTCCCCGCAAAGAAAAGTAGGGCAGGAATCTCTGGTGGTTTTGAAAGAGTTTTGAAAGAGTAGAGGCCATGGGTTTTGAAAGAGTAGAGGCCAAAGCCCCAATCTGTATACTTTGGGGTTGTTTGTTTTGTTTTGCTCCAGAATTCCTACTCCTAAGTGATTTTAGGGAAGGATCTTCAAGTACTATAAAAATGAAATGTACTCCTGCTGTGACAAATTTTATTTCCGGTTTCTCACAGAGCTTGGGATTCTAGAAATAGATTGAGAACCTTCAGCAAGTGATTTTCAACCCATGTTGAAAATGATTTTCAACCCATATTAGAGTGCCCCTGGGGAGCTTTAAAAACACTGATGCCTGGACCCTATCCCCGGACATTGTGATTGAACTGGAACTTATTAAAAGCTCTCCTGGTGATCCCAGCAGGAGCCCAGGCTGGTCCCAGACTACCACCAGCAGCGGCATTACCTGGAAGCCTGATACAAAGGCATAGTGTTGGGCACCCCCCTCATGTACAGGATCAGAAACACTAGGGGTGGTGCCCAGAAGTCTGGCTTTTTTTTTTTTTTTTTTTTTTTTTTTTTAAGAAGTCTGGGTTTTCACAAGGCCCGGGGAGGAGGGATTCTGCTGCACTCAGATTGGGTCGGAGGGGATCGGCCCCTCCAGGGCACATTTGCCAAAGTGTGGTTACATTTTTGGTTGCCACAACTAGCCTTTTGATGCTCCTGGCATCCACAGGGTAGAGGCCAGGAGTGCTGCTAAACGTCCTAGCGATGCCCGTGTGGGTCAGCTCCCCACAACAAGGACATATCTGTCCCCAAATGTCAACAGTGCCAAGGTTGAGAAACCTTGCCTTACTGAGAGAGAGTTCATAGGAATTATTATCACAAAGTGGGGGAGGATTATGACCAGAAGCGATGCCAGAATGTCCTTTGTGGGTTCTTAGGCAGAGCCTTTGGTCAGTGAAAAACGATGAACGTCTAAAGGTGATCAGGAAATTGTGAAGGATTACATTTAGGGAAAGCATAACATTTATGGACAATGAATCCCTTGCCAAACAGATCTAGGGAGATGTGTGTGCCTTGGGGGCTTCCCCCCACCTTTAGTTAACTCGCAGATGTGGTAGAAGGAGATCGTGCCCCATGAGGGGGGAGGTGGGCACTTGGATCCAAACCCACCTCTTCCTCTTCCGATAGCCCATTGAAAACAGTGGATGGAGGCATTTTCTCTCTTAGAAAAATGTAATCACGGTAGCAGAACATTATTTGCAACTAGAAAGTATCACCCAGATAGGACATTGGGATTCATTGTTCTGCCATAAAATATTTTCTTTGTGAGATTGCACTTTCATTCAGTGGAGATTCCTTGTATTGCCTGCTTTTTCTGTAGGCTCTGCGGCTGTCTTTTTATTTAATGACCCTCTTCCAGCAAAATAATCCCCAGCTTCCTCCCTCAGCCTTTCATTCAGGGAATGCCTATTTGTCAGCAAGGAGATGAAAGTGACTTTACTCCATGGAGTGAAGCAGTAGAAAAAACAACTGATTTGCCCCATATTTCCGGGAGCTGCTCCATGACCCAGGCCCAATGGTGGGGGAGAGGTATGGAGACGTCCAGGGCATCCCTAAGGTTGGTCGCTGGCAGCTGTGACAGCGGGAGCCTTGTTTATCATCAGATGCATAAGGATCTCCTGGGGGGTTGTTAGTAACCCGGATTCTGGGCTCCCCACCGAGAAACTGATTATTGCATTTAGGAAGAGAGCAAAACATTTGTACTGGGGCCCTGGATGTTTCCCCAGTGCGAATGGTCTGAGGACTGTATTTAGAAATAACCCACGGTACAGGGGCGCCTGGGTGGCTCAGTCAATTAGATCTTTGACTCAGGTCATGATTTTGGGGTCCTGTGTTGGAGCCCCGTATAGGGCTCCCTGCTCAGCGGGGAGTCTGCCTCTCCCTCTGCGCTCCTCCCTCATCCCCCGGCTTGTGCACACATACACACACACTCACGCACACCCATGCACATATGCACATCTCTCTTTTTCTCTCTCAAATTAATGAATAAAATCTTAAAAAAAAAATACCTGTGGTACAAAAACAAGAATCCATATATTTGGAGATTGCAGCACGTGGTCCCAGCATGCCTTGCAGCACTATCAGCCTGTTTAAAACAGGCGTATAATTAATAGTTCTTTGTAATTCACATGTAGCTCTCTACTCTCAGGGTCACTCTCAACCTAGCTCTCCACACAAAATCCATAGCCCCACGTGGGCTTACTTCTCAACACAGAGGTTAGGTCCCTTCAGAAAAGAATTGGAGCCCTCATTCTGTCTAATGCCTCAGAGCAGCTGTTTCCAGAGCATTCTTTCCCTGTGATTCCGGCAGCAGTGGCCGTGTGTTTTGCTTTCTTAACCCAGCCACGTTGTCGGCGAGGTCAGGGGTACAGATGAAACTCCCTGGCGCCTGATGCCGGGCCTTTGCCCTTTTGTTCCTGGATGGGAGAGAGGCCTCAGGGCCTGCGGAGGGATGGCCGTCCTCCTGGGGCTCCGCTCAATGGGCCACATGCCCGGGGCACAAAACCCAGCATTGTCAGGCCTCTTGGTGAAATGCTGGAGTGAGTTAGAATCCCTCAGGGCTGTTGCTCAGGTTAGCTGCACAGAGCCGAGATCTGGGCATTTGCATTTTCCCTGGAAGAGTAGAGGAGGGACATGAACTCTCTCGAGTCAGCGGTCTGGGAGAGTGGCTTCCTTCACTGAGCGGAGGCGTGCCGGGGCCAGCGGGCTTCAGAG
Organism: Procyon lotor; assembly: GCA_028646535.1. Lineage (NCBI taxonomy): Eukaryota > Metazoa > Chordata > Mammalia > Carnivora > Procyonidae > Procyon > Procyon lotor. The sequence goes on along the minus strand of CM053617.1, from coordinate 36,699,148 downwards.
TGGCCGGCCGAATATCCCAGGGGGCCTCCGGTTACCCAGCAACAGGTGCTGCCCGCCTGTGGCCCGGGCCTCTCTTCTGGGCCTGCCCTGTGGTGGCGTGGTGTTCTGGGAGGGGGGTCTGGCACCAGCTCACTGTGCGCCCCCTGCCCTCGGCCTCCCCTGCCACGTGAGTGTCACTCCAGCCTGCCGGCCCTGCCATCTGCTTCAGGGAGGCCTGGGCTGGGGCGGGGACATTTTCTGCATGGCGCCTTGCCACCGAGCCTAAAAGTGACATCGGTGCCTTTGGAAGTCCGATGGCAGGAGACAAAACTGCAGATGAGCTAGAGGGACGTAACAAGATTTTTAGAATGGTTTTGAGGGCGCAGGTGTACGTGGTGTTTGAAAAGCTAACCCCAGGTTCGGTAGTGCAGATGTTTTGTTCGATTTGGATCTGAAGGCTTGGATTCAGCCTCCAGACAAGCACTGTTTGGCCCCATCTGGTCTGAGTTTTAAAACCTTTGAGCCCACATTTAGAATTAGAGAGGTGTATACAAGGAAATTAAGGGGAAGTCGGGGATAAGGTGGCATGGGCCGGGCTTCCAGGCGGAGGACAGCTGTTCTGAGCAGAGCGCCAGCCGCCTGTGTGGGGCCGAGCCCAGCTTTGCTCTCTCTCGCCCAGTGGCAAGGCGGTGCTCAGTCTAGGTGTTTGTGACCCTGGCTGAAATGGTTCAGTGTTTTACCTCTGTTTGCAGAGAAAATCGGGGCACGTGGTTTCAGTGTTTGGAGTAGATAAAACGAGGCAATTGTCTTTATGCAGCAAAAGGAACTCTCAGAACAGAGGGAAAAATCAGAACGCTGGGGTCCTGGGTGCTGCCCCATCCGGAGAAACTCAGATGTTCTGTCTGAGATTTTCTCCTCCCACAAGGTGACACTTGCTCAGCTTCTTGAAGCTTCAGGAACACAACCGAGAGTGGGCGTGATTGCTCCTGGGCCTGTGGGGACCCACACACTGGTGGCCCCTGCCCGCCGGCCAGTGTCCCCAGCCCGTGGGTCTGTGTGCTTGGCGGTGTAGCTGAGCCTTCCAGACTGGCCAGATGTTTTACGGTCTGCAGTTAGGGCTGCCTGTGGAGACCCCCTCCATGCCACGGGTAGAGGCTGTGATCTGAAACCAGAACACGGACCTCTCGGAGCCCCTCGTCTCCTGCCGGGGAAGAGTGGGCCACCCACGTGGACAGCGTGCTTCTGGGCAAGCTTGTGGGAGATTCTCACCATGACCTTGTCCCTGCTTGATTGCTACAGTTTCCAAATCAAGGAAAGGGCTCCGATGAAGAGGGAGCTCACGAGGACGCTCCTCTGCTCCAGTGATCCGGAAACTTCGTTCGGTGAGAGGGTTTGTCTCCCCAGCGAAGAAAGAGACTGAAGCCTGATTGCCCTTGCCTTTTTGGTCCTGGTCCCCGAGCAGTTTGCTCAACCCCAGTAAATCTGGGACTGCCTATATGCTCTCCGTGTCCTGGCCCATCCTGTGGCCTGTCATGAATCCTGGTCTGTGACCCCTGCTCTGGCTCTCTGAGTTTCGTTGTTTGAATGGAGACCTGAGCCCCTTACACTGACCACTCAGAGCTCTCACCGAGTGAATCTGCAAAGCCCACGCATCTGAGACACAGGTGTCTATACAGAAAGGCAATTTTGGTTTTTGTTGTAGGAGAGGGTTTCCACTATCTCAAACTCCTCACGTGCCACTGAACTTCTCCACCCCCATCATCTGGCTCAGCTTCCACCATCCCCCTGGACTGGCTTTCCCCCAGGACTTTTCCAGTAGCTTCCGAGCAGGAAAACCCAGTGGATGTCTTCCAGCAGCACCTGCTGCTATTAAAAAATCTTTCTTACAACACCTACTCTCTCGGCTTCTAGAACTCTCAACTTCAGTCTTCCTCTGCTTCTGTGACGGCTCCCAGCTCCCTCTGTAGCAGTTTCTTCCTACCCACCTTCCTGTTCCCTTAAATATTAGGGCAGATGTTCCCTTCCCCTGCAGCCTTATCCTTCTGTGCTTTCTACTTCTAGTTCAGGCTCCTACGTTCTGTGAACAGAAACCTTCTCAGACTAGCTTAGGCAAAAAGGCTGACTGAGCCTAAGACCACAGGAGGACCTCATGGACTCCGAGTCAGAGACTACACGGAGCCTCCTAGGATGTGGGCCACGGAAGAGACAGTCGAAAGGAACCTGAGATGTCTGATTCTGTCCCATCCTCCCTCTTCCTCTCTCACTGACCATGGCCTTTCCTGTGTCCCCAGCTCACTGGGGAAGCCAGCCCCCCCGCCCCGCCACTCCCAGCACGCCTGCTTTTTCCATTTGGACACTTAACTCCCTGCTTCTCCAGGTCCCAAGGGCTTTACAAAGGTGCATTCCTGTTGACGCAGCAATTCCGCTTCTAGGAATGTCATCCTAAAAACCTAATATGAGGGGAGCATTAAGATGTGAGACTGGAAATGTTCATCTTCCTCATTTGTTACAGGGAGCAGTTAGAAACACCTGGAGTGGTCAGTAATAAGGTCCCATAAAGCCACTTCTGTTAATCTACATTTTTTTCACTCTGTTTCTCCCTGTATTTTTATTCTTTCTATATATTTTTCCATTTTCTGTGCTTTTTAAAAATATGACTCAGCACAGAGCTCCAGTCTTCTTTGAGGCTCCTTGTGACTTCCTCAGGCCGGTTGAGTTCCTTCTCTGTGTGTTTCTAGTACTGGGCACACCCTCGTTTGTCACAAATGCCATGCTCTCTGATTTCTTGATGAGACTTCTATTTTTTATTATTTTTAAAATTTTTATTTTATTTTTTCAGTGTTCCCAGATTCACTGTGCATGCACCACATCCAGTACTTTTAAATGTCCATTGTTCTATTTCGTGGATTTAGGAGAGTGCTGAACACGACTGATAATAAATATCTGTTTATGGCTCAAGACATTTAAGTTGGTAGAGAAACATTTTTGCTAAGTTCAAACGTCTGTAGCTTTTTGCTACGGAGAAGGGTAAAAGAATGCCTTTGGCTTCCCTTCCCCTTTCTGAGAAGTTGGCATATGATCAGATTGGTGATGAAGCTGACTATTGGAGTTTAAGGAATGGACGCAGGTTGTTACGGGCTCTAGGTCGGTGTTCCACCCAAATTCACATGTCAGAATCCTAGCCCCTAATATGCTCGTCTTAGGAGGTGGGGCCTTTGGGTAGTGATGATGTCACAAGAGTGGAGCCCTCGTGAATGGGCTTATTTGCCCTTCTAAGACGAGATCCTGTAAGAGCTTGCTTGGTCTCTCTCTGTTTTCTGCCATGCGAGGGTACCAAGAGGAAATGTCCACAAACTAGGAAGGGAACTCTTACCAGATAGCGGTTCTGCCAGCCCCTTGCTCCTGTGAGAAGTATATGTTTATACTCAGTTGATGCTATGTTGTTATATTGGCTCAAATTGGCTGAGACATACATGATCACGGTTTAACTTAAAATTGTTTGGAAATCATCGTAGCTTAACATGTATTTCTAAGAAACGATACAGGGATCCCTTGTACCCATTTGTGCCCTTAACCCAATTTCTTCCAAGGGTAACATCTTGCAAAACTCTGGTACAACATGGCCACCAGATATTGACATTGATATAGTCAAGACTCAGACCATCGCCATCCCCACAAGGGATTTTTAGAGCCAAACCCGTGTTGCTCCCATCAGCTACTCCCTCCTTAACCTCTGGCAATCATTAGTCTGTGCTCCATTTCTGTAATTTTGTCATTTCAAGAACGTTATATAAAAATCATACAGTATGTAGCCTTCTGGGATTTCTGCCCCTTCCCCCCATCACTTAGCGTCATTCTTTGGAAGTTCCCAATTGCTGTGTCACCGAGTGGTATTCCGTGGCGCTCGTGGAGCACAGTTTGCTGAGCCATTCGCCTCCCGAAGGACATCTGGGCAGGTTCCAGTTTCAGGCTACTGTAAATAAAGCTGTGATTTTGTGCGAACTGAAGTTTTCATTTCTCTGGGGCATTTGGGCCAGAGCAGTTGCTGAGTTGAAGGGTATTCGTAGATGTATCTTTTAAGAAACTGTTTTCTGGAGTGGCCTTACCATTTTATATTATCACCAGCAATGCTGAGTGACCCAGTTTATTCATAGCCTTCCTGGCATTTGGTATTGTCATTATTTTTTATTTTATTTGTTTTGATGGGTGTGTGAGATGTCTCAGTGTGGTTTAAATTTGCATTTCTCGAATGGCTAAGGAAGTTGAACATCTTCTCATGAACTTATTTGCACCCTGTATGTTCTCTTTAGTGAGATGTTTTTGTTTCTGCTCATTTTCTGGTAGGATTGGTTGTTTATTTTTTGCCGTTGAGTTTTGAGAGTTCTTTATATTTTACATACTAGTCCTTTGTCGGATATACAGTTACAAATATTTCCTCCCAGTTGGTAGCTTGTCTTTTCATCCTTTTCATATGGGTGTTTACAAAACAAAAGTTTTTAATTTTGATGAAATCAGATTGATCAAGTTTTCTTTATATAGATGATGCTTTCAGTGTCAAGTATGAAAATTCTCTGCTTATGGACACCTGGGTGGCTCAGTCGGTTAAGCGTCTGCTGTCAGCTCGGCTTATGATCCCAGGGTCCTGGAATCGAGTCCCACATTGGGTTTCTTGCTCAGCAGGAAGGCTGTTTCTCCCTCAGCCTCCCCCTTCCCCTGCTTGTGCTCTCTCTCTCTCTGACAAATAAAGTCCTTAAAAATATATTTATTAAAAAAATTCTCTGCTTCGTTCTAGAACCCAAAGATTTTTCTCCAATTCCCCCCCCCCCCCAGATTTTCTAGTTTATATTTTCTGTTTAGACTTGTGGTTTATTTTTAATTGCTTTTTGGTAACGTATGAAGTTTATCTTATTTGGTACCTCTTCTCTGACGGGCCCACTGTGTCCTTGCCTTCAGATCTCTACATCTACGCTGTGCTCGTGTGCTGTGTGGGCATCCTCAGTGTCCTCCTCTTCACCCTGACCATCATCTGGCAGTCTGTGTTTAGCAAGAGGAAAGCCAGAGGTAAGAGAACCGATAAGGTCATGTCTGGAACGGGAGCACAACCAAACCACAGACGGGGGAAGATGCTGGGCAAAGTATAACCTTGTTTGAAAACTGCCTGGTGAGTCAGGGATTATGTCCCTGTGACTGGACAGTACAGCGAGTGAGGAGATGTGTGTCCCCTGGACTCTGCTAAAATCATCTGTGCCCGCGTTGACATTTCTCTTTTTCTCAAATCCCTTCCTTCCTCGGTCTCCTAGGGGGTGGCCCTTCCCTCTCTCGTTTGCCCAGACGGGGCTGTGGAGTCAGATGAACCTGGATTTGACTGATTTTAGACGTGTGCCATAACCACCGTGAGCTGCAGTGTCCTCATCCATTGAAACGAACTGGGGTGGACACTGCCTTCCTCAGACTGCTTGTGGCTGTGAGTGTTCAGTATTTAATTACAGTACCTGCGCCCGGCAGGCAGGTGGGGTCGGGAAGGCTCCGCCCAGCCTGGGGAGTCATCCCATCTCCCTTCCCGTCAGCATCCCTGTTGCCCTGGATCGACAACTCTGTCCTGCTCAGCCCCGTCCTGCTCTTCTCTTTCTCTCTTAATTACAGTTCTGGGGACTCCAACTCTTACCTTCCTATGCAGGCTGCTCGGGCTGCTTTCCCTTTCCAGCCCCAACGCTCAGCAAGCCTCAGTGTCTCGTTTCCACTGGAGCCTGTACGTTTCCTCCGAAACACCATCCCTGCACCCCCTTCTGCATTCCCAGAGCAGGTGTGGACTCTGTAGCTCCCCCGAGACGACGTGGGTGACAGCTGCGCTCCGGAATTAGACCAGCTGTGGGTCAGATGGCTGCTCTTCACTTACCAGCTGATGACGACCTACCCACTGAGCCTCACCTTTCCCATCGAAGTAATGGGAAAGCAGTAGTGTGCCCCGTCTCATGGATTATGGAGAGGCTCAAGTTCACCAACCACAGCAACAAAACCTTTAACACATTCTGACTCTTGTAAGTGTCGAACATGAGGGTTATGCGGCAGGGAGATGGAGCTGTGCTTCTGGGGGCCTCTCCACCAAGGTGCAGGCAGGGCTCAGGGAACCTCGGAGGAAGGGTGGGGGTGCACCCAGGGATCAGCCTGCTGGAAACTGTGGCCATCGCAGTTAGGGGCCAAGGGTGGGAGAGGGTCCTGGACTTGCCAGCACTGCCGCTGTGGGAGAAGTGTTACCAGCAGAGCCTCTGAAGAGGGACCCGGGCGATGCCATACCAGGAGGCAGCAGGGAAGTGAACTGGGAGCACTCATTCCTCAGCCCTCCCTTCTCCCCTCTCCTCTGAACGTCCTCCTGCTGCTTTGCTTTGCTCTCACCAACCAGGAGCCAGAGGGCAGGGCGTGGAGATCAGCCTCCGGGCCAGTCAGGGTGGTGAGGCGCACGAAGGCAGCCCGCACACTCAGGCCTGTGGCGGATCTTTCGTGGCCGGTACCCTTCCCGTAGTGCCCCTCAGAGCTGAGCCGGCGCGCCTTCCTCCCTAGCCTCTACCTACCGCGTCCAGACTGCCCAAGCTTTCCTCCCGTTGCAAACCCTTGTCTACGCCTGTGAGCTTGTGGGACGCATTGCACATGTACAGATGCCTTCGCTGCCCTTCAAGAGAGTCGTGAGCAAGGCACAGTCCCGTCATCTGATCCATTCTCCTTGGAATTTGGCTTATGACAGCTGCTCAGCAAATGGGGGACAAATGTGTTTGTTTCCCAGCGTTTGGCTCCCAGCTGTTGGAGTTTGGAAGCCCCATAAGCGCTTTCCAAGTCTGTTTTGCTCCAAAGGCGCCTCTGCCCAGGTTCGGGAACAGGCCAGAGCAGCGGGCCTTGGCTCACCAGCTTACCAGCTGCAGGGTCTGGTAGTTCGTAGGCAGGATTGGGGAAACAAAGAAAAGTAGTTGGTTCAGGAGACACCCATTTCCTCCAGAGCCAACGAGGCAGACTGAAGCACGTATTCTGGGCCTCACACAGAACCGCTGAGAACCAGATCCCCATCGCCCTAGTCCCCCCTGGAGCGAGCCCGGACAGCCTCGTGTCACCTGCGCGCAGTGTCCCAAAGCCCGCCCGAGCTTCCAGGAGCTTCGGCGGGACACCTGCTGTGGGCCGCACTGCTCACTGGCTCCTCCCCGTTCTTGTGTAATCCTCACCACCAGTCTGGAATGACAGCTCCTATTGCTCCCATTTGCAAGAGAGGACTCAGCTGAGAAGCTTGAGAAAGTCCTGAAACGGGTGTGGCAGAGCCCAAGCCCAGCCTGATTCCAAGGAAATTTCTGTTCAAGGAGAGCTTCGCCATCTGGGAGCCAGGCTTGCCAAGGAATTTTCCTTCAGCCTTCCGCGGCAGTTGCTGCCAAGGTCCTTCCCAAACAGCAAGCATCGCTCCTGCAGCTCCTGTGGAGCTCGGCCTTATTCCAGCAGGCTGTGGCCCCGGCCACGCAGGTCCTAGCAGTCAGGCGCCTCCCAGCCACCACAGGGCCGGGGACAGGGGACTCCATGGTGGGGCCAGGGTTACCCCTCACCTGGTGGCCCAGGATGAAGCCCTGAGTTGGTCCTCAAGCACACTGCTTTCTTGTGGCCTTTAGTTCTTCAGGAATGAGTCCAGACTCGCTGCTTTGAGGGGGCCCCCAGCAATCCCCCAACCTTCCCTGTCTGAGTTCTCACAAGGACAGTTTGAAGGCACAGTAGGACCAGACGGAAAGAGACAGTCTTAACACCGTTGTCGCTACTCTCTGTGTCTGTGACATCTTGGTCTGGCTGGCACTTGCTGTGCTGGAACCCTAGCTCCTGAGCCAGGGCTTCCTAGAGCTTGCTAGACCCCCACGTTCCCTTGCTGCAGGCTTGTTCTCTGTGCTTCCCCGGGCCGATGGGGCCGGAGAGCCGTGAGCTTTACTCCCAGGAGGAAGGTGGGGGTTGCGCCCCTGTCGCAGCTACACTCAGTGCAGAGGGGGGCGCTCAAAGCATGGAGTGGGGGTAGCTGTGGATGAGGAGCAGAGGGGCGACCCTGGGGCTTTGGGGAAGTTGATGGGCTCCCCTGCCTGCTGTCACAGACACTTGGACAATCCCTAGCATGAGCTCTCCTTGTCAGACTTCTGAGATGTGGACTTGGTCTTCAGAGCGTGTGGGAAGGTTGGCTGGCTCTCGTGGGCCCACTGCCGCCTTGGGAAGGGGGCCCATCATCCCTGTGCAGGTGCTCGTCAGCCTCCCCGGGAGCCTACTGCTGAGAGCACGGGACCCAGAGCTTGGACTCAAACTCCTTTACTTACAGAGTGGGTCTTCTCAGGCCCCGAGTAAACATCCTGTGTCCCCAAGTGTCCTCTATAAAATGGGGGTAAGAGTTTCTCTTACTCGTACGGCTGCTGGGGATGCATTTCCCCATGCACTGTGGCTGCCGGTCCTTGATGTGGGCAGTTCCGGGGAGCCCCTTCTTCTGGGGGCAGCTCACTTTCCAAACCATATCCTTCCATCACGGTCTCGGTGCCTACGGGATCAGCCATCCCGGCAGTGAAGGCAAGCACAGCACCCCGAATGTTGTCTCCAGTAGAAATACAATGCAAGCCACACATGTCATCGGACATTCTTTTAGTAGTCACATTAACAAAGTAAAAACATTAAAAAAAAACCCAAACAACTCTCTTATTTAACTCAATATATCTAAAATAACATTTCAACAGGTATCAATATAGAGATTTGGAATGAGATGTTTTACATTCCCTTATTCGTGCTAAGGCTGAAATCCAGCATGATTTCATACTTCCTGCACATCTCATTTGGGACTAGGCATATTTCGAGTGCCAGATGGCCCCCTGGGGCCCAGGACTCCATATAGGACCAGTCTCTAGACCCACGATTTTTTGTGCTGGTGCTTTCCATCAGTGCTTTTCATGTGGCCATGAGATGGCTCTCTGTAGCAAGACAACAGATCGGAAACCCCGTTCTCCTTCTCAGCTTGCTACTTGGTGACTGATAGAAATGGCTTCACCTGTCCTCGGGACTGTGCCAGCCCGGAAACGCCCTCAAGGCAGGCCTGCTTCCCGGAAGGGACTGGGATTTTGGATGTGACGCGATAGGAGCACAGTTCTGTGTAAAGGGAAGGGCTGGCAGGAAGCGAGGCACACCCCTGGGCTTATCTCTCCCCCCCAGGGAAGTGCAGATGGTCCTTTTCCAGGCCGCCAGTTTCCCTGCCGCTGCTGGGGCTGGAGGAGGCTGGGAGAGCACTTGCTCAGTCCTTCTGGTTCCTTCTGCAAATGCATGGGACCTCTGGCAGGCCTGATACAGTCCATGCACAGTGCGGGAGATGCTTGGGGAGCAGAGTAGAATTATCTATGGGTCCTATCTCTGAGTCTCTGCAAGGCCTGGGGTTGGGGGAAGGTGCAGGCAAATTAGGGGAAAATTGGGGGAGAGTCAGGCATACCTTGAGGCCCCAAGACTGCTACAGGGCCCGATAGGGTGAGGGAGCGCGGCAGAGATGGGCCCAGTTGGGGATGACACAGTCTTGAGCCTGGACAGGTGGTCTGGGAGGTTTGACCGTGACGTGGAGGCTGGGAGCAGTGTGGCTCCGGCTGAGGCGGCAGAGAAAGGGTGACCCCAGGGCCTGGCGCTCACAGACACCTTTCTGCCAGGAGGTAAGAGAAACAGTCCTTCCTTCTAGTCTTCAGAGTCATAAAGATCATAAGATCACCACCGAAAAAGAGCACTGTCTCATGTTTTCATTTCCTGGTTGCCTTGTGTGGGGCCAGGAGTCCCCGGGTCAAGTACACTGGGAGCGAGGTCACGGCCCACGATGGAGACCGGCTCCAGGACCCCCCTTTGTTGCCTTCCTTCTCTTCCTGTCTCACTTCCCCACTCTCCAGTGGCTTTGCTGGGATCCCGTCCCACAGACTCTTTGTACTGAAGTACTTATCTTACAGGCTCTGCTGATGAAGTTATATATATATATATATACATATACATATATATATATATTTTAAGTTACGTATATTTAAAGGTGACTCTGGGCAAGGGCTATACGTCTCCAATGTGCATAAGTCTCATGTTCGGTATGGATTACTTTAGTTTCCTGGGCAGTCCCTGGGCGTTAAAGGGACATTGGCCCTGTGTTTACTGGTCTGAGACCTTGTAAACATCGGTCAGCAAGTGCTGGCTGGGGGGCACATTTTGTGCCTGGCACTAACTGTCCTCACTGGGCTCCTGGTCTTCCTGAGTCAACCTCCTCCCCTACAGCCAACTCTTCTGAGTCCCCCTGGCCTGCCCTGATCTCCAGGCTGGCTGCGCACCTCACTGCCCCCGGACTGGATTTCCCCAAATACAGGCCAGTGCATGGATTCTCTGGGACTCCAGCCCCCACTCTGCCCTGCCCAGCTGTGGCACCGTGGGCCAGCCATCTCTCCTGAGACTGACTCTCCTCATCTATAGGAGCTCTACTACCAGCTGCCCAGCATCTCTGAGAACGGTGAGGAGTGATTACAGGAGGGCTCTGGAGTCGGGCTGCCCAGTTTGCTCCTTCCTACGTGTGTTAGTTTGCTTGGGCTGCCATAGTAAAGCTTATAGGTGGCTGTCTTCTCCCGGTGTTTCCTCTGCACTTGTTTCCTAATCTCTTCTTAGAAGGACATCAGTCATGTTGGATTAAGGTCCACCCCAGTGACCTCATTGTAACTGAATCACCTGTTGAAAGGCCTCATCTCCAACTACAGTCACATTCTGACGTGTTGGGGTTTTAGGGCTTCAACATAGGAGGGACGCAGCCCAGCCCCTAACATTAGCTGTGTGGCCTTGGGCAAGGTCATTAATCTCTCTGTGCCTCAGTGCCCCCATCATAGAATTAGGTGCAATGACAATATTTTTGTGAAAATTAAATTCAAGTACAGAGTCATGGTCTTCAAACATTTTTGCTTGCATAGCACCTAAAAGCATTTCAAAAACTATGCACCCTTGAAAGTTTTTTGTTGACGTCTAAACTTTTTTATCACAAGTGTAAATTGTTGCAAAGGAGGTGATTTCCAGGGCATCACAAATATTGACATTTTGAGATGAAATATTTAAATCTCTTTTACATCTAACTGTCATGAATTTAATAACTACCTCTCTTTATTTAAAAGGACTCCATGAACACGCTTTAGCTATTAGAAATTGTATATTGTTCCTTTTTCTCCTTGAACTTTTATCTTCACTCTACTTTCCCCACAAAATTTTATCCCACTTTAATAGTTTTTTGTTTCAACTTCTCGGTAAAAATAATGTGTATAAAACTTTAAATTAAGAATTTTTAAATTTCCTTATTCCATAAGTTTCTAGGTATTAAATTTTTTTCTGTGTTGAGTTACTAATATTGCATAATTAATACGATTTGGAAAATGAGTGTAAAATTAATCAAAACCCCATAAATATTATCAACTTGGATAATCTGTCCTAAGAAGAACATTTTACTGGAACTGTATTTTTATTAAAATAAATTTTTATTTTACTTCATATGCCCCTGCGTGAATCTGCTTAATAATGGAATTCAGCCTCACTTCTGTTCCGACTTTTAAAGTATAGAATGGATGCTGAATTCTATTACTAAGAATAGGAATGATGTTGAATTTTGTTATTAAGCAGAGTCACACAAGCATATGTGACCTGTCATTGAAAATGATTTTTAATACTCGACCAGCTGACAACTGGATTAGGTCATTATTTAATCCTTGTCGAAAGCAAAATATTGCAAACCTCCCTGCTGGTGAAAGGTTTAGTTGCCCAGTCATTCGTCATTTGCTTTCACAACACTGGCACCAACCTTTCAAATCATTCCTCATTTGTGGAATGCCTCAAACAGTGCCTGCTGTTTTTTACCTCCATAGTGCAAGTCAGGATGGGTGAGAGGTGTGCCTTGAATTTGTGCAGAGCAACAGTGATGTGGTGGGGAGGGAGGAAAGGAATGCCGCCAAAGCTCAGACATGTTCGGGAAGAATGAATTCTGAAAACAAGAACACCATGCTAGGTGAGGATCTAGAAAGTGATTTCCTTAAAACTACCCTTCCCAGGGGGGCCTACCGGTTTGCAGACCCCAGACACATGATCACTGATTTATTTAATAAGCCTGGAGTTAGGCCAGGAACATATAAAGTGTTCCGTAAATACTAAGTACGGTTTTATTATTGCTACATCTGTAAATTACCCAGCGCAGAGTAGGTGCTCAGTAAACAGGATGTAGAAGGAGTTTATGCTCCAAAAGTTCGGGTTGTAACTGGTAAACCTAAAAAACCCTCTCTGAAGCGGAGACCCTGTCATACTGGTCTGGGACCTGCCCTGGTCACCTGCAGGACAGATCACTGCCACATGTAGTGGCTTAAAGCAACAATGATTTTATTTGCTCACAATTCTGTAGGTCAGCAGTTTCAGCCAGGCTTAGCTGAGCGTTTCTTCTGGTCGTGGCTGGAGTCCCTCCTGCTGCAGCAGCCCGATGGTGGATGAGCCGTGGCCTGGCTGCCCCGGGGCCTCAGCTGGGATGACTTGTGTCTGTTCGCTGTGGTCTCATCTCTCAGTGGGCTAGCCAGGCTTCTCTACACGGTAGCAGAAGAGTTCCCTGCAATGAGAGAAAGAGCAAATGAGCAAACCTCAGAGCACAGGGGCAGGTTAGGCCTTTGCTTGTGACACATTGGTTACTGTTTCATTGGCCAAAGCACATATGGCGGTTAAGCATTTTCACAGGATGTAGACTCAGGGAGGTGTGATTCATTGGGGCCCTTGATGTAGTGATCCACCACCCAGTTCCGGGGCCCATGACTTTACTTCTATTTGCAGTGAACTCAATTGTGAGCTTAGATTGGGCACTCATTAGGATAACTGCCTAGGTCTTCTTATTTTTCCTCTGCTGCTAGAATCTGGTTTTTATTTTTCCCCCTCAATGAGACCTACTGTGGAGGATGTCTTGCTCTAAGATTATTTTTCCAGGGGCCTCCCTGGAAGAGCGTTGATCAGAGAAAAAAAACCAGTTCACAGAGAGGGGCATCTAAGTGGAGACAGATTGTCCCCAAAGGCTTTCTGACTAATGTGAATCTTCCAAGTTGGGTGACTGTTACTCCAGGACCTTCCAGGTTAGAAAAAAAAAATGACTGTTTTAGGTTATCAAAGTAGGAGGTCTGGGGTATCTGGTTTCATGCCTGGCTCAGTCTAGGTGTGGAATAGTATCGAGTCAATGTGGTTGTCCATGCTATGGTTCTGCTTACTCAAACAAAGAGAAGTATGAAAGCCCCAAGAAGTGGCTTGTACCAACATCTGGGCAATGCCTGTGCACCTACATTTCCCGGTGATTCCTGGAGCTTACGTATCTAAAGTAACATTTATTTACCATCTTCTATTTCTTTTCATTTTACAGCGAGACATTATTTGGTGAAATGTCCTCAGAACAGGTAGGAATGCTTTCTTTCTTTTTTTAAATGAAACTCTTTGATATTTTACTTTCTGTTGATCTTACCAAGAAATTGGCTTAATTTGTATCATTACCCAAGGGTCTGCATGTTAGTCTGCAGATTGGCCTAGAAATGTGTGTTCTTCACGCGCTTGTGTGTTTCGAGATTCCATGCTCTGGTTCTCACCTCCAGAGGGTCCAGAGAAAATATAGCTCATGCTGGTTCAACGTGCATGCTGGAGGAGGCTTGGCCCCTTTGACAGTCCTGGAGGACTGTCCCCTCTTCCCCTGTTTAGGAAGAAGCTAACAGCTAGACTGAATCACTTTGATGCCTTCTGACCACAAATCCTCCTAATTCCCTTCCACCAGTGCCTACTTGCTCTGTGCCCTGCTCTGCAGAACATGGCCATTAGCAATAGGTGCTGAGATGCTAGCCTTCTAGCTGGTGGAACACACCTCACAGGTAACATAACAGCTAGAGGAGACATTGCAGACTTAAAGTGTTCAGAAATTTGAGACTTACGGTTCAGGCACAATGACATAGGTCAGTTTCTCCCTGCTCTTCCCTGCTAAGCACAACCATAAACCCTAAAAATCATGTCCGAGACAACCAAAGGAGGACTCTGAAAGGTGGTAAGAAGAAAATGATGAAAGACAAAGAAAAAAATCTTAAAGGCAACGAGAGAGAACCAATGCATTGCCTACAGGGAACACAAATTTGAATGACAGTGCAGTTTTCATTTGAATTGATGGAAGGCAGAAAGAAGTGGCACATTTTCTTTTTAAAAGAGCTTATTTGTTTATTTATCATTAATTAATTAATTAATTAATTTTAGAGAGAGAGCAAAGGAGAGAGAGAGAGCGTGTGAGCAGGGTATGGGATTGAGGGGGAGAGGGAGAGACAGAATTGCAAGCAGACTCCTCGCTAAGTGTGGAGCCTGATGTAGGGCTTGATCTCACGACCCTGAGATCATGAACTGAGCAAAAATTAAGAGTTGGGCACTTAACCGACTGAGCCACCCAAGCAGCCCAAGAAGTGGCACATTTTCAGAGATTGAAAGAGAAGAACTGTCAACTACAAAGTCGATATTTAGCCGCACTGTCCTTTAGGAATGAAGGGGAAATAAGGACATTCGCAGATGAAGGGAAAAGGAAAGAAGTTGTCACTATCAGTCTTACATTAAAAGAAAGGCTAAAATAAATTCTTGAAATAGACGAAAAAGACTTGATGTATCAGGGAGGAAGAAGGAACAGTAGAGCAGAAATACGGGTACATAAGTAAGCTATTCTTTTCCTCATGAATCTTAAACACAATATTTTATATTCAAAACAAAAGTTATAAAACCATCTGGTACTCAGGAAGAGCATTAAGATATTTAGAAGTGGGGAGGGAACATGTGGAAATGAAATGACACACTTTAAAATTATAATAAATTTAAATAATTAAATAAATTATTTAAATTTATTTAAAAAATAAATTAAAAATAATACACAGATCAAAAAGGAAGTCTCGAAGGACATACAAAAATACAGAGAATTGACCAAAAATGAGAATAAACACAACGGAACATGTACGATGCATTTAAAGCAGTGCTGATGGGGAGATCTATGGCATGAACTGCTTACATTAGAAATTAGGAAAGCCCTCAAATCAACAGTCTGAAGTCTCACCCTAGGAAATTAGGAAAAGAGCAAAGTAAACCAAAAGCAGACAGAAGGAATAAAATGATAAAGGTCAAAGCAGAAACGGATGAAATTGAAAATAGCAAAAACAATAGAGGAAAAATCAATGAATCAAAAATCTGGTTCTTAGGCGACTGCTGGGAGAAAATGAGTCAAGCGTACCCAGGATCTCTCTGCTTTATTTCTTATGATTGTATGCGAAGCTACAATTATCTTCATAAAAACTTCAGTTAAGTGTGAGTTTGGATGTCTCCGGGGGACCCTCTGTACAGCCCCAGCAGTCTCTATACCTGACTGCTTTGCATCACTGATGCTGAGTTTGGGATCCAGAGAAACCCTGTTACTAAAATCAAAATGCAAACGTCTTTTATTGAGAGTTCACTGTCTACCGGGAAGTTGTCTAGAGTAGTCCAGCAGTGAAGAAAAGAGACAGAGATCCCTGCTTTGTGGAACTTACCAGGCACGGAATGCAAATGCACGTGGGAGAGATATCTGACTACGGCCAAGGGAGGAGAGCAGCAAGTCCTCTTCCCCAAAGCAGCTATAAAATTGAACAAAATCAACAAAAATAACTATTCCAGCCCTCTGGAAAGACCAAAGGTGTATACCAAACTGAGAGGCTTTTATACTTGAAAAACTGCTGAGCTGCTGCTAACAATAGTGGGACCCGGTGGGGTTTTGGCCTCCGGTTGTTCCAGTATTCTTCCTGCTTGGTAGGTGAGCTTCGTTCAGGGCAGGGAGTGCTGTGAGGACCACCGGATGCTCTGTTGTCAGAAGGGGGCTCGTGCACCTTGGAGCAGTGTGCAGTGCTCACGTTCAGCAGGGGGGCCGCGGGAGGTGACCTTCTTAGGGGGATTGAGCAGGGATGCCCGACAGCGCTACTAGCCTGGGCTTTTGGTCACAGTTGGGGCAGGTGTATTTCTAGCTGAGACAACACACATGGGCAGTGGGGTATGGAGAGCACCCAAAGGAAGAGAATAATACTGTGCAAATAGGAATAAGAGAGATGGTAGCTGAATTAATATCAGATAGATATAATTTAAGACAAGAAATAGGACTAGAAACCAAGAAGGAAATTACAAATTGTGAAGGATCAACACACCAGGAAGATACAACAATTATAAATATACATGAGCCTAACGACAGAGCCTCAGCATCCATGAAGAAAAACAGAAAATGGAAAGATGAAGTTGGTGATTCTAGAATAATTGCCGGAGATTGCAATGGTCCACTCTCAGTAATTGATAGGATACCTAGATGGAAAATCAACAAGGGCACAGAAGATGAAGCAATTTGACTTGACATAGAATACTCTACCCAAGGACCACAAAGCATACTTGTCAAGTGCACGGAGACTATCCACCAGGACAGACCATATAGCTAGGCCACAAAACAAATATGCATAAATTTACAAATTTTACGTATGTAAGAAATCATGCAAAGGTTGTTCTCTGAACAACAGAATTAAATAGAAATTAATGACAGAAAGAAATCTGGGAGATTCCCAAACATTTTGAAATTTAGAACAACACATTTCTAAATAATGCAAAGGACAGAATACAAGAAAAATTAGAGAGTATTTTGAATTAAAAACAAGTGAAAATAAAACACATCAAAACTTATAAGACTTATAAGACTTGTAAGACTTATAAGATGCTGCTAAAGAAAAATTATGGCTTTAAGTGCCTATATTAGACATGAAGAAAGACTTCAAATCAATAACCTAAGCTTTCACCATAGTTAACTAGAAAAAGAAGACCAAGTGAAATCCTCAGTAAGCAGAAGAAAGGATATATTGAAGATTAGAACAGAAATCCATGATGTGGAAAACACACACACACACGCACAGAGAAAAATCAATAAAGCCAAAGTTGGTTCTTTGAAAACATCAATAGAATTGACAGATCTTAAGTAGATTATACATGAAAATAAAAAAGAGGAAAAACCAAATACCAAATCAGGAAGCAAAAAAGAAATCACTCGGGCACTGGGATGGCTCAGTCGATTAAGCATTTGGCTCTAAAAAAAAGGGGGGGAACTCAACCAAAGTTAAAAGGATCATAGGAAAATATTATGAACACATTGATTCTAACAAATTAGACAACATAGATGAAATGGAAAAATTCCTAGAAAGATACAAATCACTGAAATTGATTTAAAAAGGAATCTGTAAAGTAAATAAACCTGAAATAAGTCAAGAAATTTGAATTGTTAGCTAAAATATTTCTAATCAGGAAAAGTCCAGGCCCACATTACTTTACTGGTGAGATATATCAAGAATTAAAGGAAGAAATAATACCAGGCCTTCACAAAGTATTTCAAAAAATTTGAGAAAGCGTGATCTTTTCAACAAATAATGCTGGGTTAAAATACAGAAGGAACTCTTGTAATTCAATAACAAGATGCCACATAACACAATTTAAAGCAGACAAAAAAGATATAAATAGATATGTCCCTAAAGAAGATACACAAATGGCTAACAAGTTCTTGAAAATATGTTCATTATTCATACCCAGTATAATAGTGATAAAAAGACAACATCAAGTGTTGGTGAGGATGTGGAGAGACTGGAACCCTGTTTGTTGCAGGTGGGAAGGTCAAGGGGTATGGTCGCTTTGGTAATCAATTTGGTAGTTTCTTAAAACATTAAACATACCCTCACTGGAGGATCCAGAAAAGTGCCCCAGAGAAACGAAAGTATCTGTCCACGCCAAGACATACAAACTGTTGTTCACAACTGCTTTGTTCATAATAACCAGAAGCTGGAAAGAGTCTAAATACAGCTGACAACCAGTGAATGGAGAAACACCATTTAGTAATCCACTCACTAAAATACAGTTTGCTAATAAAAAGGAACAAAGTGCCGATACGTGCAGCACACGGATAAACCTCAGAAACATGATGCAAGCGAACTAGACGAGATGCAAAAAATTACATATGGGGCCCCTGGGTGACTCAGTGGTTAAGTGTCTGCCTTTGGTTCAGGTCATGGTCCCAGGGTCCTGGGATTGAGTCCCACATTGGGCTCCCTGCTCAGCGGGGAGCCTGCTCCTTCTGCCTCCTGCTCCCTCTGCTTGTGCTCTCTCTCTCTGTCAAATAAATAAATTAAATTTTTTTTTAAAAATTGCATATGGTATGATATCATCTATTTGGAATGTCCAAAAAAGGTAAATTCATAGGAACAGAAAATAGTTGCTTAGGGCTGAGGGTGGGAGTAGGAATTAACTATAAATGGGCAAGAGGGAATTTTGTGGGGTAATAGAGATGTTCTAGAAGTTTTTGTAGTGATGGTTGCACCCCTTTATAAATCTACCCTAAATTATTGAATTGTATACTTAAGGCCAATGAGTATTATGGTGACTGAATTCTCTCTCCGTGAAGGTACTTATTTTAAAAGCATGTGCTCCGCAGGGCCCTCAGGCCTGGCATTTCGGATGTGGGTGTGGGGGGGGTGGGGAGCTCGGAGGCTGTGAAGGGCCAGCCTGCCAGTGCTTCTCAGGGTTTGCTTGCTGTGGCCTCCTGTCTGGCTTTTCATGGTTAGCAAGCAGGGCCGGGCATTTGGGCTGCTGCCTGTCCCTCCTCAGTCTGACCTTTGGGAGGCCCCTATCCTGAGCTGGTGCTAAGGCTGGAGTCCGGTGAGGGTGCTAACCCAGTGTGGTGGGCAGGGGAATCTGGTCTTCCCCAGGCCCAGGATAGCTACCGGGCTGCT
Organism: Procyon lotor; assembly: GCA_028646535.1. Lineage (NCBI taxonomy): Eukaryota > Metazoa > Chordata > Mammalia > Carnivora > Procyonidae > Procyon > Procyon lotor. The sequence goes on along the minus strand of CM053617.1, from coordinate 36,680,333 downwards.
CCTCTGCCAGCCGGTGCTCTCAGCGAGTCTGTTTCAGTGCCTGAGTCAAGCTCTCTCCGTGGGCCAGCCCATAGAGCAACCTCTAGAAAGCTTGCCTTTACACCCCGGCACTCCAGAACCATGCAGAAGAGCCCTGCCGACTTGTGTTCATCTTCCTGATCAGAGCCTCAGGTCGATTTGACTTCATGCAGCCCAGATTCCCTGCCGTGATGCCTCACTAGTGAACTGGTCAGTCCTTGCCTTCCAGCAGGTTCTGGCCGGCCCTGTGCTCTGCCTCCGTGGCCCAGGCAGTTCCTCCTGTCCCTGTCGTGCTGGGGGCTCCCAGATCCCAGCCCCATCTGTGCTGTGGCAGTGGGCGGCTGGGCCCCTAGAGTCTCAAGCTGTTATCAAGCCTCAATGTTCTCCTCTGTCCTCTGACCACTTCCTCCTTAGGGAAGATGGGCAGAGAGCTCAGGGCCAGGGCAGGATGCCAGGAACGGAAACCCTCAGA
>CM053617.1:36645256-36679343 GCA_028646535.1 Procyon lotor | reverse complement strand
CTGGCTCATCTAACTGGGGATGCCGCGGTGGGTGGGCCTCAGGGACGCTCTGTCTGGGAGACACACTGTCATCATGGCGGTGGCTTCCATTCCCAGCCTGTCTCCGGATCCAGCCTGGCTCCCCTTGGGAAGAGAAAGGTGGTAGCAGGTGCATTCCCTTCTGGCGTAATGAAGGAGTTGTCTCCCTTCCTGACAGCAAACACGGTCACCCCTTAGGGCTAGGGGACCAGCGTGAACTGAGCACGGTGGCCAGACGGGAGCTGGGGTCGATCCCACCCAAACACATACCCTCAGCCCTAGTGTACAGGCGCTAGATGCGGCGCACATCCCTCCGGTGATCTCTGTCTGCCATTATTCTCACGACCCAAGACGAGAACACCGCATGGAGCCGCTAAATATTAACGAAGCCCCTCCCTATCTCACCAGTCCGTGTGCAGAGATTTTACATTCACAGACAAAAGCCGTGGCCGGGCGGAGCATCTGCCCATGTTCGCAAAGCCGGCAGGGACTTCTGAGGAAGAGCTTTAACAAAGAGGCCCCAGCAGACCCTCTCTAGTTGTGTGACACATTTATGATAAAGGCCGTGGAGGCTGTGGATAGGGAGACGCCTCGGCAACTGCCCCCAAAGGAGCGGCTTTCCTCTGCTGCTGCTTGGAATGTGCACGCAAAGACGTCATAGGAGCGAAGCAGCGGAAGGTAACGCACCGTGACTGCCAAGGATCTGCCAGGCCCTGCGAAGGGCATCGGTTCTGGCTCGAGACGCAGAGAACTCTGTGAGGTCTGGCTCCCCATTCAAGGACTCTGAGAGGAGATTCCATAGTAGAGGTGATAATAATACTGGTAAGACAATAGCAGATGAGATCCATTATGCGCTCATTGCATACCAGACACGGGTCTAGGTTCTTGGCATATGTTACTCATTTATGAAAAGGAGGTCATTTCAAGGGAGTCATGGGAGCGAGTGGCACCCTTCGTCCATCTTGTGAGGGGGATTCTACAACTTCTAAGCAGCTCCTGGCATGAGTAGTCCAGTGGCAGGGGAGGTCCACGGAGCACGTCCCGAAGCCTCAAACGAGATGTCAGGAAATTTGCCCCATTGCACAAGTCGTTGGCCTTTCTCAGTGGCAGCCAACCTGGGGCTGGAGGACTGTAATCACACTTCTCCCTACAGCTTATTGGGATATAACGGACCGTAACTGGTAATGACAATGAGTTGCCACTGTAGTTGTTGAGACCAGAGATTCCCCTTCAAGATGGCACACTTGACATTATAGGGTACAGGGTTACGGGGCGATGAGTGTGCTGCAGGGAATCTTGGCCAATGGAGCTCAGAGCTATTGCGCAAGGAGCTCATGGTCCTCTGGGAGCCCTTCTCGGACATCGTCATTGTCAAAACTGAGCTCTGTGGACAGGAGGAAAGGAAGCACATGGACAGATGCAATGATTTTTCTGCAGATGCAATGATTTTTCAAAGACGGCGTGGAGCAAGAAGGGCTCAGGAGGAGATGGCTGCATGAACAGGCCTGGGGAGATGTCGGCAGGACTGGACCCAGCGCGTCTTCCTCAGCCCTATTCCCGGAGGGCTTTCTGGGCTGGGTTTGTTCGGCTGACGGGCAACACTTGGCGTCTCTGGCCATCCCAGTTCAAACCACAACAAATCCCTTTGTAGCATGTGACAGACTGCTGTGTGCCCAGGGACGAGGGCGCCTGCTCATTGGATGGAAAACAAGATTAGACAGACCTCAAGGAAGCATTCTGATTCATAGTGGCTGTGCTGAGACCCAAAGATTGCCCTGGACCAAAGGAAACACTTGGCATCTGGGGGGTGAGGGGGGTGTATTAAAGCCCGTCGGCATGAATGGTTAGCTGCACCTCTGGTGTGATCCCAGGGAGAGGCGGGCATTAGGACAGGCACTGATGGTTCGGTGAGGACGCCTGTGCCACAGGCACTGTGCTTCAGCAGGAGGGCGCTTTGATCTCACATTTAGTTTTGGAGGCAAGATGTGGCCGGGTCTGGGAGTCTTAGTTATAACTATGTTCTTTGGGGGGAATCAGTTCCATTTGTACTGTTTTATTGTTTTTTTCTACTCCCGAACACTTCAGAGGCACCAAATTTCCACATGGCCAGCCTACCCCCTCCCACCTCCATTTTGACAGCGGACATCACTCATTCCAGATAATTCCAGGTACGAGTACATGCTCCCCTCCTCCTCTGCCTGGTCTTGGGCCAGGATGGTCCTCGGTCTTGGACACCAGCCCCAGCTCCTTCCTCCGAGTTTCCAGCACGCAGGTCGGCCCCCCACGTCCCCCCACCCAGGCAAGGCTGTAGCAGCTATAAAGGGCCCCGATTTAGTACAGACTTGTAGGCAATGCAATGCTGATCTCACCTTTCCGTACCTTCTCTTTAGGGAGCTGTTTAAGCCCAGAGCAGCCATTGTGGATCTGGCTTGATTTACCCTCTTCCTGTCCTAGTTTTCTTATTCTCTGTTGTCTGGAGCTGGACCCAGAGTCCTTGCTTCAGGGCCAGGGAGCCAGGCCAAGCTGGATCGGATCCCGTGTCTCCTGCCGGGACCTCTCTGAGGCTTCATTTTCCCCATCGGGGAGGGTCCAGGATATGGATATCACGCACTTCTCACAGAGGCGAATTTCGCTCTTACTCATTTAAGTTCGGCAGAATGGAGTTGCTCACAATGTGCTCAGTCCCTAGCAAAATCCAAGTGGCCTGCTTCCTCCGGCGCTGGGGTAGCTCCCCGTTGCTCAGGCTGCAGCCCCTCCTCCTCCTCATCAGCTGGCTGTGTGCTGTGCTAGTTCTTAGCCGACACCGCGCTCTTTGTGGCAATAGGAGGGCGTGTTGTATCCTCTTGGGCAGGAAGATTTTCTGATCAAAGTTTAAGTTCTAACTCGTAGCCCTCGCCTCGGGGCCAAGACATGGTGCCAAGAGATACCCAGGGGACGACGTTGTTCTCCCCGCAGCACACTGTGAAACATCCTCCCTGTGTCCATGCACCAGGGATGTGGGTCAGCGCTACTAGCCCCTCTAACCCTCATGATAGACGGCAAGTGTACATCTCCCCATTTTACAGATTGGGAAGCGAGCGACTTGCCCAAGGTCACCCCTCTAATCAGAGTGGAACCTGCTTTGGTGCCAACCCAACCCCCTTGTCCACTGCCCATTCACTAGACCTGACCACCGTGTGTCACAGAGCACACGTACCCCGCACATGTGGGAGGGACATGCCCATGAGTGGTGGCCAGGCCAGGACCTTATACCTGTCAAACACGCGTGCCAGCCACGCGGCCCCGGGTGGAGCCAGAAAGACAGCCCTGTTTTCCACAAATAGTCCTGCTTTCCAATCACACAGTTCTCTCATTTAGATGGAGTTTCCGGCCTGTTCTCTTTCTGGGTTTCACTGGCTCCAGCAACGCTCACTCCCTTGTGTCACAGACAAAACACGGTCCTGTTCCAATCTAAGATATAGAGTAACTTCCTGGCCAGTGAATCATAACGTGGAGTTTCTTTGTCAAAAATGTCTGCCAGTCTTGCCGGCTCAATGCGAGACATGATATTCTACGAGCAAAATCATCTGTCATGTCCTAGGGCTGACTCATTGTATATGAATTCTCGTTGTTGAAGTATGAGTTAGAGCTAAATTTAGTTTAGTGCAGTTTTGCTGTTTCAAAGGAAAACGGTGTTGACAAAGCAGATCTTTTTTAGCTTGCTGTACGCCCTGAGCCGGAGAGCACGCATTTATACAAATGATGTCCCAAAATTTTCATTTTGTATTGAAGATCTAAAGAACTAAGTAAAAGAAAAGAGAAGAGGAAGGGGAAATCTTTGATTCTGCGGGGTGTGAGGTGCAGCGGGGGAGGACGATCCAAGCTCAGAGGCAACAGACAAAAAGAAAGCACTGAATGATTTTAGCAAAAGAAACAAATCACTCTGCATGTAACAAAAAGCCACAATACAAAGGGAATTGGGGGAAATGTTTGCAGTAAATACATCAGACCGATGCAAAAGGTGCATGCAAACCTATAAGAAAAACTCAGAACCCTAATAAAAGATAGCAGTTGTCCATACAGCATTTGTAAAAGGGGAAACATGATTAGACACATGCTAGAAATGCTCATTCTCACTGGCAGGCAGAGAAATGCAAGGAAAAGGGAGATTATCACAGTTTTATTCATTAAGCAAGTAATTTTTTTAAGCTGATAAAACTGGTGTTAAAAAGGCTGAAAACAGAAATACCCTCGTCCATTAACTGAGTGGCTGTGAGGTCGTACTCACTTGCTACAGATCCTTTTGACAGTGGGGAATTAGATACCCTTTCAAATGGTCCTCCTCCATGCACTTGAAATCCCAGTTCTAAGACTCTAACCCAAAACAAAATCTAAGAGTGGAAAACCATGATACACAAATACATTTAGGGCAATATCACTCATGCATCAAGTATCACTTAGATGTCAGGGAATGGCTGAGAAAGCCATGGAATAGCTTCTCACCGGATCACCCGAAGAGTATGAGGATGTAACAATATGGAAAATAGAGATTAGGTGAAAGGAAGGGCACGAAATTATAAATACATAATTACCAAAAAAAAATACAGTGTATAAAAATCAAGGAAGAGTTGAAACTTAATGTGCACAAAAAACTTGGACATGGCTATGGCAGTGTTATTCATAATGGCCCAAGCGTGGAAGCAACCAACATCTTCTACAGTAGGGGCGTGCATAGATAAGCTGCGGTGCATCCAGACAGCGGAATAGCATTCAGGGCTAAAAAGAAATGAGCTCTCAAGCCATGAGAAGACTTGGAGGAAACTCAAATGCATATTACCAAGTGAAAGAAGCCAGTCTGAAAAGGCTACTTATTGTATGGTTGCACCTATGTAAGATTCCCGAGAAGGCAGGACTATGGAGACAGTGAATAGATCAGTGTTGCCAGGGGTCGGGGGGCAGGAGGGATGAATGGGTGGGTCACAGAGGGTTTTGGGGGCAGTTCAGCTATTCAGTCTGATACTACAACGGTGGATACATTATGTATTTGTCCAAACCAATGGAACTCACCCAAGGGGAACCCTAAGGTAAATTATGGACTTTGGGTGCTAATGACGTCTTGATGTAAGTTCGTCGTTATAACAAATGTCCCACCGTGGCGGGGGACGTTGGTGATGGGGGAGGTTGCACACGTGGGGGGAAGAGCGGGTGGGCATATGAAAAATCTCTACCTTTTGCTCCATTTTGCTGTGAACCTAAAACTTCTCTTAAAAAAAAAATGAAGTCCATTAAAAAAATAAACAAGAAAGAGGAAAAAGACTGGAAATATTTAAAAAGGCTGTGTTTTGGTTAGGATAGACTTATTTATTTTCCTTTTTCTCCATGCCTGTAATTACCATTTGAAAATATGAACGTGCATTAATTTATAATGGAAAGAAAAAAATAAACAGTTCAAGAATTTAAAGCTATGAGATGAAGCCATACATGCAGTTGTGTATTTAAGCAATTCTGAGAGTCTTAGACCCCTTGTTTCTTCTTAGTGGTCAGCGTTTTGTAAACGCTCATTCCTTTGGCCTATTTGTGAGTTTACACAATTGACCCTGTACTCTAAACCTATGGCCAGTTGGAGTTTCAGTTCCCAGTAAAAATAAGCCATCTTTGGGGAATCTCAGCACGATCTGTATTCTTGGAACTTTTCCCACAATGCGTGAGTCAGTCTTTGTTCACTTTAAAAACCTTAGGATCTGTTAGAATAGCCTACCTTCTCTTAAATGTATGCAGATATTTATCTGTGTTTAATTTGCTGTTTTGCAGTGATTGTGTTTTTCAATGATTATACAAACACATGGTTTAATAGTTAAAATTAAAAAGTTAAATAATTGGAGCGCCTGGGTGGCTCAGTGGATTAAGCGTCTGCTTTCCACTCAGGTCATGATCCTGAGGTCCTGGGATCAAGTCCCACGTTGGGCTCCCTACTCAGCAGACAGCCTGCTTCACCCTTTCCTGCTCCCCCTGCTTGTGCTCTCTCTCTCTCTGTCAAATAAATAAAATCTTTAAAAAAAAAAAAAGTAAAATAATTGACTAAAAATATAATGATAATTCTTCCTGCTTGGTCTCCCATCTGCTTAGTTCCTACACACCTCCATTCTAAGGAACCACTATTTTATTTTGTCTTTAAAATTTTATTTATTTATTTATTTGTTTGTTTGTTTGTTTGTTTATTTATCATTTGAGAGAGAGAGAGAGCGAGCGCGCGCACAAGCATGCAGACGAATAGAGGGAGGGGTAGAGGGAGAGGGAGAGGCAGAGAATCCCAAGCAGACTCTGCGCCAAGCACCGAGCAGCATGTGGGACTCCATCTCATGACCTTGAGATCATGACCTGAGCTGAAACCAAGTGTTGGACGCTTAACCGACTGAGCCATCAGGGCACCCCAGGAACCACTATTTTAAAATTCTTATGACCACTTCCAGAATTTCTTTATGCATATATATGCAAACACTAATTTGTATTTTTATTTTTCCCCATTTTTATACAAAAAGGGTCACATTTTATAGATTGTTTAACACCCAGCTTTTCGACTTAGCAATGTATCTTTCCTTATGAGCACGTAAATAGCTTCTTTGCAGCTACAGAGAATCCCACATGTCTATTTGTGGACTCACCATCATTTCCCTAACCAGTGCCCTGCTGATGGACAGATGGGTTCTTTCTGATCCATCGCTATCAACAGCACCACCGTAAGGATGAATCTTACACATACATTTCATACACATGCAAGGATATCCGCAGAGTAAATTCCCGGAAGTGAAATTGCTGGGTTCAGAGTATAAGCCTCTGTAGTTCTGATTGCCAAGTTATCCTAATTGCCAAATTATCCTGATTGCCAAGTTACTCTCCTTCATTAAGGGTTTATACTCTTACCAGCCAAATTTCTGCGTGCCCCATTCTCTGCATCCTTGGCAAGAGAGTGCTTTGCTTCCAGTGTGATTATTGGCATTCTGATAAGTGGAGAAAGGAAGTGCAGTATGTTTTAATTTGGCTTCCTTTCGTGAGGGAGCCCTAGCGTGTTTTCACTGATAAGAGCCTTTCCTCCTGTGTGATAGCTGTTTACTGCCTCCTTTCATTTTGATTATTAGGCAGCTGACCATAGTCTTATGGATTTCTAGAAATACTTTATGTGTTAGGGAGAGAGCCTCTCTTGGTAACTGCACCTACCTGGCTGGAACGTGTGTCTCAGGACAAGAGGTTCTGCAGGGGGCTTTGCTGGAGTCAATCCGATGCATTTTAGGTAAGAGTGCTAGGCATTCAAGGAAGTGTGTGGACTCCATCCCACATGTGGCATCAAGGTTTGCCGTCAAGCCAGTCTGTGTTTGTAACTTCTGTCACTTCAGCACCTTTGAGGCCTTGTTTCCTTACTCCCAAGATAAGGCTTATCAGTACCATCATCCTGGGCAACACATAGAAAGAACCTGAGAGCACAGTGATTACACAGGGCCAGATACCTGAAAACACACACAGCCCTCCTCAACCCTTTACCCTCTCCTAAAGGTAAAGGTACAGCGGGAGAAGACAGTGTGGCCAATCACGGGGGACCCTGGAAACTTCCAGGTGCCGCTCCCCAGGTCCTTTCTCCCTTGCAGAGGAGGGGCTCTGTGGATTGTGCACCACAAAAATATGTGCAGAGAGTCTTGGTTTTAGGAAGCGGAAGTTTCTAACCATATCTTAATACCCTATTGGTGATGTGGCCAAGCCAGACTGTGTAACTGATGGAACCAGTAAGAACCGTCAATCTCTACATCTGTTAACTGTAGACAAGTTGGCCCTGGATCTCTCCAGGGATCTTTGAACATCAAGCTGCACATTATAAATCACTAACTTGCTCATCTCATCATCCTTATCTTAGCCACAGGTCAGGACTAGACCCCCCGACATGTCTGGGGATCAACCTGGAGAGATCCCAGTCCAGCTGTAAGAGAACTTTACCTTATGTAGGTACTTGGGAAGCACCCAGAAACTACTGCTTCCTTTCCCTTTCCCTGGAACAAACCTGCTCCTGCCTTCACCAGGACTCTTTTCTTGTATAGCTCAGGGGAGACCGTGACCAGTGTGACCAGCTTGGCCCCACTGCAACCCAAGAAGGGCAAGAGGCGAAAGGAGAAGGCCGACGTTCCTCCTGCAGTCCCTGCCAAAGGTAGGAGGCTAGCCTATAGTTATCCATGTGGGAGCCAGCACGACTGATCTAGAAGTGGGTCTGGGGTTTGCAGTGGGATCGGGACAAGGTGAGTAGACAGATAGAGGATGCGACATCCAGTGATGATGTGGCCTGCAAAGCCCCACCTAGATTCTGATCATAACTGAATCCCGTTCAACTGGGGGCGGGGGGGGGGGGGGGGGGGGGGGGGGGGCGCGGGGGATGGGGCACTGGCCCAGCATGACCTTAGTGGGGAGCTTGGAGGAGGGAGATCAAGGTGAACAGATTGATTCCACAATGTATTTCACCTTGAAGTAACATGCTCACACATAGTGGGTGGGTCAAAGGGGTGTCAACATCTTCTTGGTTCATTCAAGGGAGTGGAGCCTCTGATTTTTCTAAGGATGTAAACCAGGTATGTAGTTCCTTTTGGATTTGTTCTAGGGATAACATGAGGCTTGGTCTTTGATTCCAGCTGTAATGTAGAGCAACACAGGTGAGCTTCTGGAGTAGCTGGAAGTACTAGGACTGTCCCCTAGGGATCCTTAGGGTCCTGTGCTGAAAGCCACTGGTACTGAGGCCGAACATGCTGGGTAGACAGAGGGGCTGGAAGGCCTGGGCATTCTGGGAGGCATGACGAGGGTTCTGGAAGGTGGCAGAGAACCCTGCCATAACATCTCATTCAATCAGAGTGGATAGTACCCTACCTTACGAAAGATGAAAGTGAGCCTCAAAGAGATAAGTGGTAGAGCCTGTCTTGGAGGTGAGGTCTGCCTGACTTTCGAGGTCAAGTTCAAGTTCCAAAATATTGAAGTACTCATTACATGATATTAGGGAGAAGAGCCTTAGTTTTCTCCTCTGTTCAATGGGGACAATAAGACCCGCCTCCCTGATGACCTCAGAGGGCTGCTATGAGGGTCAGGGTCATGGCTTTAACTGTTAGTGTGTAGTTATGATGAAGCCCCAGGGTTCATCAGGCTTTACCAAACATGCCTGGTTCTCACCTGCACACCTGACCTCTTGGGAGTTGGCAGTGTTTTATGCATTGTTTCATTGACCTTGCTGGTGGGAAACGGTGACATGTCCAAAGCCTAGGGAGCACTGCTGTCCATGGAGGGGCACCCAGCGGTACCTAGATCAGAAACCGAACTTCTTCCATGGGGGCAGGAAGGGGACCTTGAGTCTCCACAGAGTATGTGTGATGCTCATGTCATGTGGGTGTTGGGAGTCCTGGAGGATGAAAGCTAAACCCTTGACATGCTTCCACAGCTCCCATAGCTGCCACATTCCATAAACCGAAGCTGCTGAAACCGCAAAGGAAAGCCGCCCTGGTGAGTAACCATGTTCGGTGTTGTTGTCCCCTCAAGCCACACTTGAGGTCCACGTAGTACCCTGACTGACTCAAAATGTGCTGGAAGTTCTTGGTGCTTTGGTCCCCGAGCAAAGACATTCTCTCTTCTTGGGTCGGCTGTTGAGCCGTCTTTCTCCACATCTGGTTCCCAGAGTGGCTTTTTAAAAATCCAAGGAGAACCATGTTCCATTATAAATGCTATTTTTCAAAAAGAAAGGGGGAAAAAAAGCCACACTCTGGAAGGTATAAATAGACTATAGACCTGTTTTTACAAATTTACGTGGTAACTACTCTGAAGAGACTGCTAAAGAACCTTCTAGAAAATATGTCATAGCAATTTATTTTGAAATAACTAGATTTACAGGAGAGATGTAAAGACACGGCGAGTTCCTGTGTGCCCTTCGCCCGGCTTCTCGAAGGGTTAGCCTCTCACGTAGCCCTGGTGTCTTTGTGAAAAGTGAGATTACCATCAGCACACTGTGGTTGACCATGCTTCAGACTCCCGCCGGATTTCGGCAGTTTTCCACCCATGCTCTACTCCTGTTCCAGGATCCAGTCCAAGATGTCACATTGCACTTAGTTGTCATGTGTCCTCAGTCTCTCCAGTCTGTGACATTCCTTAGTCTTTCTTTTTCTTCTGTGGCCTTGACACTTCCGAGGAGAAGCAGCCAGTTACTTTTTTTTTTACAATGTCGCTTGATCTGGTGTTTTCTGGGGTTGTCTGATGAGTAGAGATGAGGTTCTGGATTTTGGAGAATATGGAGGTGGTACTTCCTCCTCAGGGCCTGTTTTTGGGGATGCATGATGTCAATATGGCTTATTAATGGTGACATTAATGGCTACCGCTTAGTTAGGGTGGTGTTTGCCAGGCCTCCTCCATACAGATTTCCTATTTTTCCCTTTCCGTACCTGTTTGGTGGCAGCCAGTCACCAGGGCTTCTGGGTGGCTCAGTCTGTTAAGCGTCTGCCTTCGGCTCAGGTCATGATCCCAGAGTTCTGGGTTCCAGCTTCACATCAGGCTCCCTGCTCAGTGGGGAACCTGCTTCTCCTTCTGCTTGCTGCTCCCTCTGCTCGTGCTCGTGCTCTCTCTCTCTCATTCTGACAAACAAATGAAGTCTAAAGAAAAAGAAAATGAAGTCACTAAGTCCAGTTCACAGTCTGGGGGAGGGGAGAAGCTCCCTATCCTGAAGGAGGAGTATTAAGGAATTTGTGGGCATCTGTTACCACCACAGTAATTAAATATTTTGGGGGACACATGTCAAGTCTAAGCAAATATTTTGTTTTTCCTTGAACTTTTTAGCATTCATGAACGGATTTTGCTTTTAGCAGTTATAACTATGGTGTGCTAATGGGATTTTGTATCTTCCTTAATCCTTCTATATTTACTACTTGAAATTCTTCTGTAAGGAAGAGCGGGACACCTTCCCTCATTTATTTATTCACTAATTTGTATTGGTATGGGTGCATGGATGTGAAAAATTTAAAGTTTCCTATTGTTATTTGCTTTGTCACTGACATTGCTTAGCAGTTGTATATTTGTGTGTGAGACAGAGAGACAGACACAGACAGATGGGCAGAGAGGGAGGGAGAGAGAGAGAGACTGAGAGGGAGAGATATTGCTAGCCCTATTCTAAAATGTGGTTGTACTGGGAAGGGCCAAGATAATCTTGAGGGAAAAGAACAAAGTGGAGAATTTATATACCAGTTCTCAAGATTCACCTTAAAACTGCAATAATTAATAAACTATGGTATTAGCACAAAGATAGATAAATAGATCAAAAGAATAGAATAAAGAGCCCCAAACAGATCTACGAACGTATTGTCACATGAACTATGACAAAAGCGATATTACAACGCAGGGGAGGGATTACTTTTCAATATAGGGTGACAGGCTTGTTGGATATCCATATGAAAAACAAGGATCTACTGCCCTTGCTTTATACATTAGACAAAAATTAATTAGAGACGGATAATAGACTTAAATAGGAAAGGTAAATATAAAGCTTCCTAAAGATTGCATATCTCCCTAACTTCAGCACAGGCAAAGACTCTTTAAGACAAGAGTCATTAAGTACCAACCAGAAAGGAAAAGATTTAAAAATTTGGATTACCTTAAAATTTAGAATGTTGATTGTTGGTGCACCTGGGTGGCTAGGTGGGGTGAACATCCAACTCTTGATTTCGACTCTGGCTATGATCTCAGGGTCATGGGATTGAGCCCCTCTAAAAATAAAAATAAATAAATAACAAATCTTAAAATTCCGAATGTTGGTTGTGATTTAGGGGTACCAAGAAAAAAATGCAAAGGCAAACCACAGATTGGAAGAACATGATGGCGGGTATGCTCTAACAAAGGATTCTTACCTAGAATGTCTGAACACCTACAAATCAATAGGAAATAAAAGGACAACTCTACAAATAAATAAATAAGCAGAAGTCCTCAACATGCACTTCACAAAAGAAGATACACCAATAGTGAGCACATGAAAAGTATTTAACCTCATTGCATCGTGGCAAAGCAAGTTAAAAAGCATAAAGTTTATATCTAGGAGGATGGCTAAAATGAAACACTTGTTTCTTTTTTTTCCCCCTGTTTTTCTCTGACCCATTGGGAATTTGGGAATGTATCCAGTTTTATCTATTTGTCAGATTCTTCTTTATGTTACTTTATGTTTCATATTTCAATAATTATTCCTTGCCAATTTTGGTAAACTTCATCCCTACATTCTAATCAGTTATTTGAACTAAACATTTACTACTTTTATTATTATTCTTTCTTGAATCTAATGTCTTCCCCCAAATATCTTTATTTGCCTTTACATTTGAGCAGTTTGGGAATGGAATTCTAGTTTTAGAAACTTTTTCCACTCTGTTCTGGGAAATATGCTGAACCCTTCATGTGCATTTCTATTGACTTCCCATATTGCTCTGTACAGAAGCCGAATTCCACACTGTGGCCTGTAATGCCCTTTATCATACAAGCCACATATGTCATTTAAATTTTTTAGTAGCCCCATTAAAGAAGTAAAAAGAAGCAGGTGAAACCAACTTTAATAATACGGTTTATTTAACCCAATAGCAAACAGATTATCGTTTAAACATACAATCTATGCAAAAATTATTAATGAAATATTTTACATGCTTCTTGTTCTCCAAAGCCTTCAAAATCCAGTGTATATTTTACACCTACTGCACATCTCATTCCAGAGCCACGTTTTCAGGGCTTAAGAGCCACATTTGACTAGTGGCTACCATATTGGAAAGCTTAGCCGTTTACGGTCTAGCCCCCAGACGGGTGTATGGGGGGTGGGGGAGTATATGGTCTACCTCTTTGACATCATTTTTGCCACTGTCTCCCTTCTTTGGTCCCCTCTGACCACCCGGGCCTCCTTGCTAGTCCTTAAACATACCAAGCATATTCTGGAAGGGCCTTTGCACCACGTGTTCGCTCTGCCTGGACCATTCTCCCTAGGATATGCTTGTGGCCTGTCACTCACCCCATAAGGTCTCTATGCAGATGTCACCTTGATGGAGAAACCTTCCTGAAATCCTATCTAAAAAACACTGCTCACTCTCTGATTGCACCCCAACATACTTTATATTTTTCTATTCATCGCCTCTCCTTTCTACCAGAATGCATGGCCCGTTAAGGCAGGGAGCTTGTTTACTCTGGTCGCCGTGATGTCCTCTGTGCCCAGAGCAGGGTCCAGCATGATGTGTTAATGACGGCACACCAGCTCCATGGAGTAGGTCCCGTCATTCTGCTTTTACAGATGGGCAGAGTGAGTTGCAAAGTCAGTGAGGTGCAAGATGGAACCCAAGGTCACGTGGACTAGAATCTGCTCCTCAGGTTTTAACCAGCTCATTCGGATTCTTGCCTCAGAGTGGAGCCTGGGTCTGGCGGCTCTCCAGGCATGTTTCCGACGTACTGTCCTGGCCCAGCCTTGCCCTTGCCCTTGCTGCTTGGCACCCGTGTTTCCTGCTGTTCTGCCGGAGAGGCTGGTTCACCTGTTTGCCAAAGAGGGCCTTCTTTTGCCTGCAGTGAATTGTGAGTTTCAATGTACTTTTCATTCCCTTTGATTCCATCTGGCTCAGATCATCAAAAGTTCCTCACCAGTTCTGCTCTATTGACCACCCCTGTCTTGTCCTCTAATGCAGCTGGAAAGTGTTTGCTGATTTTAATAGCTCTCGGGTCATTCGGTGAGCTTTTGGAAACTCGATGGGGCACGAAGGCTCAACCTGACAACTTTTCTCACTTCCCCAACTGTGCGTATCCCTGCGCATCTGTGTGAGTACATGTCCGTCTTTTTCAGATCTTTTCTCCTTGTTCTGATATTTATCAACAACCTCAAGAAAGGATCTGCCTTGCACATTTTCCCACCTTACTTTGTCTCTGAGTTGCTCAGGAACTGTTGCTTCTCATCCAAAATTTTAGCCCTGGTAATAAGAGGAGCAGCTATTTATTGACGTTCTGTGGATCTCTCTGAGAGAGTGAGCCAAAAAAGTGCTTTTTGAATGTCCTCGTGGTTAATCCTCACGATAAGGTCCCCCCTCCCGATCTCCAGTTTTGCATGTGAGGACACACACTCTGTTTAAGAAAAGCCAGTGCCCACAACTCACAGCAGTAGCGATCCACTTGCCACGAAGACAGAGTTGCTGACCCCAGTGGACAGCCCCTTGATGGTGTCGCCGGACCTAAATGGACAGTTTCTCTGGTCCACAACCTAGGCAGGGGGCATCTCTCATTTATCCATTAAACAAAAATCAGTTGTACACTTTTTGGGGACAGAAGGCTCCATTAAGCACTTTGGGGCCACCTATAAACAGATTGGAGTCAACAGCGTTTCAAATTAAGACTCTGGTCTTAATCACGAGTCTTAGCTGCTGAGTTTTGTTTGTGTGTGTGTTTGAGCTGCTGCGCTCCTCTCAGAGCTGATGCAACCCAGGACTTTCCTCATCTTCGTGGAAAGGAAGCTGTGGCAGTTAACATGTGTTTCAGAGGGGATCTTTGTTTTACGGAAGGATCTCCAATAAGAGCTGCTAAGTGCCACATTATCTGTGGATTGTTTATGAGATGAAAAGACCTAAAATTTTCCATACCCAAATTTTCCAGAAACGAAACCATTTGGAGACCAGTTTCTACCCCTAACAAGAGCCAATACAGAAAAGAGCTGACTTTGAATGGGACTCTGTCTGACCAGCAGTTGAGAGTCAAAAATACCAGGCCTAGCGTCTGCAGGTTTTAGTTAATGTTAAGATTTATTTTCCCAGGAGCGCAACGTTGACCTTAGTCTCAATTGGGTCGATATTTAGCTCTCAGATCAATAAGTCTTGATGGGAGCTGAAACTGAAGTCGATGGATAAACTTGTTGACTCACAGAGGCCTTGGTGGGTGTTTTAGGAAACAACTTGGAGGCATCTCTTTGTCGGGGCCCGGTACCAGTTGGGGCATTTATTTCCATGCAGTTCCCTTTTGCTGCCATCTGTGTAAAATGGTGCTTCCTGGACTGGTTGTGGGCCGCAGAGCCCCCCAGCCCTCTTTCCAGAGGGACGTTAGCACACGCTCACCTGGAGAAGCCACGCTGCCCGCTGCCTCCAGCGACTCCTGGACAAGAAGGGAGAATCTGTATTTATTGAGCACCTACTGTGTGCCAGCTCCTCTGCGAGGAGCTCACAGTCTCCATCTCATTCATCCTAAGGGCACAGGTGAGCTCCTGGCCGGCCCTCTGAACACTGACGGGCAAAAATGGCCGACGCCTTTCCTTGTGTTTTCACCCTCACAGCATGGAAGTGGGAATCTTTTTGTATGTTTCCAAGACAATGTGACATTTTGCGGGAATAATGGATGCCAGAGCCTGATAGTGGCTGGCAAGTCTAAAAGATAGCATTCAAGAAGGAAAAAAGGAGATGAGAAAGGTATTTTAGGCATTTGATAATCAAGATACCAAAACTGACCCTCCTCTTTTTTTTTTAACAAAACAAACACAGCAGCCTGCTCTCAAGGTGACCTCGTCTGAGAGGGAGGCTGTGCGCCCTCACGCAGGGTCGCTGACCCACCACATGATTGACTTGTCTCCCGACCCTAAACACTGACCGTGAGGCTTTATTCCTACATCAGAGGTTCTTCGTCCTTTTGGGGACAAGGGAGTACTTTCAAAAGTACCCTCAAAAGGTGTAGTCCTCCTTTCAGTTGGGGGAGAGGGATTGGCACTGGCTCAAGACCCCCTGTTCTGGGGACCCCTGCCTCCAGAGCCCCCCGATACTCACTGGGCGAATGCAGATACTTCCAGAAAAAGCCATTCTTCCAGAAAAAGCCATCCTGGCTTCTTGGTTTCTGAAGAAACAGAGAAAGCCAGAAGTGCTCTCGATTGATTTTTATTGCTCCGGGTCAGTTATTGACTCGGAGGGCAAGAGCAGGAAGAGGAAACCGTTTCTGGGATGTGGAGGCAAGAACTCAGGGCTTCGTGGATAGCACAGAAGTACGGATTTGAGAGGAGGGTAGTCAGCACCCAGGAAAGAACCACAAGAGAAGAGAAGGCGGTTGGTCGTTCGAGCTCAGTGGACTTTTACACACTCCTACCTCCGAGTCCACGCCCCCCTTGCTGAGGTCGGCTCCATGCCTCACCCCTGCTGCTCTGTAATGAAGGCACTCGGGTGTAGCACTCAGGAGCTGGAAGGCTCGGGCCACTTCTCTTCTCTGAAGAAGAAATGATCCCTTGTGAGCAAAAGACTGAAGACACAGAAAAATCAGGCACATCGCTGCTTCCTTATCACAAGTTCCCCTGCCGGTCTCTTGTATCCTGTCTGCCCCACTCAGATCCGTCCTCCACACTGCTGCCTCGAGATTGTTCTCAAACACAGCTCCAACCATGACATTTCTCTATTTAAAATACTCTCAGGGCCCCCCTTGCTTCCAGGATGAAGCGCGGCAGGAGTGTGGGCTGTCTCCTGCTGGCCCCGGGACCCCGGGGGGCCCCCCCAGCTCTGTGCTGCACCACTCACCTCGTGGCTCGCTCACCACCTTCTTGTGGAGCCCTTCTGCCCCCGGAGCCCCACTTACCCCTCACCCCAGTCTGGTTCCCTGGGCGTCAGTGATGCCCCTGCAAGCCGGGGAGCTCCCCATCACCCACCCTGGTGGGCGCTTTTTAGTGAAACTGTTACTTCTGACCCTTCGAGGCATCAGCGTCCTTGAATTAGAGGTACACGTGGGCCATCTGCCACCGCCCCAGCTGACTGCTTTGTTTCCTGGCAGTGGCGCTGCCCCAGGTGGTTAGGCTTCTTCTCCTCCTCCACCACCTCTCTGGGATGTTGGCTGTCTCTGGGAAGCTCTTCTTGAACAGATGGCCTGGGCAAGTCAGCACTAGCACACGTGCAGCCGCCACGGGGCAGCCCGTCCGTTCCCTCACTTGGGTCTTCCAGGAGGTGTCACACTGGCCTTTCTGACTGTTTATGGTACATTCCCTTGGAGGCTCCCCAATTTGCCCCCCTAAATTCACTGCGGTGCACACGGGACTCATTACCCGCCCCCAGCCCTTCTCCACCTGGGATGCGCCTGCCCCCAGGAATGGCTGTCCCGTCCAGAATCTGCCCCCGCCACGTGCGGTGGTGAGAGCCGCTTCTCAGTATGCCCAGGCTTGTCTCTGTCGCCCTACTCATTGCCATAACCGTCTCCCCATCCGTCTGACCTCAGGGCCTCTCTGTGGGGCCCCCGCAGCACCTGACCTGTATTTTAGCACTTCCCACACCACACCGAAGTCATGTGTAGCTGCCCGATTTCACTTTCTCCTCCACTAGCACCATATGGTTCCTTTTTACGAAGCGACTTCTACATTTCTTAGACTACAAACGCCCCACAGTGTAGACACCTTCGATGGTGGAGACAGAAGGGGCTGCTTTTTTAAAAAATTGTGCTCAAATGTACATGACATAAAGTTCATCTTAACCATCTTTAAGTGTATAGTTCAGTAGTGTGCAATGCCTTCGCACTGCCGTGCAGATGATCTCCAGAACTCTTTTCATCTTGCAAAGCTCTGTACTCATTCAGTAACTCCCCCCTCCCCTTGTCCGTGAAACCCATCCTTCTACTCTCTGTCTTTATAAATTTGACGACTCTACGTACCTCGTGCAAGTGGAATCACATAGTATTTTTCTTTTTGTGACTGGCTGATCTCACTTAGCATAACACTGTCAGGGACCATCCATGTTGCAACATGTGTCAGAATTTCTTTCTTTCTTTTGTAAGCTGAATAATATTTCCTTGAATGTATATATCACAGTTTGCCTATCCATTCGTCTGTCCATAGACACTTGAGTGCCTTCTACATGTTAGCTATTATGAGTAATGCTGCTGTGAACGTGGATGGACAAATGTGTTTTGGAATTCTTGATTTCGGTTCTTCTGGATATACACCTAGACGTGGAATTGCCGAGTCATAACGTAGTTCTATTTTTAATACATTCCCACCTACAGTGCACAAGGATTCAATTTCTTTATATCCTTGCCCACACTGCTATCCTCTGGGTTTTTTTTTTTTTTTTTGATAGTAGCCATCTTAATGGGTGTGAGATGGTATCTTATGGTGGTTTTCATTTGCACTTCCCTAATGATTAGTGATGTTGAACATCTTTTTATGTTCTTGTTGACCATTTGTATATCTCCTTTGGAGAAATGTCTGTTGGAGTCTTTCCCCTGTTTTTTTTTTTTTAATCAGATTGTTTGTTTCATTGTTGTTGTTGTTGTTGTTCAATTGTAGAAGCTCTTTATATATTCTAGATATTAACCTCTTATCAGACATATAATTTGCAAATATTTTCACCCATTCTGTAGGTTGTCTTTTCCTTCTCTTGATTGTGTCCTCTGATGCACAGAAGTTTTAAGTTCACACTAGTTTTAAAATCATCAAGGACTTGTCCTCTTCATCACTATGTCCCCAGCAGAGGAGCTGGAGCTTATAGAGTGTGTGTGGAGTTTGAATGAATGATTGGGGACAGAGATCTGTCATTGGAGTTATGAGTCCTCACTGCTCTAAGTGCAGTCCACGGCCTAGCAGCCTGGGCATCGCGTGGGAGCTTGTTGGAGAGGTAGAAACTCACACCTCACCATAGATCTACTGAATGAGAATCTGCAATTCTATAAGATCCCAGATGAATCTGACAAACATGAAAGTTTGAGATTGTGGCTCTGAATAACTACCAAACTCAGTAGCCAACTCTGGTTGGGTCACTGTTCTCAAGACAGAGTCTGTCATCTGGAGAAGATTGATTTTACATTTTAGTAAAGAGTTCAGCCCACTGGGTGGGTTTTCTTATTTATCACCAAAGAGAAAATTAAACACGAGAATCTGCTTCTAAAGGGTACACTGAGTTTCCTTCATTCCTGCAGACCTTTTCTGGACAGCTTATCCCTGCGTCAGCTGGGGGTAGCTCTGCCCTCTGATCTCCTAGGGCCTCTCACGGGTAGAGAGAGTGTGACTGAGACCTGCCAGCCTGGGATTCCCTCAAGCTTACCATCTGCAGCAAACCTGCCTCCTCTCGTGGATTCTGAAAGATCAGAGCACTCCCAGTGGACACAGAGGAGGTGGTTCATTCCATCAGAGCTGAGAGGAACCTGTCTTAGGAACGGCCTTCCACTGAGTGGTCAGCCCAGGACCCAGAGGCCTCGCCTTGTCCGCCATTTTCCTGGTCTCAGGAAAGAATCCCCTTTTCCCGGCCCTGTTTCACTATCGAGAATATCCTGCCAAGACCAGAAAGAGTTTCTTTCTGATCCATAGCAGAACAGAGCTTGGAGGCACATTAGGCACCAGTGATAGAATTCTGAGAGGATTTTAATAATAACCCAAATCCCAGCAAAATTATTTCCAGAGGACACGCATTTCAGGTTTCTTGAAGGATGTTTATAATAAGCCGGAGAATTTCTCTTGTTGTCGTTAATGGGCTAGAACTGGTTTCAGTTAAATTTTACATGAAAAGGATATATTAACCTGCATAAAATATGTTCATAATCTCGATTTAAAATTAAAAAGAAGAAAAAAACCCACAACCACATGTACAATATATTGCCCCAAGTAAAAGCCTTGGGAAAAAAACAAAAACTTTGCCGGTACCACGCTAGTACCATTTTTACAGAGATAAAAATTCTATGCTCCCCTCGGTACACATGCATATCCCATTATTGTCACGGGGAGTTATGTATGTTGACTGGAGGGAAGAATAGATGCTGAGTTTCGGAACGGATGAGAGGGGGGGAAACAGAAGTCATTTGGTTTCATGGATTTGCTCCAGTCCGGAGAGAGCAGGCCGTAGGCCTGTGGTACGAGCGAGGCGGTCGTCAGGGAGGTGAGGCAGGCCCCCCTCCCCGCCCCAAGTGGAGGTGGAATCCGATTAGTCTCCTGTCAGGGACTATCAACTCTGTCACAGGGATGTCACCTCCCAGGCCCTCTGCTGACCAGAGACAGCCCCCCCCCCGGCAGGACGCTTCTCAGCGGTGTCAGAGGCCAGTGGAGGTCGCTGGAGGCTCTGATTTCATTCATGAGGGGCTGAGTGACGCTCTTCCTCCCCAGGAAGACTAGTAGCACCTCAGGCACTCGTGAGGAACCCCCTTTTGGGAGACAGGGGGCACCCTACTCCACGAGTGCTGCAGGAGGAGTCTGCCTCACCCCATCTGAGGAGGATAATGTGACCTCATCCTCTGAGGAGGAAGGTGACTCGTGACTGACAGCCTCAGGACTGTGGTCCCCTGTTCACTGCGACACTGAGGCGGGCCTGTCACACTGCGGTCTTCCGTGTACCTGTTCATTCCTCATGCATTTATTGAGTGCCGGCAGGTACCGTGCAAGGAGCTGTGGGACAAGAGCATGAGCCTTAGAACCTCCCGAATGAGGGGAACAGGTGGCAGGGAGGGAAGCTGGGCCAGAGGTTGGCTGAGGCCGGGGGGAGGCCTGGAGGTCCTGCAGGTCCAGCTCCATGAGTGACCCCACCGGGTGACACAGGCCCATCCTGCTCCTGGGGGTCCTGGAGCGGCCCATTCTGGGAAGGCCCCGCCCTGTGTGTCTCTCTGCAGGGACCGTCCCTTCAGAGTGGTGGCTTGTTTTCCGGCTCAGCTCAGCTGATTTGCTGCTTTTATTGGGCACTTCGTTGTTAGGATCATTGCACTGCTGGGAAATTTTTTTTAAAATTTTTTTACTCTATTTTATTTTTGTAATCTCACGGAACAATATCATTTGTACTCACATTTGATTTTTTTTTTTATAGAAAAAGCTGATTTCATTTAAAACCTCAGTTTTGAGTGCAGAACATTTCAGAATTGTTATTAAAAGACTTTTTCAATCTCAAATGGAGAATACTAGAAAAAAACACCGTTTTGGAAAAAAAAAAGAAAAGGAGAAAAAAGTCATCACTCTATCTGCGACATCAAGCTAAGTATTCAAAATATCTGGAAGGAAATCTTGATGTGAAATTCTGAGATTCTGACAAACTAATGGAACACTGAAGGGATTTTGTTCCCCTTTAGTCAGATTTAATTCAAATTTATTATTATAATTTCCAAAAGCTGAATTTATAAATTCCAGCAAGCCCATGTGATGTCCGGAAGCCTCATGCATGTGTGATTAGGGCACGCATAGGAAGTTGAAGATTGCAAATACGAATTCAGTTGTGTGTGCCCATTGCTCGCGTTAGGTATGAATTCAACAAATGAGCCAGTGTACCTGCTCTTATTTTATGTCTGGTCTTACCGCTCAGTTTGTGCCCCATGACATAATGCTAGCGGTGGTGATGGTGACGAAGCCAGTGATGACGGTGATGACTCACGCCCTTCCCTTCCACGGCACTCCCCAGTGTCCGGGCGCTTATCCCTGGGAATGCTGGCAAACCTGACCCAAGACTTCGGTCCTCTCCCAGGGGAGGCAGGGAGTCTCAGGGGGGTAAGGACCGGCACAAGCTCACCCACCGGGAAGTGGCAGTGCAGGATCTGGTCGGGCCCTGGGCCTTGGGTCCTTGTTCCTCCCCCCGGGCTCTGGGCTCTGCTGCCTCCCGTCGAGAGCACTCAGGAAAGTTCTAGTCCACCAAGTCTGGGAGTGGTTTCTGTCTTGACCTCACTGGATGGGTTTTTATGTGATGAAGGTTGAAATGGTGACCCTAAGTGGGGCGCGGGAGTGGGGCTGGTAGTTCAGAATATCCGTTTGTTAAGATAGAAAGTGAAGTTCCTTCCATAGGCTCTCATTTCTCTGCAGTTGCCAAATTCTTACTTGGCTTATATTCTTTAAGCAGTTTTCTGTGTATATACGAACTTTCATCCATCTCTCTCTGTATATATTCCCAAAATGTATACACACTCAACCCACAATCAGTGTAGGTCGTGGCTACAGATTTGACAAGGGATTAAGGTGTGCCAACTTCCTACAAATGAGAATGATCTGAAACAAAATGATTACACATCAGTGAGAGTGTTTCCTCACTAATATCTCAGGCTCCTATTTCTATGTCAGGATAGATAGATAGATAGATAGATAGATAGATAGATCCATCCTGTTTTTTTAATTGCAAAGTATCAGGATATCATCATTTCTTTCATCTGTCTATCTGATATCATCATGTCTGTATTTTAACCCAAGAATTTGACAGCCATATGCAGATTTATGTGAGTCCAAGCAGGAGAACCTAGGTATCCTTCTTCTTGATAGAATGACCTTATGGAAACCCTAGGTAGGCCGAAAGAGGGAAAATCTCATGGTTCTGCTCATGATTTCCAAAAGCATCCCCTTGCTGTATTGCTGAGGCCCAGGATATTCAAAGGAAGGTGTCTCATGTGGCGTCATATTGGTTTTCTTTCATTTTGTCTTAAACTCATTCAGTCAATCCTGTAAAAATGTGCACTGACTATCCCCTGTGTGCCAAGGGAGCACCTGAATCAGGCACCTTCTGGGAAGCTAAGTTTCAGCCAGTGTCTTCTGTCCACAAGAGAGAACAAATCTCTTTGGCATCATGAAATTTACACATGTAAGTCAGCTAATGCCATGAAGCAGAACGTTTTTCTTGGAGAACTGGTTGCTCACAGTTTCCCAGCACACTCTTGGCTGCAGCGATGAAGTCCGTTCCTTTGCAGAGGTGAATAGTGTGATTGGAGGTTAGCTCTAGCACCAGCACCCCCATTTCCTGGCTGTTGACATCAAGCCTGCCGTTTCTGTGCCTCAGTTTCTACCTGTGTAAAATGAGGATGATGATAAGAGTGCTTCCTGTGTAGAGCTGTCGGTATGCTAATAGATCAAGTGTTGGTGCTATGATTACGTTCTGGTGGGAGAAGGCAAATGAACAGGGCTTTGTTATTCCAAGGAGTGATGCATGGTCTGCAGAGCCGTATGGCAGAGCAAATGAGCCAGGGAAGGATGATATTTGATGGAGAAAGCACCTCCTTGGAGCAAAGGCCCAGTAAAGTAAGGGAGCAAGCCACACTGCTATTTGGGGGAAGAACATTCCAGGCAGAGAGCATAGCTCGAGCCAAAAGCCCCGAGGTAGGTTCTGGACAAGTACTGTGCAGGTGTGTCTGACACACCAGGAAGCCGGTCTGGCTGGAGCATTGGTCAGCAAGGGGGATGTGTGGTGTGGACTGAGGTCAGAGGATTCCTGGGACAGAATCATGAAGGATCAGTATCCTGATAGAGACTGTATTCTGTGTGTAATAAGAAACCACTGGAGAATTTTGTGCAGAGAAGTAAGTGGTTTAGTGGTTTGACTTATCTTTTTAGAAAGTTTAATTTTATATATATATATCTCACTGATTTATTTGGCACTGGCCTGAAGTCCAATGGCGTACATCAGAATCTGGCAGGTGGTGCTTTCCCAATGATCTCCGAGTGTCTTCTTCTGTCTGCCTCTAAATATTTCAAAGGGACCAATTGTCAAAACAACACTTGTCTGTACTATGTAATCAAAATTGTAGTAATAATAAGTGAGCCCTTGTGTAGTATTTACTATTTACCCACAAGGTCATTTTCTAAGTACATTACACTTATTAATGCATTTAATCTTCAAAATTACCCTGAGGGATAGGTACTATTACGAGTCTCACTTTATAGATGAGGAAATGGAGGCACAGAGAAGCCAAGAAACTTACCCAAGGTCACAGAGCTGGAAAACAGCAGCCTTTCTGTCTCTGAGAATCTATGCTCTTAAGTACCACTAGATAGACCCTTGAACCCCAGACACTCAATGAGTCAGAGTGTTAAGCGTTGCAGTTGATTGGAAGATGGGAGGTTCAAAATTGATGATTCTCAGAGTAGGCTACTACATAGGAGATAACCAAACATGCTCTTTTTCTAAACATGAATATTCTTTTGAACAATATTGCCAGTAAAAGTACTTTTGGAAGGAAGCTGGGAAAACATACATCTATGGTCCATGGGGAAGAGAAAATGAGTCTGTATTAGATCATGGAACTAATCACCACTATCACTGTGCCACTATGAAAAGTTTCATGTGTCAGGACCCTCCCCAAGAGCTTTATCTATAATCACATTTTAGCTTCCAAACATACATTGGTGAAATCTAGAGACCTCCATCTGTCTGATGACTTGTGAAGCCTTGGGCCTTTTCTGTGCGTGGCTACAGCCGGTCGCCTCTGTGTGTCCTCAGAGCAATTAGCCAGGGGCATGTGACTTTCCATCATGTCCTAGTCATTCTGGGAATGCGCTTTGCTAAACATCCTTTGAATTCTCCAGAGTCAAGAGCGTGATGCGAATTTGCTCTGCTCAAGAGTTCCAAGTGACTTCATCCAACCCTCGGTGCCAAAAACCTGGATACAACTTTGAAATCTTAATCTCCTTCCAAAACTTCTCTCCTGAGTTCCAGATCCTTTCTAATCCTTCCAAAGTCATAGAGAACACTAGTTCATTGGCCATCGGTTACTGAATAATCATGTGAAAACCAGGCACGGGGTAGGAATTTGGGCCAATATAACACCAAGGTTTATGGATGTCTGAAGCAACAGGGTAAGGAGGCATTTGGGGCCTCAGAGGGTACCTGTGTGCTGCTGTGCGATGACCAAGGGTCCTGTCTCTAGACCCTGGCTCACAGTGTCAGAGGCAGCCATCCGGGGCGCCTGGGTGGCTCAGTGCCTTCGGCTCAGGTCATGATCTCAGGGTCCTGGGATTGAGCCCCGCATCGGGCTCTCTGCTCAGCGGGGAGCCTGCTTCCCCCTCTCTCTCTGCCTGCCTCTCTGCCTACTTGTGATCTCTCTCTCTCTGTCAAATAAATAAATAAAATCTTAAAAAAAAAAAAAAAGAGGCAGCCATCCATGTGAGCAGTCAGCTGCCTGCTGGCTTTGAGGAGTGCGGCTGAGTCCCAGCCCTCCCCTTGGAGTGAGGTTTCTGGTATCAGTTATGCTGCTGAAGCCAGAGGTCCTAGTGGACCAGTGATCTCACCTCCAAAGAGATGGTGAGTAGACCTGGCATGTGGCTCCAGTAGTTTCCTCAGAAAATTCCCCTGGCCTTCTCCAGTGCTACCCTTTCATGGCTTAGCTTCCTAGTCCCACCTATCCAGTGGACATCTCTAATCAAGAGTCTGTTGCCAGGGCCCCCTGGCTGGCTCAGTCGGTTAAACCTCTGACTCTTGATTTCGACTCAGGTCATGATCTCAGGGTCTTGAGATCGAGCCCCGCATCGGGCTCTGCCCTCAGTGCGGGGTCTGCTTCTCTCTCTCCCTCTGCTCCTCCCCCTCCTCTCTCTCTATCCTTAAAATAAATAGATAAACAAAATCTTAAAAAAAAAAAAAAGTCCATTGCCATCTGACACAGAGCATGGCCAAAGCAGAATACACCCATCGGCTGACATAGGGAACTCAAAAATTAAGTCAAGTTCATATCCAAGGCATGTCATTTCTAACTGGACCAGTAAGAACCACGACACAGTTTTCTTTCCTGAGGTTGGACCAGCGGCTACCTGTCGAGGGCCCTCCATCAAATAGAGCCTCGCCAACGGCACCGCCTCCACGTCCTTGGTGGCGGTAGTCGTGCGTGTGGGTGTCGTGAGGGGAGAATTCGTTTTACTAGGTACTCCTCTGTTGAATAAAAAATGAGCACTTATCTTGGAGGGGGAAGAGGAAGTCTGCCCTCGATAATATGTAATTCTCTCTTGGGCAAATAGATTCCTGATAGTGCAAGTTGGTAGAGCTGCAATCACATTTTTTAACTCTAAGGTGACGTTAGCATAAACATCCCCATGTCCTAGTTATTGATCTTTTGCTCGGATAATGCTATTACCCAATTGAACCTCTGACATCGGAGAACTTGCAGTGGCTGCAATTCCATTTTTCCTTTATTCCTGCAACTTAATTCAACGTGCACATCCAGCTGTGATCTCTATGAAAAAAATGTTGTTTTGCAGGAGTCTGCATAGAATGTTCAGTCAGCCCCTCTCTCTCCCTCTCCCTCTCCCTCTCCCTCTCCCTCCCTCTTTCTCTCTCTCTCTCTCCTGGTAGGAATGTTAAGTTTTGGCTTGAATCCTGGAAGGAAATACTCAGAAACTACTAAGTAGGAGCTTGAAGCGTTTTATGTCCCCAAGACCTGCACAACTTCTGAATTCTTGGGGGGCAACTTCCCAGTGTGAGCCATGTCTGGTAAATCCTTCCCCATAGACCCACTTTCCATAATCAATACTCTAAAACTGGGGGAAAGAAGAGCTCAAATCAGAAGTGGGAGGTCCAGCCTGGGGGCTGTCATCTGCTCTTGAGTGTCTCACCACGGGCAGAACAGGATGGGCCGTGGAAGACTTGGCATTTCACTGCACACTGACCTTGTTACACCTAGCGTCCGGAAGGTTC
The DNA here is from genome assembly GCA_028646535.1 of Procyon lotor. NCBI lineage: Eukaryota > Metazoa > Chordata > Mammalia > Carnivora > Procyonidae > Procyon > Procyon lotor. The sequence goes on along the minus strand of CM053617.1, from coordinate 36,652,992 downwards.
CATCAACCAGTGAGAAAACTGGTCTGTGTGATGATGCTTTCTGAAGCCTTCCAAGGGGAAGGCGTGCTATGTGGGAATTTAATCTGGCTCAGTGGTGGCCCGGAGGCTTTGAGTTCAAGTCTCAGGTCTGTGAGTCCTTAAGGACAGCGGAAGGGTCACACAGCCGATATCTGAACCCAGGTTCAAAGTGCTCCTGTAGCCATTCTCCGAGGGCAGCCCCAGGATGATGGCCTCAGGGCCGGTCTCCTTGCCTCCTCTCCATGAACATTTCCACCAACCGAGGGAAGGATTTTTCAGAATTCCATTCTGGCCTTTCTTTGATGCATCAACACATGTTTGTATGTGAACCTCTATCCCCTCTTGTTTATCGAATGGATTCTCCCTTGGCTGGGAGGAAATGTATCCAAATGTATCCAAAGTGAGATTAGTGAGGTACAGAAAGCCAGGAGGTTTAGAACAGAGGAGATCCCAAGCAGTGGAGCAAATATCAGGCCCTTCTTATTGGAGGAATAGAGAAACTGACCAGGGGTCTCTGCAGGCTGAGAGGGAAAAGAAAATAAAACCAAACAGTCCTGGCAAAGAGGAAATGAAGCAGATGTTTCTCACATGTTTGGAAAGTTCTAGGACCTTTTCTAAAGGATCCTGTCAGACCTTCTCAGCAGTTGGTCCATGTCCCCTCCTTCCCATTTCTTCCCGCTCCTGCTCCCAGTGAATATGGCAATATCAGACCTAAGTGTCTGAGGCCTGGAAATCCTGCTTCTAGGAGTTTCTTTTGTGTCTGAGAGCAGTCTGAAGCCCCTCGGAGGGTGTGGACAGCCCATTCGAGACCACTGAAGGTTGTACCATGGGGTGTGCATACATTTCTGTGTGAGTAGGAACGGGGTCTTGGGGACCGGCTGCAGGGCCTGCACCCCAGCTGGGCCCTGTCGCATCACCCACCTTAACCTTGACATGCTGCTCCTGGCTCCTGGCTTAACTACCAGTTCTACAGTTGCACCAGTAATTAACGACTCCCACCATTTGTTCTAAGCTGCTTCTCCCCTGAACCTTCCACTGAAGCATCCGGGCCAAAACAAGGTGCCTTGGTGAGAACTGGTGAGGAGTCTGCATTTACCGCTTTCCGTTGGCCATCAGGAATTTATTTCCAGTTAAACAAGGCGGGAAGTGTAATTAAGCTCGTGGTTGATGGTGACAGCCAAATGTGCGTGCCAGAAAAACGATAGGTTCTTTAAAGGTGCCAAGGACCGATATTACGCATCTTCTGTTGGAAACTGTATACACTCCACAATGCGGAGCCTCCTGTGTGCTGCCTCGTAGCTTCAATCAAATTATTATATCCCAGAAATATGCATAAGGGAAATGATTCTACACATTTTATGGTGGGTTGTTGCTTGTAGCAGTAATTGAAGTACCTTTCCACTTATGAAAGTACTAATTTTATTTGTTTTTATTGCTTTTCTAGATGCAATTATTTATTTAGTGTGCTTTGGCTTTATTGAATTATGTTTACTATAGGAACATCATAAAAATGTATGAAAACAACACATCAGCCCAGCCAGCCTGGTGACCTGTATTGAGAAAGCTAGTGTTATTTTTCATATCCAAACGTAATGGAATAACTTAAGAATAAACAGATAATCTACACTAGAAAACAATGCAATTTCAAGGTAATGTGATAAAACACCTGGACAATATGATTTCCTAAATCCGGGTTCTAAAATTTACATGAGTTGGGTTTTGCATGCTTCTTTGAGGACACATGGCATTTCTAAATGGAATCATTATAATGTGAAATGTAATTAAACAGAAAAGCAAGATGTAGAGGGGATTTTTTGTTGGCTTGGAATATGGACAACTAAGAAGCCATGTAAAGACTTTTGATGTCGAAAGACAAGCAGGAGGCTCTCATCCCTATAAATGTCCTCGGAAATTTAAAAATGGCCGATCTGTGAAGGTCACTTGGCAATCTTGGCAATCGTATGGGCTGTAGGAGTTTAGGAACTTTCCTTGTTTCTTGCTTCCTGTCTCTGTTACAACGTTCCATTTCAAAAGAAAATAAGCTTTTTGCTTTAGGCGTTCTTTTTAAGAGACTTCAATTGAATGCAAATGACTTCCTTGTCCTGAATCTTGGCAAGATAACCAAGGTGGAAGCCCGAAAAATAAAAAATCAAAATAAAACAACACAACCAAAGCCAAAAAACCAAAATGAAAAACAGGTTGATTAAAAACAAGTCATGTGTCTTTTGTGACTGTAAATTAGTGACTGACTTTTATTTTTCTGATTATGACTTAAAATTAATTAATGTGTTGTTTAAATACATGTGCCTACCAGAAAACGTAAAAGGTATCAACCAATGTACACACTAAATTGTGGATCTCTCTTCGGCCATCCGGGTCACGTCACCGGAAGGCACCATGGATTCGTACCAGGTGCTTGATTTCCCAAGCAGTTTCCAAGGGCTTTCTAAGCATGTAAAATACATACACACATATTTACCCAGATGATGGTAAAACACATAGTACATGTATGGTTCCATCGTTCTTTTTAAAGACGGCACCGTGTTCCCGTTGTATGAACACACCAGTCTCCTGCTGATGTCCACTGAAGTGTTTGCAGATTTTTGCTCGTTCGAACAAACACCTCCACTAACAAAATATAAGAGGACTCATTTCTTCTGTTTCTTTTGGCAATCTTTCTTCTTTAATGTTTGTTCACGTGTAAGGCAAAAAGCGATGTCTGATTTTAAATCGTGATACTCTTATCACGAGAGGTTGAGTCTCATTTGTGTGGTAAGAGCCTTTGTAATTTCTTTTCCTGTGAGCTTTCTGGTCCTGTCTGCTGTACTTTGCTTAATTTTCTGATGGATTCGAGGCCATAATCTTTGTGGAATTGTAAGGCCTTTTGATATGGGTTGCAAATATTTTCTTCTTTGTTTTTTAATTGTCCTTAGACTTTATTTAGGAAATATTTTGCCGTCTGTGGCAAGAAGATGTACGTATTTTTTTGTACTGATCGTGGATTATTCTGTAAAACACCTTCTATACACTGACGTTATTTTAAAAAATGTCCCCACACATTCTTCTGGCACTTCTTTTGAATTTATTTTCCACATTGAAATTTTAAATTTATCTGAATTTGTCTGGTGTAAAGAATGATGCAGGGATTTTTTTTAAATGGCTACCCAAGTGTCTTAACAGTACTTATTGAAAAGTAATTATTTATTATTCCAGGTTCGTTTCTAGACTTTCTCATCAGTTTCATTGACGTATAGGTGTATTCCTTTGCCAGTACCACAGTATTTTAATTATTACAGCCTGAGATTTTAATATCACTAGAATTGGATTACCAGTTATTCTTTATATATTTATATATATATATAAATATAAATAAATATATATTTATACAATAAATACATATTATATATAAAATAATGTAATATAATATTATATTAATATATTATATAATAGTATATAATATATATTATATAATATAATATTATATATAAATATATATATATTTATATATTGTAATATGATTACCCATGTAGCGATGTTTACCACATGACATAATTATACATATACATGTACATAATTATGGTACAATATTATTGTCTACATGCATTGTCCTGTGCATTAGATCTCAGTGCCTTATTACTTACTGCTCATTAAAAGTTTGTACCTTTATTCACCATCACTCTGGTTTGACTCCTCTCAGTCCCCAGGTAACCATTTTACACTCTGCTTTTTATAGGTTTAACTTTTAGAGATTCCACATAGAAGTACTTGTCTTTCTCTGTCTCACTTATCTTACTTGAGCTCAATGTGCTCAAAGTCCATCTATGGTGTCACAAAGGGGAGAATGTCTTCCTTTCTCATGGCTGAATAATATTCCATTGTATATATGTAGCTTATCTTTTTTTTTTATAACTATTTTTCTATTTATTTGAAGCACAGTAAAAAAAAAATTGGTACACTTTGGAAATTCAGTGGCATGTAGCTTATCTTTTTTATCCATTCATCCATTGATGGGCATTTGAGTTGTTTCCTATCTTGGCTTTGTGAATCATGCTGCAATAATTGTTATAAACATTCCTCTCAGAACTGCTTTTGATATATCCCACAGTATTTAATGTTTTCATCTTAACTTGTTTTGAGATAATTTTTTATTTCCCTTTTGATTTCTTCTTTGATCCAGTGGTTGTTTAGAAATGTGTTGTTTAGTTTCCACATATTTTTAGATCTTCTCACTTCTCACTTGTGGATTTCTGGTTTTATACCATGTGGTCAGAGAAGATAGTTGTTATGATTTCAGTTTTTTCAAATTTATTAAGATTAGTTTTGTGGACTAACATGATCTGTCCTGGGGAATGTTCCAGATGTACTTGAGAAATTGGGTACTCTGCGGCTATTGGGTGGAATGTTCTGTACATGTCTGTTAAGTTCATTTGTTCTAAAGTATGTTTCAATTTCAACATTTCCTTGTTGATTTTCTGTCTAAATGATCTATCCATTGCTGATAGTGGGGTATTGAAGTCCCCTACAATTAATGTAATGTTGTCTATTTCTCCCTTACAATCTTTTATTAATTACTTTTATTAATGACTTAATATATAACATACATATATGCTTAAATAATATTAATTAATATAATTAATATATACTTAATTTCATTGCTTAGTTGTTGGGAGTGCATATATTTACAATTGTTATATCTGCTTGATGTATTGACCCCTTTATCATTATATAATGACCTTTGTCTCTGATTACTCTTTTTGACTTGAAGTCTATTTTGTCTGATACAGGTATGGTTATGCCTGATTTTTCATTTCTCTTGCTTGGAATATCATCCAACACTTTGTCACTTCAAGCCTTTGTGTGTCTTCAGAGCTGAAATGAGTCTCCTCTAGGCAGCATTTAGTTGGGTCTCATTTCTTATCCATCCAGCCTCTTGTGCCTTTTGATGGGTGAGTTCAATCCATTTACATTTAGGGTGATTACTGACATGTAAGTATTTACTTCTGCCATTTTATCTTTGCCTTCTGGTTATTTTGTCTCTCCATTGTTTCTTTTTCCTTCTGTTTCTGTCTACTTTTGTAGGTTGATGGTTTTTCATGGTTGTTGACACAGCCTCCTCCCTTCCTCCTTTTTTAAATGTTTTATGTCTATGATTTGGATACTTGCTTTGTGGTTGCCATGAGGTTTACACAAAACATTTCGTCGATAACATAGTCTTTGTTCTGCTGATGGCAATTTGTCTCCATTTGCCTATAAAGCCTCCATTCTTTCACTCTTTCCCTTTTATATTTTTGATGTCACAAAGGATCTCTTTTATACTGTGATTTTGTTACCAAGTTGTAGTAACTATAGTTGTCTTTAATGCTCTTCTCCTTTAACCTTTATGCGTAGTTAAGAGGTTAATACACTATTCTTTTTTTTTTTTTTAAAGATTTTATTTTTTATTTGACAGAGAGACAGATCACAAGTAGGCAGAGAGGCAGGCAGAGAGAGAGGGGGAAGCAGGCTCCCCGCTGAGCAGAGAGCCCGATGTGGGGCTCGATCCCAGGACCCTGAGATCATGACCGGAGCGGAAGGCAGAGGCTTTAACCCACTGAGCCACCCAGGCGCCCCTTAATATACTATTCTAAAGAAGAGTTATTGTATTCTAATTCTAGTATCGCCTTAATCAGAGTTTTGTGTGCTTTCTTCTTTTCATTTCAGCCTGGGGCGCTCCTTTCAACATTTCTTGCAGGGCAGCTCTAGTGGTGGTGAACTTTCTCAGCTTTGGTTTGTCTGGGAAAACCTTTATTTCTCCTTCACTTCTGAAGGATAACTTTGCCAGATAGTCTTGGCTGACAGTTTTTATCTTTCAGTACTGCAAATATGTCATTCCTTTCTCTCTTGGCCTGTGGAGTTTCTGCTGAGAAATCTGCGGAAAGCCTCACAGGGGTACTTTTGTAGGTTACTGTCTTTTTCCCCCTTCAATGTCTTTAAAATTCTTTCTTTATTGTTGAATTTTGAGAGTTTTAATATAATGTGTCATGGAGAGGGTCTTTTTGCATTGAGATAATAAGGTGTTCTGCTAGCTTTGTGGACTTGTATATGCAGTTCCTTCCCCAGGAGTGGGAAGCCCTTGGCTCATTTCGCTAAATAGTCTCTCTTCCCTTCCCCTCCCTCCTCCCTCTGGGATACCCATTATTCTTAATGTTGGCTTTTCTTTTTCTTTCTTTCTTTTTTTAAATTTTATTTATTTATTTGACAGAGAGAGATCACAAGTGGAAAGAGAGGCAAGCAGAGCGGGGGGGATTATGTTGGCTTTTCTAACAGAGCTGGATGATTCACATGGTTTCTTCACTATTCTAGAATTCTAGTATTCTAGAATGCTAGAACTGAGATGTTTAAAATATGTTTTAAATGTTTTTTTAAACATTAAAAAAATGTTTAAAATACTAGAATATTTTCTATATTTCTGTCCTTGAGGTGTCTTCCATATGATCTGCTGTATTTCCAGTACATTCTAATGCTTTCTTCATCTCATTTATTGAGTTCTTCAGCTCCAGAATTTCTGTTCAGCTCTATTCTGGAATTTCAGTCTCTTTGGCAAAGCATTGCTTCTGTTTATTGGTTTTATTGCTGAGATCACTTATCATCTTCCTGAACTTTCTTGTGGCTTGCTGAACTTCTTTACAACAAACATTTTAAATTATCAGTTAGGTTACAATACCCCATGTCTTTGGGTTTGGTTCTTCGAAAATTGTCACTTTATTTTTGTGATACCATGTTACTATGATTGTTTTCATATTATTGTGGTTTTTCATGGTGTTTGAGGAGAAGTGGTCCTGCCACTGCATTTGAAGTAGTGAACACCTTTCTCATGCAGGCAAAGTTTTGTTTACTCGGATTCTAACAGTTCAACAGGTCTTTGAACCTGTTGGTTCGTTAGGAACCTTCCTTTTGTTTTCCAGAAGGTGGCGCTATAGCACAAGTTTTTGGCTTTTGGTAGGGGATCCTTGGGCTGCTCAGGTTGGGAGCACCAAGCATTTTAAATAAAGCAAAAGGTGAGGGCAGAGCAGGGGTGAGTAGGGAAGGTGTGTACTCAATGCTTGGGGCTTTGGGTGTGCCTACCGCTCCGTAGGGGGATCCTGAAGTGAGGATGGTCCTCTTTAGTCTCTCTTCCTCTCCCCCAGCCCTGTGGTCTCCTCAGAGAGAGCAACGGGTCCCTCCAGCTGGGAGGCACAAAGCCAGGCCTACCACCACCCACTGCCTTCATCCTCCACCCCCTATGCCAGAAGGGTGGTGCTGGCTGGTTGCTGGGGCGGTCCACCCCTTCTCTGCCACCGCCACACATGCCGCTGCTGGCTCTGCCCCCATCCCCTCCCAATGGGGTCCCAGTCCACCCACCTACAGGGGCACAGATGGAGGATCTCTCCACTGCCTGGTATGCTGTGTTATGGATGGCCAGTTAGTTGAACATGGAAGGGGAGAATGACTTCCAGCTTCTGGGATGCTGATGTCACTCCATAGTCATCCACCAATTATTCTTTATTTTAATTATGTTCCTTAATCATGGCAAGGAAATATACACCTCTGCCTCTGTCATTCAAAAGTTGTTTTTAACAAAAACATTTCTTTTTAATTTTACTAAATGCCTTTCCAGCATCTATAGAGATAACCATATTATTGTTCGCCTCTATGGCTATCGTGGATTGTATTGGTAGATTTTTTTCTAATATTGAACC
>CM053617.1:36614139-36644756 GCA_028646535.1 Procyon lotor | reverse complement strand
ACGAGGCGAGGGTGTTCGGGGACGGTGGGGATGTTGAGTCTCTATCACGTCCCCCCACGCCCACCCCATACACTGGGCAGAAGTTAATCAGTGGGATGGAAAACAAAGAAGACATTCATGGTTTGGAGGAAGGGCCTGCCTTCTTCATGGACAGGTTGAATGTGAGCTACTGTGGAGTGTCTGGTTGGGTAAGATAGATGAGGACTCCCTAAACTTTAACACATCACCGGATCCTGTTAAGCTGTGGATCGTGGTTCGGGAAGTCTCTGTGGGGCCCCAGAGTCTGTGTCTCTGAAAAGCCCCAGGAAGGCCTGTGCTTCTGAATCCGGACCACGTTTTGAGTGGCATCGATGTAAACTGTTGGGAAATGTGATCTAGAACCCCTGGAGGTTTGGGGGCTGCCCTCAGAGTATAGGTCACAACCGAAGCCTGAGAGTGAGACAAATACCCAGAGGGAGGCAGCCCCGTGTGGAGAGAAATTGCCTTGGCCTGAGGGATGGGGAGCTCCCTGCTGGCGGCTCCAGGAGCTGGTGAGGAGCCTGAAGGAGGCCAGGGGAGGGCAAGCAATCTGAAGAGCCGGAGACGTCTGGAGAGAGCCATGTCTGGGAGCTTCTTGAAGAAGGAAGCCCTCAGCAGTGTGCACGCTGCAGAGGTCAAATAGAACAGAGGTTGAGCCTTCGGTCTTTCTGAATTAATTGTACATTTTGCATTTTTAAAAATGATTTGTTCTGCTGGGGAAAAACAATTCCCCAAGTGCACAGGGCTGACAGACGTTGGCGCTGAGCCCCATGTGCTCTGCTCAGCAGATTTTCCCTGAAGCAATCAGTGTCTTTCCATAGGGTGGCGATTTGGGGAAGACTCTTAATTAATGCATAGGGTGTGTGTGGGGGGGTGGCCAGAGCAGTTTTCTGCTCCTTCTGTTGTCATTGATAAAAGATGACTTGGCGTCTGCTTTCTAATAAACACAGCTTGATTAACCTCACACCAATTTTGTGTCTGATTGTTAAACGTTAATGTACTGGACCCTATAGTTTTAAATAGAATTAGAGATGTTTACAGCTTTGGTTAAACACACCTTGTTCTTCCACATTAAACTTTATTACAAGCGTCCTCCATCAGCAAACAGGAGAAGAACTCATTAGTAGCTGTGGGGGAGGGGGGGAGGCCGGCGATGGCTGGCAGGACCCGCATTCCGTTTTCTTTTATTACAGCTCACTAGCAGGTAGGTGGGGATGCTCACTCCCTGTGTATGAGGATGATTAGGACCCCAGACTCCTGGGTCTATGGGGGGATCTGAGAGAATCCATGGACACTCAGGAATTTTTATGCAGAAGTTTGTGTTGCCTATTGCTGTAATGAGTCACTGCAGTTTCCTTTAGTGACCATGCTCCTTTTCACACATAATTTTTGGGTAAAAAAAAAAAAGTTTGTGTCGCTTGTGTGTGGTCCTGATCTGATGCCCTCTTCAGTTTTCTAAAGGAGCCCGTGCTCCATGTAAGACCTTTAGAGACTCTTTGCCAGGGGCAAAGATCCCCTAGGAGCATCATGATGAAGTCCATCACTTTACAGTTGGAGAAGGTAAGGAGTGGGAAGGGAGCCGCTCGTTGGTGGCAGAGCCTGGTTGGAACCAAGATTTTTTGTCGCCAAGCCTGGTGACCGTCCCCCCTCGATATCCCCACCCTAACCCCCCAACTCCACCCCCAAGCTCTGGCCTCAGGCAGCCTACCAGTTGGAGCGCTGGACCTGGGGTCCCCGAACCCTTCTCCTGAGCTCCAAGTCTACCCACTAGCCCTTCCCTCCCCGCCCCCCGCCAGCACCACCCGCATCTCTCAGAAGCCACTGTCCATGGCTGACCACATCATGAACAGCCCAGGCCCCTCCCAAGCTAGCCGTGCTGCTTAAGAACACCACTGTTCATCTCCTAAGACAGTAAACTAAACTAGGAAATCATCAGTGGAGATATAGATCATGAGCAGCAGCCACAGACTTGTTACTGAATTCTAGAGGCAAATACCAGGGACCAGGCACCGTACTGAGCACATTTTCTGTGTTATCTCCTTAGACCAAGACTGTCCCACCCACCTCTGCGGACGAAGAAGCTGAGGGTCAGAGAGCTCAGCTAGCTTGCTCAAGAGGGCAGAGCCGGAGTCACATTATCTCACGTGGGCCCCCCTCACGTGGCTGACACCTGTCCCTCCCCTCTGGCCACAGGGCTCCCACTTTCCAGCGACTCTGGGTGCAGTATTATGACCGGGAGAAATGAGGTTCAGAGCATCCATGTAGCTTGCCCAGGGCTGTACTGTACGTTGTAGAGCTGGCTTAACAGTCACGGTTGCTCAGTGTCAATCCTGTGCTCTTTCCATGGTGATCTGGCACAGAAACACAAAGGAAATAATCCCCAAGTACCCTGGCAACCAGAAGGAGAAAAGGGTCAGGGCAGGCTTTTTGCAAAAAGCGTCCATTTGAGCAGAGCTCCGTAGAGCGGTGAGAATCTGCCCGGAGGTAGAGGGCAGGGGGCTCCCCAGGCTGTGAATACTTCCGCTGCACGCATAGCTCCTGGTGGGAAGGTGCATGGTGGGAGAGCAGGGGGCGTGGGGCTCCTTGTCTGCCCCACCTGCAGGACAGCGGTGCACAGGAGCCAGGGCTGCCTGGGAAGGGAGAGGGGCCACAGGCCTTTCAAATGGGATTGCAAGCAGCACAGGCTGGGAGGGACGCTGGGCATCTACTTCCCCTCACAACCCGCAGTGGGGATCACCTTATCATCATGCAGAAACTGAGGCCAGCGACAGCTGGTTAGAGCCTCCGTTGTTAGGTGTCTGCCTTCGGCTCAGGTATTGATCTCAGGGTCCTGGGATCGAGCCCTGGATCAGGCTCCCTGCTCAGCAGAGAGCCTGCTTCTCCCTCTCCCACTTCCCCTGCTTGTGTTCCCTCTCTCCCTGCATCTCCTTGTGTCAAATAAATCGAAAGAAAGAAAGAAGAAAGAAAGAAAGAAAGAAAGAAAGAAAGAAAGAAAGAAAGAAAGAAAGAAAGAAAGAAAGAAAGAAGGAAAGGGAAATAAACTGAAGACATTCAGGTTAGGAGAAAAGCTGCAGCAAAAAGATAATTTGGTACACCTGACGGACGGCAGAAAGAACAAAAAGATAACATTGCAGAGAAAAGGTCTTTATTGAAAGTCCCTAAAATTCTGGAATTCTGTCCACGCCCATCCCCAACGAAGGGGGCTTGGTAGCCTGGTTCCTTTTAGCTTTAGTGTGTTCTCTTATTTTGATCGATTTGCAATTTATGCCCATAATGGGCCACATGCATGTTCCAGATACCTGAGTAACAGGAGACCGCTGCTAATTGACAAGCTCCTTCTGTTTGTGGCCTGCGTGATCATGAGTGGTAGGAAGGGGATCATGAGGCATCCGTCCCGGGTTTGGGACTTCCTGAGTTAACAGACCGGACGTGATGGGGACACACCTTTTCCTCGCCCCTCCCCCAGCTCTTCAGGCCAGGCGCTTCACCCACCTCTCTGTCCCTCTTTGGCCAAGTCTGGACCACAGCCCCGCTGGCAGCGCCCCCTGGTGGCCACCGCTGGGAACTTGCCGACCTCCCTTCTGGGGAGAGCAGGGACTTCTGTCCTCAGAGCCAGTTCCTTCTGCCTCTCCTCTACATTTCCACCCATGCTCTTCTACTCCAGCCTTCACCAAAGCCCACTCTTGCTCTGATCACATCCACTCCCTTTCCCGCTCTCCTCATGCCTTCACTCCGTTTGCAGGGAAAGCGGTTATCTGTCACGTGCCTTAAGCAGGCTGTGACCAGAGCCGGCGTGCCCAGCCATTCTCTCCGGCTCGGGGGCCAGAGCTCCGATCAGAGCCTATAAATGGAGTTCTGTGTCTGGGCGTTTTCGTTTGCTGGGGTCCTGGCTTTTCTCATTCAGTAGCATGAGCACAGGATTTAGTCAGAAACTCTGGTCCACATTTAAGGCTGCCTTTTAAGTGCTGTGTGTCTTTGAGAAGCAATTTGAGCTCTCTGGCCTTCAGTGCCCTCATGTGAAAGTGACCAGGGCTGATAACATTTAAAGACTTACCTTCCCATATGGAATGAGTCGGCCTCCGGAGGACGGGGTAGGCTGGGCTCATCATCACTACCCCCTCACTGTGGGCCTCAGAAGAGAGCAGAGAGACAGGCATGTCGAGGGCTCCCGGAGGGGCTGCACCCCAGGGAGGAGCCTGCCCAGACCCAGGATGGGAGTGCAGAGGGGCTGCTCCCCAGGGAGGAGCGCCCCCAGACCCAGGATGGGAGTGTTGGTGCCAGGAATTCTAGCCCCCAGCCTGGCTCTCCCATCGGCTTGTTCTCACTTAGACTGAGGATGAAAATATCTACTGGTATTTATTTGACCCACAGGAACACGTGGAGTGCTAGGCCTGGGCACAGAGTCATCTCCTTTTCTGGCTTTCAGAACCTTCCATGAGGTGCCAGCAACTGGTTTCCAGTTCCTGGTTCTGCTTCCTTAGCACATCCTTCCCCTCAGAGCGCTCCCAGTTGGGAACAGGACAAGGAAATGATGGCTTTCTTCTTCCCAGGGCACAGTGAGTCTCATTAAAGGCAGCTCCTATCTGCTTTGTCACCACACTGTCCCTGAGGCCTGTCACAGAGCCCAGTACCCAACTGCTTTGCGATACCTAGAAAGGGGACACAGGGTGGAAAAGGACAGTGAAGGTGTTTTGAAAACTAAAAAGCCCAACCCACATGGAGGGAATTTTTTTCCTATAGATTTTATTCCCCCCGAAGGCATCCAAGCCCTGTGTCCCAAGCCACATTTTCCTGAGCTTCCACAACTCAGCAAAAAGACGGTTATATTTGTCCTGTTGGCAGCCACCTCCGCCAGTTTCCATCAAAGACCAGCCTGCAATCACATGCTTCTGGGAGGCAGCGGGGGTGGTGGCGAGGCGGCCGTGGTTGGCTGCAGTCGAGCTATGGTCAGTCCCAGCAGGGTGGGGGGCTTGGCGGGAACTCTGGGGTGTCGACCGCTTCAGAGGCCCGTGGAGGTCCCTCTTCTGTGGGACAAGGAGGTGGTGCTTCTTCCCAGAAAGCACTGGACCACGACAGCCAGGAGGCTGGGTTAGGGCTGGCCCCACAGCCTCAGAATCATCTGGAGTCAGAAGACCAGAGCTGAGGGTCCGGGGGAAGAGTCCTCGCCTGCCTAAGAAGATACCTGGGTTCAGTGTCTAGACGGGATCAGGCTAATGTGTAGAGGCTTAGACAATATTTTATTTCCCTGGATGAAATCCCAGCTCTGGGTAGTAAGAGGAGCGTGGCTTGTAAGTTGCTTACACTTTCCAAACGGTCTTCAGGTGTTTTGTTTTTCTCCCCCAAATTCAACGCCTAGTTTTCTAGTACTCTCTCTGGGGAAGGGCCAGGGTTGGTCTAGTTTCCAGCCGCTCTAGCCCCGCCCTGCTCCTTGGCAAAGAAGCAGGGGTGTCAGCCGCTGCCTCCCTGCACCCCGGCCCGGCCGACCCTCTCGGGTTCCTTGTGGGGGAGCCTCTCATGCCCCCCAGGGATGCCTTGGCCCCGTGTGCCCCGCTGCTCGCACCACTCAGCCAGGCTCGCTTCCCCTCCGAAGAACCCCGTGTGACCTTACAGCCCTCCAACGGACACCATGCCGCAGAGGGAGCTAGACCTCGTAACCCCCGATGAACTCAGGTTAGACTAACGTAAAACGAACTGCTCTGCCTCCTGCTACTTGAGCTTCCCCCCATGATGCCACACATCATTGGCTACATCAGCGGCCCCACTAGGATGCATGTTTCTTTACTTTCTACTTTTATTTGTTTTAGTGTAGTAAAATATACCTAACATTAAATGGACCGTCTTTGCGGTGTGTCGTGAACGAAGGCTCTCACAAGGCGGTCGGTCATCTCTGCCATCCGTCTCCGGGGCTTTCTTTGTCTTCCCAAACTGAAACTCTGTTCCCCACAAACAATAATTCCTGACACCCCCTCTCCTGGCTCCCGGCCTCCACCCTTCCGCTTTCTGTCTCTATTCGACCATTTCAGGCACCTCACGTCAGTGGCATCCTTCAGTATCTGTCTTTCTGTGACCAGCCTGCTCTCCTTACCGTAATGTCTTCCAGGTTTAGCCATAGAGCGGCACGTGTCAGAATTGCCTGTCTTTAGAAGGCAGAATACTATTCCATCGCATCTGTCTCCCATGTTTTGTTTATTTGTTCATCCGTCAGTGGGCACGTGACTTATTTCCACTCTCTGGCTTCCGCGAATACTGCTGCCGTGAACGTGAGTGTGTGAACATCGGTTAGAGTCCCTGCTTTGAGAGAGCGAGTGCTTTCTCCGAAGCTTTTCACCGTCGTGCGGCGCAGGGCCTCACGCAGGTGCAGTGATGCGCCCGGGCTGACTTGTGGCCGCTTGTCTCTTCCCCGGAGCAGTGGCTCCCATACTGTTGAGATGAAGATGCCTTTGGAAGTCAAGATTCCCTTCGAGGGACATTTGGAGATTGTGATGCATTAAATCAGTGATAAGCAAGGATATAATTTAGTACTAAATTAGGTGTCTAATTTCTAGTTAAGAACATTCTATTTATTGAACTTCATCATCGGGCGTGGGGGTGGTGAGGGGCTCGAATGGGAATGGGAGTAGAGCTGTGATGCTTGGTTTTGATGGAGGGACGTTCCCGGAGCCGTGCTTGCAGAGGGTAGTTTGAGATCTGCGCCTGATTTGGATGGTCTCAGGAGCCCCGTGTGACTAATGAGGCCCGGCGGGGGCGCCCCCTACCGGAACCAGTATGGGTACCCTGGTACCCAGATCTTCTGTAAGCCAGTGCCCTGGGTCAGCAGAGCCTCCCTCCCAGGAACTGCTGGTCTAAGTTTGTGGGGCCAAGCTGTCCAGCTGAGGCCACTCTTGTTTCCCGTCTTTGCAAGGAGCCCTCAAGGCACGAGGGGCACAGGCCGGGGGAGGGTCAGGTCGTGGCGGAGAGAGGCCAGAGCTGTCTGAGCTACAGGGAACGGGGCTGGACACCGAGAGATGCTCTTCCCATTCTCGAGTCTTCTGGCATTTCTGGCCTCTTTCTTGCTGTTTCCAGCTTCTCAAACTCCCCGAGGATCAGTTTTCTCATCTTTGAAATGGACATGTTTCCTCTAGGGATGAGGACAAAGCTCGAAGGAGCCAGAACAGTAAAGGGCTGTTTACTGTTCTTACACCAGAGCGAACCAAGTGCTCGGTGCACAGTGGCTGGCACTCACCGCCCTGCCTGTCCCCAAGGGCCCCCTGCTCTGTCACTGTCGGTGGCCTCGGCTCCCATCTGCTGCATTCCCACAGTGCTGGTGTCCTTGCAGGCCCCATGAGAGTGGGACCAACTGCGCCGGAAGTGGCCATGGAAGCCCTGTGCATAGCAGGTGGGGTCCGTGGCCACTGGTGGGGACTTTCCTCTGCTTCCTCCTGCTCCGTGTGTCCTAGCGGCTGCCTGGGCTCTGGCGGGGGCTGCGGCAAGGAGTTCCCCCAGCAGGCCTCTGCTCAAGCGACACTAATTGTGCCAGGGAGAACGGCTCACTAGAGTGGAAAATAGTCCTCATATATCTAGCTGAAGACGATAATGACCTTTTAAATAACAGAAGCAATTTTATTTCAATACCTCAATTACTCTGAACTCTGAAATGTCAAAGTGCTCGGCACTTTCAAAATAGCTTAATATAGACATTTATAGCACTTAGACACAGCTAGTTTCTTATCTAACCTAATTATGTGTTGTACAGGAAATGGCGAGGCTCGCCATCCATGATATTTTTCACAGCGATCCCGACGCATGGCCCTGGGCTCCGCCTGGAGTCCGGTGGCTGGGTTCCCGCCTGGCCAGGACGCGCTGTTCTGGGAGCACACGTGAGCAGGGGACCAGGGGTCCAGTCTCCAAGTGGGGAGAGGCGGTTGACGTGGACCTCCCAGTTTGGGTAATGCCCACAGCTTTGTGGCCGGACTCCAGAGACGGCTCCCGTGGATGTCAGATGCCGCGGCTACAGGAACGGGAAGGAATGGCCCATGGGAGCTGGTGGTGGTGGGGGTGAGCACTCTCCCTCTTCGGGTGAAGCCAGGAGGCACCGTCCCACAATGTGGAATGGTCAGGATCTGGAACCCTGGAACCCTCTGCCTTCCCTTCTAACCGTCTGCAGAACAGTGACCTCTGGCCATTTGGGGTGATGGGGTCCCTGGGACCCTACCCTCGTTTCTACTCTGCCCCTGTCCCTGCTTCTCATCATCACTCTGCCCCAAATCAAAGTCGCTCCCCTCCCACGCCCCCTTTGTTTCTGGAAGCAGCATGCTCTGGCTTCAGAGACTTGCACTGGCTCATCTCTGTGCTGGAAAGTTCCCCTCCAACAGCCACTTGGCTCACTGTCTTGCCTGCTTCAGCTCTTACCTTCCTGGAGCAGAGGTTACCATCCTGGGGCAGCCATCCCTGGGCGCCCTGTCTCGTGTCTCCCCCTCTCTCCCTTGCCCCTTTCCCACCTGTTTCTACGTAGAGTGGCTCCTTACTTGCCAGGTATTTTCTTTATGTTTCTACTGCTCGTCTCCTGGAGTAGAATGCAAACTCCTTACGTGCTGGGACTTTGCTTGTCAGGCACCGCTCCATCTCTAGGGTCTTGACGGGCACTGGACACACCGTGGGAGTTCAGCGTTCGATGAATGAATAGACGGGAGGCCGGGAGAATAGGCTGGAATGTCCTTGGAGGAGAAGGGCAGCCCTCGGCTCTAGGCCGGGTGACAAGAGGAGACCGAAGGGCCAGCTTCGCCACTGAGCAACTGTGCTGGGCACCTGGCTAAGGAAATCCGTGCACAGCACCTTAGACATTTTAACAAGGATTAGGTATGATTGTGGACATCACACAGATTTGGGAAATGAGGCTCCGAGAGTGTACATCAGGTTCCTCGAGTTCCTCAGTGGAGCGTGGGCAGAGCTGGGACATTAGCCACAGTCTGTCCTACTTCAGAGCCACATCTCAGCCAGGGTCCGGTGTTCCCACCTTTTGGCCGCCGCAGTGAGACTGCCAACCTTGGGAAGGCCCAGTTGTGTTCAGCTGGTTACCAGGTGTCCTGCCCGTTGCCCGGGTCCTGTCCCAAGAGGCGACCTGCTCCCGTTACGTTGCCCACTCTTTGTCTCTCACTCCCCTCTGTACCTCTGTCTTCCACCTCCAGTCCTCACTGCTTTAGTGCCAAGCCCGGTGTCTGCTGGTCCCCAGGCCACGGGGTCCACGGCCCAAATAGCCGGGGGGGTACCCCTGCCGGAGCTCAGCCCCAGCCTCCCAGCCACGGTGCTGCTCTCTGCAGTGACCGCTTATTAGGGCCTGGCCAGACACTGGGAAAACACACTTTAGGATTTGGAGGTTCCCTTCCAGTTCATCCTTCATTCGTTCATCACACCTTCCTGGAGTGTCCTCATGGGACTGGCCCATCCAGGCAGTACAGACAGACGTAAATACACAGGACAATATCTCTGATCTCAGGACCTCCCAGATGCTCAGGAGGTTGGCCAGGAAAGGGGAAATTTCGCTCCCGAGTGATGGGCTGGGGTGGAGGCTGCAGGGGGAACAGGGGCCAAGGAAGAGTCTGGCTGGGGGCTGGTTGGTGCTCCCATCAGGCGCTCCTCTCCCCACAAACCTCTTCTGCAGCCGAAGTGGGACAAAGAGCCTTCCTTGGAGTCATTATGAGAAGGCTTCGCCCCACCACCCAGAGGGTGCTGCCTCACCCAGACCTGAGATACCTGCTCTGGGTCCCTTTCATGACCTTGTGACTCTGTTCCCGCGGCAGGCCCTGGGCTTGGTGCTAGTGCTCAGAGAGGAAGCAGCCACTGTCTCCTATACTGGGGACAAGACAGGCCAGGGGGAGGCAGATGGCACAGAAGGGCCCACCCCTCCAGGGCCCACACGCCGCCCAGGTGGTCTGTGGAGCACAGGGGAGGGAGAGCCTCGATGCCTCGGAAGGAAGGGCAGGGGAGGGACCGGGTGGGCCACATCTTAGAGGCACGGAAGGGACACTGGGAGAGGCCCGGCAGGGCTCAGTGCTGTCCAGACAAGGACCTCCCGCAGCTCTTCGTCACGATGCCATGTTAGGTGAGGACATCGACTCTCCTGATTCCCGGCTCCTCCAGCTGGGACCGGGCCCCCAGCCTCTCCCAGTCTCAGGTTCCCTAACTGTAAGACACAAGATAACACGACACAGCATATATCTGGGTTTGCCTTCAGCAGCCGGTTCTCTGAAGGGTGGCCCTCACTGCTCTAGCTTGAGTGTCCCCTGATGGCCCACTGCACAAGCTGTCGTCTTTTCTATCTGTCCTTGTCTGTCTCCATGACTGGACCAGCCACTCCCCATAGCTGGGACCTCTATCTGTCTTGTTCACCATCGTGTTGGGCCCCTGAGAAGAGTCGGTGCTGGAAAAGTAATTATGAATAAATGTGGAACGGGGTCGAAAGTGCCTGGAGGAGGGCATCCCCCCAGGGAATGGCTGAGAAATTCTTGCCAGTCACTTATTGACTCTGAGGGGTCTGGGTTCGGGGGATCCTGGGTGTGTGTTCCTTGGCCCCCTGTGTGCCATGCAGTGGGGGTGCCTGCGCATTTCCCAGGCTTTGAGTCTCCCCCAAGGTGCTGGCCTGGCAGTTGTAAATCAAAATGGGTTTGGGGGCCAGCCTGATGACGTGGACTGGACCCAGCTGTAGGAAGCAGCAGAGTCTGTTCCACACCGGAAGTGCCATTCAAACCTCCCCAGGGCATTCAGACTCAAAACAATGCTTTGCTCTGGGGCGCCTGGGTGGCTCAGTGGGTTAAAGCCTTTGCCTTCTGCTCAGGTCATGATCTCAGGGTCCTGGGATTGAGCCCCACATCGGGCTATCTGCTCAGTGGGGAGCCTGCCTCCCCCTCTCTCTCTCTGCCTGCCTCTCTGCCTACTTGTGATCTCTCTCTCTCTCTCTGTCAAGTAAATTAAAAAATATATGTATTTAAAAAAAAAATCAATACTTCTCTCTGAACGGCCCAGACAGAAGACACCTGCAGGCTCTACCTGGCTCCTCAACCCCTCGCTGTGACCTTGCTGTGGTCCCAAGGCTCCAAAGATCCCCGATATGTGAGGTCAGGTGGCCCCTCTTTGAGGCTGCTGGGGGTAATCACTAGTCACTTCTCTGAGCGGTAAAGGGCCAGGAGCACGAGTGGCTGATCCCTGGTCACTGGGGGCTTCTGGAGAGCCCAAGCCCCTCACATTGGCTAGGAGGAGCCTGCTCACTCTGCACCCTGGGACCCCAAAGTCCCTAGGCTTCTCCAGCATGGGGTCCAAGTGAGGAGAGGGAATACCTGTCCTCCGTGGGTTTTCTCTGCTACGCAATGGAGGATCATCCAAAGGGATGACCCCTGCATTGTTCCAGGACGTCGCCTGGGGGCGGCATGTGTCCTCCGGAACCGACTCCAGGGGTTCCCCTGCTCCAGCCTCCTGTGGGTGTCACCTTCGGCCCCTTGAGGGCTCTCCACCCTCCTCACCTTCTCTCACCAGTCCTCCACGGCCATCTGGGTCCCTCATGCCCCTCAGCTCCCTGAACACCAATCATGCTGTGCTTCACACAGAAATGGGGAAGAAACGCCTAGAGCAGGCACACCCCATCCCTTTACGTTATCTGTGCATTGTCTATAGCTGCTTTCATACTGGAAGGGAAGAAAGAGTTTATCTTTCTAGAAACTTCCAAACTGTTTTCCAAAGTGATCATACCATTTTACATTCCTTCGTGCTGTACAGGAGCTCCACTTCTCCATGTCCTTTCCAATATTTGGTATGGTCAGTCTTTTTAGTTTTAGCTGTTTTTATAATGTTGTGGTCTATTATTTGGTTTTAATTTGCATTTGCCGAATGATAATGATACTGAGATCTTTTCGCAGTTACACTTGCCAGCCAGACACCTTCTCTGGTGAAGTGTCTGTTCCAATCTTTTGCATACACACACACACACACACACACACACACACAATTTATACTGGGTTGTTTATTTTTTCATTGAATTTTGGGAGTTTTAAAGTATCATCGGGATCCAAGTCCTGGGTCAGATATGTGATTTGCAAATACATTTTTTTCCATCTGTGGCTTGCCTTTTATTTAATCAACAGTATCCTTCAAAGAACAGAAGATCTTGAACAAGGTTCAGTCTCTTCACTTTTTCCCTAGTGGATCATACTTTCGGTGTTGTATCTCGGACACCCCGGACTGGGTGGTTATAGGGGGACACAGAGAAGAGTTGTTGTTTTTCCTTTTATTTTTATGTAATTAGAAAAAATGGAGACCGTGCCTCAAACCTGTGATTTCACAGACATTAATGCTTAGAGGTTAAAATGCATGGAACGTCCGAAGTTAAAGACAACATTGAGATCATTGTGGTGGATACAGATGTCCTAGAGAAATCATGAAGGTGGCACAGGAATGAGAAAAATTCTGGAAGCGTCTGAATGAGGGGATAATGCCCCGGAGAGGAGAGAGAAGAAAAGGAAAGTATTATTCTCTTATCAAGCCCGGTGTGAGAAACCACATTACTCAGCATAATGATAACAACAAGCATTTTCTGAGCCGTTGCTCTGTGGTGGAAGCTTACACACAGGATCTCCTCGGATCTTCCAGCAGACTGTGAGGTGGGGAATTGTCTCTCTGACTTGCAGAAGCCCAGGAAGGAAGGACAACTGGGGCTGAGGGGCAAAGAGCCTGAGAGCCACATGCGGTCAGAAGGGACGATCTCAGAGCCTCGGCTCCCTGGGGCTCCAAGGGCCTGGCCACCTGGGGCCTGGGCCTCCTGTGACTTGTGCTCCAAGTGGGGAGGATCAACTCCCAGGTCCCAGAGTGCTGCTTTTTGAGGTAGTGAGTTCCTTGTTGCAGGAGGTACCCAAGCTGGTCTCTCCCAATGCAAAGTATTCAACCCATTTTTTTTTTTTAATTCTTCTAGAAGCATTTATATCCACTCTTCATTCTCCATGTTTTGTTGTGAGGTGAGGTAGGGTCCCAGAAACCCAGGCGCTGGAGAGTAAGACAGGGCGCTGAGGCTCCAGGGCCTGGCAGCAGGCTGTTTAGGCCTCCATCTGCCCATGCCCCCCTACCCCAAAGGAACACGAGGCCATGTGGTACTGCAGAGGAGGTGTTCTTGTCCAGAGCCCTGACCAGGTTCTGCCACTGACCTGCTGCATGACGGTAGTTATGTCCCTTCCCTTTTCGGGGCCCTGGTTTCCCCACCTGTAAAACAGCAGAATTAGAGGGGCTGTGTGACCCCCTGATGGTACAGGCTCTTAGGGCTTAAGATTCAGGCCTCTGTGTCCAGACTCAGCCTCTCTCCATGAGGCCCCAGCCTGGTTTAGAACAGATGCTCAGTGGTCTTTGGGCAATGCTAGTGAAGGAATGAATGAATGAATGAATGGATGAATGAATGAGTTGGACGAATGTGCAGTTGCTTGAATGGATAGGTAACGTAAGCCATCGGTCTGCTATCAGTGAGATGGCATCAGCACCTACCGCCCGAGCGAGGAGCAGGACTGCACAGTGTGCCGGGCACAGCGCTGGGCCCAGGGGACCTGGAGTCATGGCAGGGTGTGGGGTGTAAGGTGATCGTATCTGGCAGGTGGCAAAGAGAGGGGCGGGGTCTGTATCGGCCGTTGTGCGGGCAGACAGAGAGCTCAGCCCTGGACCTCACAGTGTCCTCTGAGCTTTCAAGGATTTGGGGGAAGGAGATAATTTGGGGAATCCTGTTTACTAAGGAGACTATGATGGTGCTACTGGCAGCAGCCCCTAAGAATGAAATGGAAACAACACACTCATGTGAGCAAACACACACACACACACACACACACACACACACACACACACACAGAGGTGCCCTGGATCTGCACATGTGATATGTACCCAGAACTTACTAAAGCAAAACTGATTTTGGCTTAGAGAGATTTGATTTTATGCTAAACAAATTTCATCAGGATTTTCATATGAAGAGTCTGTTCCTCCCCAAATGGGCCCTGCTTGGCTGCATGTTGATGTGGCCGCATCCAATCCCGAGTTCTCGGTAGGCCCGAGACTGGGTGCTCAGGGCTTGGCTCCCGGCTGCTGGAAGAGCCCGGGGGAGGCAGCTGCTGTCCCAAGTGGAGTCCAGAGCAGAGAGGACCAAAACTGGAAGGTCAGGGTATGCCCACCAAGAGCGAGGGCCAGAGGACACATGATTGGTGGCACAAAGAAGCCCTTATGGTCCCTCCATCGGGTTCTAGCAATTCACAGAAGCAATCCACCATCACGCACGAGTACTATGGGCGTGTAGGGTCGTTGGGCAGGCCGCTGTCCTTCCTTGCCTCTTGGCGGTCCAGGGAGCAGGGCACTGGGACTTCACAAATCTGCTTGTAGCAACTAAGCAATGAATAGTTTTTAGGGTAAGTCCCAGGTGAGCCCAAGTTTGTCCAGATGGAGAGGTGGGCACGGCTCGAGCCTTGCTGGGACCACAGTGGGTAAAGCTGTCTCCCAAAGGGTTGGCTCAAGTGCATGCCCTGAACTTGCCCTTCTGCAGACTGAACTGGAAAGCCCTGACTTCCTGTCTGCAATGACAGGGATGTCGGCTGCACTGAATTCCCTTCCTTGGCCTCTCAGAGGAGATGGAAGACCAAAAGAGGTCAGGGTGCGCATTACTGTGATGAGCGGGTGGGGAAGGACCATTTATCTGGAATGGTGAACAGACTGAGACTTTCCCAGGATGGGAGTGTGGGAGCCCTCTCTGTCATCACAGTGGTGGGGCTGGGGACTGGGTGGGGTTTCACAGGTTGTTTTTTTTTAAGATTATTTATTGGGGGGGACAGAGAGAGAGAGAGAGCGCCCGTGTGCACATGTGTGAGCAGGGCCAGAGGCAGAGAGAGAGGGCAAGAGAATCTTCAGCAGACTCCCCACTGAGCACGGCACCCGACGGGGGCTCGATCTCAGGATCCTGAGATCACGACCTGAGCCGAAACCAGGAGTCAGACGCCCAAGTGACTGTGCCAGCCAGAGGCCCCTGGTCTCGCAGTTATTAAGTAGTTGTCACGGGGAGGAGCTCAACTGGCGAGCACTGGGCACAGCTACAGTCTCTGGCTGAGCCGGTGAAAGTGAGTGGAACACGGGGGTCCCTGACCCCAGAGCCAGGGAGGCCCCTCAGCACCCATCTGGAGACTGCAGGGTGGGCAGCAGAGGGCAAAGACCTCCATCCCTGCCGGGTCCTGTCTCTGTCTGCTCAGAATGTCCCCGAGTGGGCCTTCCAGAACCCACATGGCCACGGCCTGGCAAACTGTTAAACATGCACACTGTGCCTTCTGCTCTAGCAGGGACCAGGAAACTGAGAGGTGGGCTTGCATTCCAGGCTGTTCCTGAAGCAAGGCTTTCCGGTGTGGACATCCCTGCTCCAGCCCGAGAGACGTCCGGGCGCGGGAGCGAGCTTCCCGCCATGCTCTCTCTCTGCCACTCAGCCCAGGCAGCGAGTGTCTCTGGGGACAGGCACAAGGTTCTCTGTCCCCAGGATCCTGGCACGGGGCTTGGCTCAGCGAGAGAAGATACTGGTGAGTGACCGAATCAGTGATATATTGAAAGACTGCATCATGTCAGGCCAGGCCATCTGTTGTCCTCTTCCATCCTCTGTAAAATAAACAGATATGACATTAATTTCACCATGAGCTGTGAGCTAGGCACCAGGATCCCATTTTACAGATAGAGAAACTGAGGTTGCTGTCGGCAGGAAGTGGGGATGCTGGGAAAAGGACTGAGGCTGCCCGAGGCCACAGCCCCTCCTGCTCCCAGCCTCCACGTGGCCTTCTCTCTCTGCCGGCCTGCTCTTTCTGGCTCCGGCCTGGCCTGGCCTGTGCCTTCGCCAGTGCGGTCTCCGTTTCCTGCAACATCTTACTCTCTGTCTGCACACGGCTGAGTCACAGCCGCCCTCCCAAGGTTTCCTCCAGGGCTGCCCCCTTCCGGGCTGAAATGAGTCCCGGCCAAGTTCATGGGTTGAAGTCCTGATCCCTAGGACCGCAGAATGTGACGGTTTGGGGGAGATAACATCTTTAAGGAGGTAATAAAGGTAAAATAAGATCAAGAGGATGGACCTTAAAATCCAACATGACTGGTATGCTTCTAAGAAGGGGGTTAGGACACAGACCCAGAGGGAGATCCACGTGAGGACGCAGACAGCCATCTACCAGCCGGGGAGAGATGCCGCGGAAGAAACCAACGGGGCTGACACTTTGCTCTTCAACTTCCAGGGTCCAAAACTGTGAAAAGCCTTTGTGTGTAAGCCACCCAGCCTGCGGTGGCTCTTTATCCTGGGAGCCCGAGCGACTACGAGAGCCACGGTATTGCCCGGGGCCTACCCTAGGACACAGGGCATCTCTCTTTTTAGCGTTCCTCCTCAAGTCCCCTTTGTCTGCACAGACATCTTAGCCCCAAGACTCCAACAATGGGAACTGATGCCGTCCCCCCTCCTTTCCCAGAGATCGGGGGAAGCAAAAGGCAGCGTTCTGGATACGTTTGTCAAGTCAATGAGCCCAAGACAGCCTTTGGGCCGGCAGACCTTTCAGCCCTGGGAAAATGAGATGAGTGGTGTTTTGAAACATGACAGCGGGCCCAGCCTTGGTATTTATGACCCTGCTTCTTGGCCTTCCTAGGGAGCGGTGCTCCCTGCTCTTCAATTTATGGTCCTTCGCTGCAGCCCCAGACTGACGAGGGGATTGCAAATGTGCTGTCTGCTGAGAGCGCAGGCCCGCAGTGCCGGAGGTGGTGTGATCCTTGGCCCTGGGGTCAGACACAGGCCCTTCTCATCTGTGGGAGGGGCGCAGTGGACCTCAGAAGCACCTCCTCCTCTGTCTTGCCCTTTGCAAAACCCTCGAAGTTTACACACTCTTTCCCACCCATCCCTCACTCATTCTCTTTGGCATAGCTGCATACCACCTCTGTGTTCTTAAAATTTATCTTTAAATCGACCCCCTTGCCCCCAGAGGCCGGATGACCCAGGCCATGAGACGCTCCGTTTTCTTGCCATCCCCAGGCCTGAGCTGCGCTGGGTGGGGCACGCATCAGGGCCTCTGTAGGGCTTGCAGAAATATGGAAAGGACTGTGCTCCCTGGAGAGGAAATCGTAGGGAGGGGAGTTGCCAAGGAGCTTCATTACTCCACATCCCTGTGCACCCACCCAGATTTGACTTCAGGGAAGGGGCAGTGAATTTCCTCCCCAGGAGCTCTGAAAGGCTAGGGGTGGAGTGAAAACACTGGACTAGGGTGATGTCTTCAATGCCCAACGATGGGACTGAGGGTGACCCGTCACCTGGAAGGCACTGGAATTGCTCCGAAGGGCTCCACTAACTCCAAGGGCAGAAATCACACCGCAGCCTGGATTCTCTAGCTCCAAATCGGCATGTGAACTGGGGCTCTTGACCTTTGTGTAAGGATAGGCCCTGGGAAGAGACTGCTAAGCCCAGGCCTGTTGTGGGGTACAGAGACAGGGCATGCGTACCTTGGCGGGGTACTCTCTCTCTCCCCCGTCTCCCAGGCTGACACGGGCAGCCTCACGTCCTCGTCCCGTGGCTCAGCCGCAGAAATAGCCGCCCGAGCATGGCCCCTTGCTCCCCATGAGCCTGGGTCTGGCAGGCAAGCCTGCAAGAGAGCCAGGTTCCACAGAGGGAGACAGGAGGGCCTGAGAAACACACAGAGTGGGCTGTGCGTCCCCGAGGCCTTCCCACCTCTCTAGGTATGGCCGGCAAACCCCTGAGTCGAAAAGGGTGGTGATTTTATACTCATGAGCCCTCTTGCTTCTGGAAAATAGTTGTTTTAATAAAATAAAGACAATCCAATATTTCCCATTAGTTTCCAGTAAGTGACCCATGTTTTTTTCCCCTTGTAATAAGCCCTCTGAAAAGGTGAGTCTCGTGAGTTCGTGGGCAGCTTGTGAGCGAGTCGCGGTTTCCAGATCGCTGCTCCTGGGCTCCTGGGAGCTCTCCTTTTCATAGAGCACGTCCTTGGACAACCCAAGGCCAAAGTCCCACGGGCCGTGGGGCGGCTCAGGGCGTGGAGCTCCGAGAGCCAGCAGCCCCTTCCTCGGGGGAGACTCCTCTGCGTCCCAGGCACCGCGTCAGCCTGCATTCCCGGGGTGCTGCTGCCGCTCAGGACACGCGCCGCTCGCCAGACCTCCGCCGTCTCTTCCTTCCTACCCTTCTGCAGACCAGCAGAATATTCTCCCCTTCTCATCGCCGACCAGGAGTTTGGTCTGGTTTCTTGGGAAGCGAAGGAATAGATAGGAGTATTAGAGCCAAGCCTGTGAGTCCCACTTATCCCATCCGGCCCTCAGGAAACTGTGACACAGGGGGTTCAGTCTAGGACCCCGTTGGGCCTGCACCTGGTTTCCACCTGTGGCAGGGGGAGGGGCTGAGAGAACAGGAGAATGTTTTGACTTGGGGGGAGGGGGACTTTTGAACTATGAGAGTTGCGGCCTCCCTCGTGACTTTGGGGGGACACTCCAAGATGTCCAGGCTCCAAGTGGCAGGGTGAAGCCCAGACTTTTCTCTCCAGCATCTCTAGGTGTGCTGGGTATCCTGTGAAGACACAGCCGGGCCCCCCAGCCAAACAAATGGCAAGTTTCCAGCAAAGGGTTAGGGCTCTGGATTCTCCGTCCCTTTGCCTATGGCCTACCCTGGTCCACCTCACTTCAGCCGGGCTTCTAGAACTGGGTGCTTTCCACCACCACCGACGCTGAGCCACCCACTCCAGGGCAGTGAGGGAAGAAGGGAACAGCTCTCAAAGGCCTTTGGCCTCCTGAGGCTACACTTCCTAGTGCGGGGAATGGATTGATGGATAGTAGGTACCCCTTACTGCCATGGGGTAATGGTGAAGAATGAAATAATGTCTATCAGGGGTAGTGTGTGACACTTGGTTATTCTACATTGGCTTAGAGCTTTCAAAAGGCATTTTTTTTTTAATGATATAGGATCATCACCACACCAAATGTTATAATCGGTAGTGGGCCTCCGGAAAGAAGTCCCTCTATAGCATGAAACTACAAAGCCATGTACTTTTACCTTTTAGATTTCTTTATGAGTTCACGGGTATTTGAGAGAGAGAGAGAGAGCAAGAACATGTGTGTGTTAAGCAAATGTCCTAGGGCCCTATCTGGGCACCTGGTTTGCCTCTGGTGCATGGTGGGCCCTCCCAGGTCCCTGCAGTCGTGAGGCCACCTCCCAGGGCCAGGTGACCTGAGCCTAGAGCCTCAGGGCCTTTCTGGCGTCCCCTGCTGGAAGCCTGAAGAAGCCAGGCCTTGGTTACCTGGACACGGCCAGAGCTGTCACTGCAGGGCTCGTCTTGTTGGGCTTCCCGGTCAAAGCAAGGCTGACATCCAGCTCTCGACACAGAGCAAGGTTCTTCTCCCACCTGTGACCTGTGGGGGTCACAGCAGAAGAGTCGTCCCAAACCCCGAGTGGGCTCACACACGGGCATGTGTGCATCCACACGCGGGGCCACAAACACATACACATGTATTTATATTTGTGGTCAGCAACTTGTTAAATTGAGGGGGAAAATATATTTAATCTTGGCCTGTGCTGTTGCAAAAAGGGCCGTCCCAATTTAATTTGCAGCCTGTGATAGTTACATGTGCTGACGGGCTGCGGTATCCATTGTGTACCAAATTGGATTTGTGTATTATTGCTTTCTAAATTGCATGCCTAGTTCAGCAAAATTGTTCATCAGTGTTTACTGGCTTTATGCTTAATAAGATGCCCCACAATACCTTGCTGCCAGGATGTAATGCAGCCCGTAATTGCCTAGTAAAAATAAATTACATAAAGTCGGCATTATCAACTTATCTAAATCCTCTCACGCCACAACCAATAATTAAATGCTGAGACCGTTTTTTCAAAAAATATAACTCGATGATGGTTACTTCGCTCATTTTCATGACTGCATTTGGGGACAGACAGTAATTCCTTCAGCATGGAGGGGTGAGGTGGAGAGACGTCAGCTGGATCCATCCCCGCGAGGCCCCTCGGTGGCCGGGCGGGAAGACGTTGCTGCCCCAGGCGGGCCGAGGTGGCCTCTTCCTGGGCCCTGGGAAACGCATGTGCCTTTTGTGTTTGTGCAAAAGTCCAGACAGCAAGCTCTCCTCGAGCACTTTTTATGTGCCAGATTGAGTCCAAATCTACAGGGTGATTCCTAAAATGAATTGTGCTCCACGGGGTTGGTCCTCGCTTCAAATGACAGATAAATGAATTCCAGGCAGGAATTAGATTACATATGGACACAAATGTAGCGTCCTTAATATCTTTAAAGATCCCCTCTCTTGCCACTTACGACATCTGAGGGATGCAGCGAGATCTATGCCAACAGGACACGTGTGCAAATATCTGTGTGTCGTGCCCCAAACTGTCGCTTTCCAGCAAAACCGTTTCAAGCAGTGTTTCGAGGACAGCAAGACCTCCACGGGCTTCGGTTTGTAAGCCTGCATACAGACTTGCTAGCTCCACACTGTGGCCCAGCCTGGTTTTCAATAACGTGTCTGTGCCCTCATGTCATTTCGCCTGAATCCTCCCTTGAACTGTGATCACAGCCCTGGCATGTAATTCTGTTTGACGGCGGGGACCTCAGGCAGGGCATGACAAATGGCAGAAGAAGGAGGTGGACCTGTGCCTGGGAGTGGGGTTCTTGCCAGCCTGAAACTGCCTTGGGAGCTCTCTAATGTCATCGGCCGGGATACGAGAGGGGAAGTCTCTTACAAGCCTGTGAAAATTGTAAGGACGGCCTGCATTTTGTTGAGCCGATTCTTGTCTGTGTCCTACGATTTTTCTGTCATCAGGCTAGGATGTCCTGGAGCGCCTCCATCTGAGGGGGCAGGGGAAACCGAGGGACAGAGAAGCTGTTGGGGACAGAGTCAGGTCTAGAGCCTCGTCTCCTGCTTTTCATCTCACTTCCCGTTGCTCTGCACCCCGTTCCCAAAGAGCACAATCTCAGCACAACGGTTAATCCTGAGTAGAAATCCATGAATACGCCAGCACTTCCAGAACCAGTAGAACATCTCTGAGGTGCCCTTTGTTCATCTGTCCTTCTGTTCAGGCATCCGTTTTCTACCTTTTCCTCACTGGACCACCATGGCTCCGGAAATGGGCGGTGGCGCCCAAGCCTGAACTGGCATGCCCTCGGGCAGGGGTACCACAGACTTGTTCACGGGCAGGCTGGAGAATAAGGATCCTATGCTAGTTTCCTCCACGTGGGTGGTAATCAGGGAGGAAGTTTGGCCCCCACTCTCCAAGGAAGTGCTGTCAGTTTCTAAGAATGCACCAGCCCCACACATCTTTTCTTTTTACGGTGAGACGGGCTGATTCTTTGTAGTCCCAAAGGACCCTTGAGACACTAGGAACGATGAAGTGAATGTGGTTGTAGATCCTTGTGAGGTCGCTGCTCTGGGCAGCCCAGATTATTGATGAGTGTTCTCGGATGGCCTTACTTTGAAGGAAGGGATTCCAGTTCAGAGCCTGAGACCTAGTAAGGGCTGATCAGATGTCTGCGTATGCTTGTGTGAAGAAAGAACCATAAAGGGATAACTAAATGACTCAAGGAGGTGTTGAGTATGTTCTAGAAAGGAACTAACTGAATATGGCTACTCTTTTCAGAAGGCAGCCCTTAGTACTCTGGAAAATTCTCTCCCATGAAAGATCATGGGTCCTGGGATACAGAGCAAACCAGAGGGGCTCAGGAGGACAGGAGAATCCGTACTTCATGGTAACATGTTTCCTTTGGTCATGGACACCGACTGGGAAAGAGGTCTCACTTCTGGGCCAAAATTTCCAATGAAGACAGAGCTGAGAAAGAAAGCTTGCTGCATTGGAGGAGGTGATGATGGGGGCCATTGGGACAGCTGTGGTAAAAGAGAAGGAGGTGATGACTTTGATGGTGACCTTCGGGCCTGTGGTCAGGGGTGGTTCTGTCGATGGTGACGTGTGGCAGGATTTGCGGTCGAAGTTAGTCTGGCGGTGTGAAGTTAGTCTGAAGTTGGTTGAGTCTGAACTGTAGTCATAGAACTTTGGGCAAGTTACTAAGCCTCTCCATGCTTCAGTTTCCTTATTCTTCACAGGGGTGTCACAGTAAAATCTACCTCATACGGTTGCCGTGACAAATAAGAGAATGTGTGGCAGATGTGCACCGTGGAAGCCTGGCCAGCCCTCCCTCCAAGTTCTGTAATGGTGGCCATGCTGGTCGTGGTACCAGTGGGTGTGATGGCAGGAGAGGGAACAGATTCCCCCACCTCAGTTCCGTCTGCCACTACCCAAAGAGGGCTCCGGAATAGTTGTTCTCTTACATTCCTGCACACCCCACTTACCTGGGGACTTGGTGGATATGGAAATCTAACAGCGCCCTGTCATTTGCGGGGGTTTAAGGTAGATCTACATTTTTAATAAGGCTCTCAGGCGATGCTGATGCAGAGGACCCCAAGACCCACTCTGAAGAGCTTGCCGTGGGGTTGGGTGGGTTGAGCCAGGATCCACAGGGCAGGCTTGTCCCCCCACCATCCCCATTCCGAAGCTCAGGAGTCCCTGACAGTCACTAGCACCACTGTTCTCCTGTCCGAGGAGCAGCCCAGGGCTCACTGGTCCCTGCATGATGGGGCCAGGATGCCACGGGACTTCTCCCTGATGCGTCACATCCCACTAGCAGCTTGCAATAAACTTCTCTGTCCCCCCGACTTGGCAACATCCAGAGAGACTCGATGGCTTCCCTGGGCTCATAGGCTTGAATGGTGCTACAGGACGGGAGAGGAGAGGGAAGACTGACCAAGGCAAGCGTGCCCCACACCCTCAGCCAAGCAGTTACCTCTAGGGCTTGGAGGTGGAGAGGAGGGCTCCTCTGGGGTTGCCAGCCCAGGAACAGATGTCTTCATGTCCTCGGTCCTCCAAATCTGTCCAGAAAAGAGAAAAAAAGAGCATTTTTTTTCAGCTGGGGAAATGATCCTGTCTGTAGGTGTGGGCTCACCCACTCCCACTCCTCCAGGGTACTCTGAGGGAAGGGGCGGGAGCATGGCGGCTTTCACCTCCAGTACTAATGTATTCTCTGGGAGAAATTACTTAGGCTTCAGCCAAGCACAGTTGCTGCTCGGTGGGTTCACTCCACACTCTTGTGACAGGGCATCTGCCCTGGACCTCAGCTGTAGGGGTGAGACTCAGCAGCTAGCTGATTGCCATTTTGCTTAGCTAATGCCCTCTCATCCTGCGGCTGCCATCCCTAGAGGCCTCCTTCACCACTCAGCAGCTAGGCCTCCCCAACCACTATATCTGGCTCTTGGTCCCAAGCTGCATGTGAGGGTCCTCAGGCTGACCACATATGACTTCTCACTTACTGAGTCTGGAAGTAGCCAAAGGACAAGGACCAACCTCCCCATAATGCTTCTGTGAGTGCCACACCAGGCCTAACACAGCGCAGGGCCATCCCAGGAGCTCAATGACCTTCCTGGATGAATGAGGCCCTAGTGTACGGAAGACTCCCACTCACAACTTGGGGGCCTGTCAAAGAAATGGGCCTGCTGCTCAGACAGCCCGGGCTCCTCTGACTGACCCACAGCATCGACTGCACCCCACCAAGCCCAGGCCTCGCTGGCCTCCTCATGTTCTGGCTAGCCCAGGATGCCCTGCTGTCTGCAGAGACCATGTGCCTCTGAGAGCCTACAGACAGGGCTTCTTGAGAGGCCTTCCTGAGTCTTGTCTCTTGCCAGCACATAGCAAGCTTCTATAAATATTTGTAGAATTCAATGGCCCTTCTCTTGAATACTTTGTGGCATTCAGTTGACATTTCCTTTCATAAACTGTGGAATTCAATTGACAGTGCCTTGAGTAAGCCTCTGAATTATTCCTTATCTCTACTTATTCCTTCATCTTTCCTGTCAGTCTCAGAAAAATTACCTTGTTCTTCCTGTGCTAATCCTCACACCTCAGTATTTCTGTTTCCTTCTCTTTCTGGTTTCTTGATGCTCTCCCTTGCCATGGCCTTCCTCAGAGGATCCATGACACTCTTTGATTATTGTGGTCATAGTATGGACTGCATACATGTATTTTTCTGTTTGTCTTCTCTTCTAGAATATGAGCATCTTGAAGGTAAGGGACTATTACCATTAATTTGTGTGTCCCCTATGGCTTGTATGAAGAGTTTGGCACAGAGCCAGAATTAGGGGATGGTTACATAGATAGATGAACAAATATGTGGGTGGATAGATGGATTCACAGGTAAGTGGATGTAGATATAGAAGGATGGGTCATTGGATAGAAGGATAAGAACAAAAGAAGAGACAGATGGAAGGAGGGAGGAGGGAGAGAAAGGGGAAGGAAGAAAGGAAAGAAGAAATGGTAGAGAGATAAATAGTTGGGTGGGTAGGTAGTATTGTTGGATGGATGGATGAGTAGATGGATAGGTAGATGGATGAATGGATGGGTAGATGGAAAGATGGATGGCAGGATGGATGGATGGATGGATGGATGAAGAGGTATAGAGATAAATAGTTGGATAGATTAGTGGGTTGGATAGATAGACAGGTGGGTGGATAGTAGGATGGACAAGTGTGTGAATGGATGGCCCAAATATTTCTTTTCAGCACTGGGCTTTGTTCTCATGCATTTGACCATTCAGCTTTCACATCTTGTGATAATAAGTGTTTATTTCATTACATGAGTATATGTGTATACAAAATTATTATATATAATTTTATTGATTGATTGATTGATTGCCTGGACTGAGCCTTGCCTTTGTCCTCACTTGCTGTGGAGACCTGGTCTGGCAAGCCACCTGGTTTCAAATGCAGCCAATACATTTAGACTCCTGGAGGAAGTAAGCCGAACAGAGGAAAACCCTTTCTTGTACCATGCTTTCATTCTGCCCAAGACCTACCCTACACCTACCCGAACCATGCCGTCCTGACTCCCCGTGATGATGACGTGGCTTGTGTCCCAGGCTGGCCCCTCCATCACGCAACAGCAGGTTATGGCTCCTTCAGGGCCCCAGGCAGTGGTGATACTGGCCAGGGGCTGTCCATTGACATTCCAAAGAGACAAGTGGGCTCCCGCACAGGAGACGATGGTGCCCTGCAGCAGCGAGAGCTGGCTTTACTCCATGCTGGGGTCACTGCCTGCCCAGCAGCCCCTTGCTCAGCCAGAGTTTGTATATCCAAGCACCCTTACCTTGC
The DNA here is from genome assembly GCA_028646535.1 of Procyon lotor. Lineage (NCBI taxonomy): Eukaryota > Metazoa > Chordata > Mammalia > Carnivora > Procyonidae > Procyon > Procyon lotor. The sequence goes on along the minus strand of CM053617.1, from coordinate 36,619,559 downwards.
TGTCTTCTGAAGACTAACCAAGGTAATTCAAGTCCTTCTAAGACACCCACTTCTTCCCAGATGACTCATAGGTCTGCCGTGTTTGCACACATTGCAAATTTCTGGCGATTTTCCTATTGCAGTCACAAGTTTGGATACTGCTTTCCCTGACACGAGCTGACTGGATCACCCTCCCACAGCCCTCTCCCTGACCATATACTGGCCGGTATAGAAGACTCGGCCAGGAGGCTTCCCTTGGCTTTGGACAGGGACCTATAGCTGGTTGGCCAGCCCTGTACCCATGAAGAAAATCTGGATATCACCTGGTGGAGGGCGAGGCCAGAGGTTTGAATGATTGTATATGGCTCATAAAATTGGACAATGTCCCTCTGAAGGGAATTTCTGAGGAAAAATGTCCCCATTTAATCTCCTATAATGTTTATGTCCAGAGTTTTCTTCTCAAGTCCTTGTCTGTGTTATAGCCAATGGTGTAGTGGTCACTGTCACTGAGGTCTCATAAAACCAGCTGGAGCCATGCCTTTGAGCCTTTCCCTTACCACAAAAGGGAGGTAGGGAACTCAGTGCCCCTCCATAGCCCCCTGGACTGGGCTCCACCATGTCCTTTCCTGAATTGTTTGGTATAGAGTCTGCTCGAGGCCAGGGACCATGTCTGATATATATCTTCCCAGTACCCAGCACTGGGCCCAGCAGGTGCTCAGTTGGTGAATTCAACTGATACAAGACAAGTTGAAGTCAACAAGTTGTTGTCCTGATGTGAGTCTTCTCTGAGGACTGAGGACATTATTCTTTATGAGTTTTATGCTCTCTCAGATCAAGGCTTGGTTCTCTTCCTAATACAGATTCATCCCAATTCATCCATTCACCCACCATCCACCCATCTATCCACTCACACATCCACTTTCTATCTGCCCATCTACCGATCTACCCACTAATTCACCCAAATATCCATCCACCCACATACCTATTCATCCATCCACCTATTCATCCTTCATTCTCCCCATCCATCCATCCATCCATCCATCCATCCATCCATCCATCCCGTATCTGCCCATGTAACATTCATCCTGGATTCAGGCCTATCTGGAAACCACTTTTGAGTAAAATTGGTACCAGGAGCCTTCTAGATCAACTCCCCCTCCTTCTATTATCCCCTTGCCAATTCTGCCCCATGCACTGATCTGGGTTTTTCTGTGAGCAGATGCAGAGGCTTTGCATCTTCAGCAAACCCCATGCCCTTAGATGGGGACACCAGCCTGCAAGAAACTCCACACTGAGATTTAGATATATATTTCTAACTCTCTCTCTTCTCTCTATCCTTCTCTCTCTCTCTCTCACACACACACACACACACACACATGTTCCTGACAGGCTCATCTCTGGCAGCCGGCACGGAGGGACGAGCAGAAGCCCTTCCTGTCACCGAGACCAGAAGCACCTGCTGAGTTATCACTGGTTGAATTAGTCAGTCAAGCCCCGCAGATCTCTTGCCAAAGCCAACTTCATGCCTGTGCCAGAACTGACACTCCCCACCAGCCCCACCAGCCCCACCAGCCCTACCGCCCTGAGGGAGAAAAATAAAGGAGAAAAATAAAATCTAGACCCAGATGCTGCACATGTTGAGGGCTCCACTCTGCCTGGGTAAAGAATACGCCACACATTCAGGAGCCTCCCCACATTCGTGGGTGGTCGGCCTCTCTTTGTCCCTGGGTTTTCTCATGGGGCACTACACCATGCTGCGAGGCAGGCTCCCAGACATCGAAAAGGCAGGGCCATACCGAGACATCACTGATGGCGAGAGCAGAGATGCCCTCTCGGTGGGTGGGCAGGCGGGCCACGTGCGTGAGGTGGTCCAGGTCCCACAGGATGCAGGTGCGGTCTTGGGAGCCACTGACCAGGAGGCTGAAGGTGACCGATGCTGCCAGGCATGTGACAGCCTGGGTGTGTCCATATAAGGCCTGGAGACAAGAGGCAGACCCACAGGTTAGGAGACGGACCCTCAATCCAGCTACTTGGGGAGATAGCCTGCCCTCCCTTTCACTGTTGGGTCCCAGAGGAGGAAACAGAGATTCAAGGTGATTTTGTGATTCCAAGGTCTGTGATTTGTGTGCTCCAATGTGTGTGTGTGTGTGTGTGTGTGTGTGTGTGTGTGTGTGTGTACATGTGCTCGCATGCATGTGTCCATGCTGGCCTCTCAGCTTAGTTCCATTCATCCCTGGAACTTGGGGCCCAGCCAGAACCTGCAGTCCTTCCATCATAACTGGAACAGAGGCCAGGAGCGCCCTCTTGCTGTGTGCTCACCTGCACTTGTCTTGCATCCGTCAGTCATATGCAAGGACACTGATTTGCAAAGTGGGGCCTTCCAACCAGGTGCATAAGCATCACCTGGGAACGGGTTAGAAATACAAATTCTTGGGTCCTATCTAAGACCTACTGAATCAGAAACTCTGGGGTTGGTGCCCCAAGACATGGGTTTTCACAAGTCCTCCAGGAAATGTTCGTGCACGCTCAAGTATGAGCATCACACCAAGGGAGCCTCAGAAACAAATACGTGGCTGCCCGCTAAAATGGGAAGAAGGCAGAGAGGTCAGGTCACAGTGGAAAAACATGTGACTTTTCACATGTGATGGGTCTGGGTTCATGGCCTGTCTGGCCGCTTGGCAGCTTGGTCTTGGCCCTCAGGTTGGCCTGCGCTGCATCTGGCCTGGCTCACAGATGCCTTGTGTATTCAGATAGGGCCCAAGGCCTCGCTCACCCCACACTCCCAGGCCCACTGCTGCTGGCAACAGTGTGGTTTCCATCATGACCGTCCCAGAAGCTGCCAGGTAAGCCTGATCTGAGAGTTCCCCCATGCTCCCATGCTGCCGTCCTCTGGAATCAGCCAGAGAAGTGTGGAGGTGGCCTTCTGAACGTGATTAGCCTGGCTTACCTAGCGGTAAACCCCCACCCTCAGGACAGACGACTACTCACTCATCTGGGTCAATGAGGCTGAGCACCATTATTCAAAGCTGTCACTATGCCTGGTCACCACAACTGAAAGTTCTGCCAGGGATTCCTCTTTGTCTCTAATAGGTCCTAATGTGACACCAAGCAGCTGGTGCTGCCAAGGTTCTGGACGTGACCCGTGGAAGAGGGTTTGGGTCATCTTGGGAAACTGGAAGCTGTCTAAATGAAGGGAAAAGCAGAGGCTTTGCCCGGAGCTCTGGTGACTAAGTTCTGACCGCAGGGGACATGGTGACTCCAAAGTGTGTAAGCCGGGGGATTCTGGAGTCAGGGCTGGGGATGTAGAGGGAGAAGCTCCGAGCCCAAGTGCCCACGTGTGTGCTGTCCATTAGTGGAACCGAGACTGCTGCTTTCTGAGGGGAGGCACTGGAGCATGAGGGGGATCCGCCTGCGCGCAGGCACTGCCCGCCCACGTCAGGCTTACTGTCTCCCACCGTCAGGTGCTCAGCCACCCTGTCGGGAAAGGCTGGGAAGTCAGAGAAGGAGGACAGCAGATGTAAATGGGTTTTCCACTGGCTCTTTTGTTTTCTCAGTAAACCACAGTCTCTCTAATCCACGGGGGATAGGCTCCACGACCCTCAGCAGATGCCTGAAACTGTGGATACTACCGAACCCTATGTCTACTGTGTTTTTTTTCCCCTATGAAAAAATTTAACTCATGAAGTAGGCACAGTATCAGATTAATAGCAATAACTAATAATAAAATAGGATCGTTATAACAATATGCTGTAATAAAAGGCAAATGTGGCCTCTTTCTCTCTCAAAATATCTTATCGGACACTGTACTCCCCCTTCCTGAGATGGTGTGAGTTGATGAGATGACATGAGGGGAATGACATAGGCACAAAGCCAATTAAATAACTACACAATGGGGCGCCTGGGTGGCTCAGTGGGTTAAAGCCTCTGCCTTCAGCTCAGGTCATGATCTCGGGGTCCTGGGATCGAGCCCTGCATAGGGCTCTCTGCTCAGCAGGGGAGCCTGCTTCCCCCCTACCCCCCACCCCCGCCTACTTGTGATCTCTCTCTCTCTCTGTCAAATAAATAAATAAAATCTTAAAAAAAATAACTGCACGATAGCATCATACCTAACTAAAGTAGCACAAAATAAATAAAATAAAAGCCTCGGGAAATAATTGCTCATGCTGGACACCTGTGGTGTGACGGGCAAGCTGAGTCGGTGGTGGCACTCTAAAGCTATGGGACCACTGGAGATAAAGCACTCTGTCCCTGCTTGGTAATTCTACTTCTTGAAATTTATTTTAAGGAGACAATTAATCAGAAGCAAACGGCAATCCATATGAGTTGTTTTCTGCAGCACTATTTAAAATAGTCAAAATTTGGAAGTAATGTAATTGTCTAGTTTTAGAAGAAATGGTTTATTAAGCCGTGGGGCACTGACATAACAAAACAACTGAAATGTAATTTTATGGAAATGGAATAATATGGAACAATTGAAATGTAAATTATAGAGACTTTGGAAAAGCAGAAACAATTTGATAGGCTGGGTGAAAATGGAATAAACATATCTGCACTATGATCAGAATGGTATAAATATGCATATGTGAGGAAGGCGGCGTGCAACGATGGAAACTTTTATAGGAATTAGAGAGAACTGTTCAACTTTGAAGTGAATTTGAAATTTGTCTTTATTGTAACATCTTTAAAAAATAAAACACTTAGAAAACTGTTTATGAAACTAATGATGAATTTATCAGTAAGTTGGGGGCAGATCCCCTCACTGAGCGGCTGGGGTTCTGGGGGATCCCCAAGGCCATGTCAGCCGCTATAGGGAAATGAGAAAGGGTTCTATTTGGCCTAGGAAATAAGAGCGTGTGGGATTCCCCATCCTTTTCCCTCTTGATTTATAACTAGGAGAGGATGAGGAATGACATTTTCAGGCTGTCAATACTGGGGCTTTTACAGTTCATCTTCATTTCTAAAAGGGACCTCGGAGCAACGGGGGGGGCGGGGGGGGCGCTTCCCCGACTCCCCAAGGCCAGCTCTGCATCAGGCCGGATCTCCGGCAGTGCCCAGAGTGCTGACTGGGAGAGGCGAGTGCTCCACAGAGGAATGCGTGGGCTCATTACTCAGGTCTGGAATTAGAGCCCAGCGCCCTGACTGCAGTTCATGGAAGGAGCAGGGAAACCCAGAATGTTATGGAAACGTGAAAAGGCAGGGCACTCGGAGGCTAGTTTTGGAGGACGGCCTTGAGAGTCTGGTGAAGGCAGCCTGCACTTGGCCCGTACTGCTGCCCCCTGACCCCCCAGCAGGGGCACTGCTCCTGCAGGGTTCATCGGGCCCCTCAGCACTGACTTCCTTCACCGCGTGTTCACTGAGAGCCCCCCGTGCACCAGCCATGCGCTGGGGGTTGTGGGTGGGGTGGCTTGAAGAGCGTCCAGAGGGACCCACGATCAGTCCCC
>CM053617.1:36566296-36614039 GCA_028646535.1 Procyon lotor | reverse complement strand
AGGGACAAAGGTGGGTCTGGATACTGCCGGCCTGCCTGTGCACCATTGGAACCTGGGGGCACGTCACTTGTTCAGGAGGTTGGCTCTGGTGACAAAATCCAGGCAGGCCAAGCCTGGCCCCAGGGAGCTCATACTCTAGGGAGTGGGGAGACCCATGACAGCCCGAGGAGGTCAGAGACAGCTTGCAGGGGGGGCTGATATCTCGGATTGGTTTCTGGCTGCTCCGTGAAGTGGTAGGGGAGGCTGGGGGTGGGGAGAGAGGGCTTGGTGGGCAGGGATTCATGCATGTGATCGGTGGGTGGGAAGCAGGGCTGGGGGGGCGGGGCTAGGCATGGAGCCTGGGAGGCTGCCAGGGCCACAGCAAGAGGTGAGGCCACTGGACGGCCCGAGTCAAGGGTGGAGGAAGACTAACCAGATGGTTGGCTTCTGACCCTGGCTGAACACCCAGGGACTGTCCTCTGACTCAGAGCCATGATGACTGGGGCCAGAGGAACCCTGACTTCCCATCCCCGCCGAGTGAGAGTCTGAGTGGCCTCCATGCAGACGAGCGACCAGCTGGTGGCAGAGACTATTCTGAGGTGACAGCATGCACTGAGAACTGGCAAGCTCCACTCTTTGGAACCCAGGTTGGAGGCTTGGCCCCCGAGGGCCCTGAGCCCAGCCGTACAACCCTCTCCCTCCCAGACAGGGGGCACAGCCGTGTGGAGGCGGTGGGGTATGGGCTGCTGTGCCTGCTTTGGGCTGGCCCATCTCCTGACCGCCTCTGTCCCAGCAGATGGAGTCCGAGGCCCCGTGCCCTCCCTGCACCCCAAGCCTCCCATCGCGCACCATACCCGCCCACCTTGTCAGAGCCATAGTTCCCCAGGCAGCAGCTGAAGTCGTCAAAGCCCCAGCTGAAGGTCCTGTTCCAGAGAGGAGGCAGCAGCACCTTGTTCTTCTCCACAGCCAGGATGCTCTTCTCGGTAGGGACGATGTGCCCAATGGCTCCTTTGGGGGACTCGGAGCCTAGAGAGAAAAGGTACATATCTACACCCCAGTTAGTATGGTGGAGCTTACTACACACCGAAGGACAACACCCACTATCACTGGCCCCAGAGAGGAGCCATGGCGAGTGACCCAGACTTGCCCAGAACCAGCCTGGGCAGGAGCTGTACTCGAGGGCCTCACTCTAGGGTCCGTGTGAGACCCTGGTCCCGAGCTGGGTGCCCTGGCCCTCAGTTCATCCCCTGCTCTCACACACACATGAAGCTCACATGTGGCCATGCAGGTCTTCAGTGTCTCTAAGGGCTGATGCCAGGGAGGAGCGGCTGAGGCTGCCTGGGCAGATGGCACAAAGCCTGGTACCAGAGTCTGGCGGGGGGGCTCTGCTCTTCCTGCCCCCCACCCCGGGCACCTTATGTAGCAGGGCAGGGTGTGCCAAAGACCCCGCTCTTTGATTTTAAGGGGAAAAAAAGACACATCACAAAACCCCAACAGACCCGACCTTATAGTCCTTATACATCTCCAGAATGTGGCCCCAAGTAGTGGGATTTCCCCCAAAGCCGTGCAGCCCACAGCAGGCACAGACATCAGACTTCACACACCCCGTGTCTCTAGGAAGCAGCCGGGCTGAAACTTCCACTGGGCCGTCTGCCCAGGACAGATGCTCTTGGCTAAGGGCCGAAGGCCCTTCTGGGTGCTCGGGAGCAACCGTGACTGTGGGTACCAAGGAGCAGAGGCTGCAACCTTCCCTCAGGAAATGTGGGACTTCCTCGCTTGGCTTCGGAGGTGAGGAGGGGTGTATGTGTGCAGGAAAGAGAGAGGGAGAAAGAGAGGTGTGTGTGTGTGTGTGTGTGTGTGTGTGTGTGTGTACATGCATGCACATACACGAAAGCAAGGAATGTGTGTCTTAGGCAGGGGAGTCTGTCAGGATCTAACAGAGGTAGTTCTGGACATTTCCAGAGCAGAGGCCTCCCCAGATTCCTTCTGTGATTAGAGACACAGCCATCTAAAATCACACCCCAAGATCCTGAAGGGTTTGTGCCCCAAAACCTCCAAAGAAACAGCAGTCGCTGAGGGGACAACTCTGGGACAGGGCGCCAAACAAACCAAGGCCAGGTAGTCACCTTTGACCGTGACCTGGGAGGGCCTCAGCGTCTGCAGGTTGTAGAAGAAGGGCTGTGGGTGGCCGGGCAGGCTCCCAGGCAGGGAGGCATCCTTTCCAGGTGAAGGCTTGCCCGCAGCGGTCCTGGCTGGGTGGGGTTTCGTAAAGAGCTGGAGAGACAGGGGACAGACGCAGACCACACAAGTCACTAGGGACAGATGGCCTGAGGCGGCAGCGGCAGGGGCGTCCCCATGCAAGTCACAGCAGCCACTCTGCTCTGAGTGCTGCCTGAGCTGGGCTTGCTCCTGACTGGGATGAGCATACACAGAACTCCGTGGAGCAGCCTCAGCTGTTGCAGGTGAGGGGCTTGGGGCTCAGCGAGGGGCGGCTACTTTCTCCAGTTCCTAGTGCTGGGCTAGCAGAAACGGCCCTCCTGGCTGCCAAACTGTCATCTTCCCCACACTGCCTGGGGGCAGGATGACCTCACCGAGGAGCCCTGGTCCCAGACAGAGCTGCCTCTCCTATCATGGGGTCAGAATGACCCTCTTTCCTCTCTAGATCACATGTCTCTCTTCATTTGCTTGAGCAGAATTCTTTAATAGCGTCCATTCAAACATTCCAAAGAGCACAGGCAAACCCCATTAGTGGCCTTTTTTATTTTCATTTTTCTCAGATCTCTGCCGTTGAATTGTCCCTAATGCCAAACTTTTTGCATAACCAGGCAAAACATGAAGTGCAAGGCCACGCTGCTGGCAGAACCTTGCTGCTGCCACAGAGGGCAGCTGAGGCCAGCTCTCCGCCCTCCCCTCCCCAACGAGGCTGTGTTTTCCAGCCATCGGGCCCATGCTTCTGCTCCTCGGTGGAAACATCCGTGGCTGCCACAATGGAGAGGTGAGGGCTGGCCCAGCTGGGCACAGGGGCAGAGGTGAGGCCCGGCAGGCAGCCGGGGGGTGGGGGGAGGGTGTGTCCCCACAGCAGCCTAGGCTCAGTGATAGCCCTCGATCAGATACTGGTCTACCTAGTAAGTGATCAATACAAACAGAAATCAGAACAGGGATTTTTAACTGAGCATTCAATAAAGAACGTCCCTCCTTGCAAGCAAAATGACTAAAGCGCCACAGGCCAGACGCCTGTCACAGCCTCAGCATGCACAGCCCCTTGATGGCAAGTGCACGGTCCTTGAAGTATTTTAATCCTGTCTCTAGCTGGGAGCACTAGAAGAGTTCTAATTCTGATGATTACTTAGAAATATTTTTATAAAAGCTCATATGCTACATCACTAAATAAAATCAGAATCTAAAATTGTGTGCACTCTGAGCACACTAATGTGAAAATATTTTTTGCTGTGGACAAGGACAATGACACAACCCAGGACACGATTAATTTGTTGGGGGTGGCCACTATTTTGATTTAATTGCTTTATCTGGATTATTTCATTTCTTTAAAAAGTGAAACCATTAGGCTACCCAAGCTTCTTTCCTGAAATTCTCTCCTTCCTACGAAACGTTCCTTGGCCAAACCCACATTTTAGATGCACTGTTCATTCTCCAAGTCACCTTTAGGCACTTCTCATATTGCCCTCCCCTGGGAGCTGAGCAAACCTGGAGCATGTCCTGCAAGACCAGGAGAAAAGAGACTTCTAGTTCTTCACCATAAGATGGGTCCGTCCAAGCCTCATGATTATGCGTAGGGAAGGCTGCTGCCCAAGGTGGGCTTAGGCACTCATTTCCCAGCATGGCTCCTGACTGCCCAGGCTGAGACCCCAGCCCATGGGGTCACGCCAGTAGCTCAGATGGATCTCCTTAGGAATAATCCTTTTCCATGCTGAACTGAAGTTTGAGGGTCAACCAGGCTGGGATCAGTTAACTAAGCACTCCTCTTGCCCACCCTTCACTAGGACATCCCCATGAGCACACGGCCTACATGACTTTCCTGATGTGGGATGGAGCCACTGGAGCAAAAAGCCAACACGAGACCCAGAAACTTCACCAGGGGCCTTGGAGGGCAGAACTTAGACACTCTCCCACTGCTGGCCATATGGCAGAGGCTGTGGGGGCCAGCCAGGTGGGGCCAGAGCTCTACCTCTGGCATCTGCTAAAGTGCAATTGTGGGCAAGTTATGTATTCAGCCTCCCTGAGCCTCAGCTTCCGGATCTGTAAAAGAATAATCCCTACACCCAGAGCTTAGGAGGGGATTCAATGAGGGAATCATACTAGTAACTAACATTTGTGGAATGCCCGTCATATTTCAGGCACTTTCGAGCACTTGACGTCTCCATTCGTTGGCTTTTCACAGCAACTCTGCAGCATAGACACCCCTATAGACAATTAAATCCTAGGGATTTATGGATTTAGGATTTAGTAGTGTCTCTCACATATCTCACAGGGGAATGTAGTCCTCACCATTCTCATTAATGACGTCATCATCTTCATCAACACTAGATGGTAACAGAGGTGTCAGCCTTGATGTTGAGGGGTGTAGGAAGACCACTTCCCCTCCCCAGTCCTCTCTTGCTCCTCCCCAGGGGAAAATGTCCTCAGTCTCATTCCCAAGCTCGTAGTGCACACACTCTTGAGAAAGCAAGACCCAGAACATGGATGCTGTACCTGTTTGGGCACCTGTCCAAAGTTGCTGACAAACCCCAGGATGGTGCTCCTGATCAAGGGGTCGCTGATGCTGCTGAGGTCCGTTTTGTCACCATAGAAGTAGGGGTGGAAGGTATTAACAGCTTCCACCGCAGCTGACCCCTGCTGCTTGTACCCAAAAATGAGGTCTATCCAGTGGTGGAGGTTGGCACTGACAAAGTCACTTTCCAGGGCCTGGAACCAAAACCCAAAGAGCATGAAAAATGAAGGCCTCTCTTGGACTTGTGAGCCCACCACACAGATCAGGAGGAGGGCACACGCCTGAGGATGCTGTCTCCGCACAGGGAAGATGTGACATCTCACCGAGCTTGATGATCACTAAGTGGGCACACATGCGACCAACACAATGATCATCGAATTTCTGCCTCAAGCTAGTGGGAAAACAGATCTGACTGCTCCCATCACCTTAGCTCATTCACTCCATGCTACCATCACGAGGTTCAGAACATCTGTGTCTTGTAGTGATATCTAAATGGACGACTGAAAATAAAGTCTCAGGGTCCTATTGAGATCGATATAGGAAAAAGGGAGAGCTGATTCCAACCAGAGATGTCAGGAGGTTGAGACTAAGTGTAGCAGTTAAGAGAACACGCTCTGGATGGACATTCCTTAACATCTCAGTTCCTTAGTTCCTTCATCTTCTTCATCTATGAAATGGGGTCAATAATTATACCTTCTTTGTGGAATTATGTGAGGTTAGGTTTGTGTCCATGCCTGGTGCATTATAAACTCCATGTAATTAATGGTAGCTACAATGATTACATAGTGCACTTTCTAAGTCCCAGGCACTGGCTTGGGGTTTGATGTGTATTGTCTCTTCCCATCCTTACCATTTCTGTTTCCTTATTATCATTCACCTCCTTTATTTCTTCATGTGGACTTGAGGTACTTTCTTATTTTAGCATGAAGAACTCCCTTTCGTGTTTCTTATAGGGCAGGTCTGCTAATGATAAATTCTTTTAGTTATATGTGTCTCAGAATGTCTCAATTTCTTCCGTATTGAAGAATAGCTTTGCTGGCTATAAAATTCTTTCAGCATTTTGAATATTTCACACCACTGCCTTCTTATTTTTATGGTTTCTTTTTTTAATAAAAGATTATATTTCTTTGGGATAGAGAAAGCACGAGGGAGAGAGCACAGGGGGTGTGTAGGGGCAGAGGTAGAGGAATAAGCAGACTCCCACTGAGCAAGGATCCTGATGCAGGCCTCAATCCCAGGACTCTGGGATCATGATCTGAGCCAAAGGCAGATGCTCATCCAACTGAGCCACCCAGGTGTCCCACCTCTATGGTTTTTAATGAAATATTAACTGTTAATCTTATTGAAGATACCTTTTAAAGGATGAGTTGCTTTTGTTGCTTTCAAGATTCTTCCTTTGACTTTCCTTTTAGACAATTTATGATGTGTCTAAGTATAGATCTTTTTGAGTTTATCCTCCTTGGAATTTATTGAGTATGTTGGATGTATAAATTAATGTTTGGCATCAAAACTGGGATGTTTTTGAACATTATTTCTTCAAATATTCTTCCTGCCCCTTTCTCTCCTCTCTTTCTGCTACTTCCAATTTGTGTATATTGGTATGTTTGATGGTGTTCTACAAGTGCATAGGTTCTGTTCATTTTTCTTCACTCATTTCTTCTTGTTTCCCAGACTGGATAATCTCAATTGACCTATTTTTCCAGTTGGTTGATTCTTTCTTCTGCCTCCTATCGATCTCTTCTAGTGAATTTCTCATCTCAGTTACTGTATTTCTCAGCTTCACAATTTCTATTTGGCTCCTTTGCACAATTTCTATCTCTTTATTTATATTTTTTCATTTTTATCGATCTTTAAACTTGGTTTTATTTAATGCTTTGAACATATTTACGATAGCTGATTTAAAGTCTTTGTCTAGTAAGTCCAAAGTTTAGGCTTCCTTGGAGATATTTCTACTGACTGCTCTTTATCCCTCTGTATGAGCCATACTTTCTTTTTCTTTACATGTCTCATAATTTTTGTAGAAAACTGGATATTTTAGATAATATGATGTGTCAACTCTGGAAATCAGATTTTTCCCTCTCTCCAGGGTTTGTTGCTGTGTTACTGTTTGTTATTGTTTGTTGGTTTGTTTAGTGACTTCTCGGAACTAGTTCTATAAGGTCTGTATTTTTTGTTGTATGTGGCCACTAAAATCTCTGCTCTGTTAATTTAATGGTCATCTTATGATTGGATGAAGATTTCTTTAAATGCCTAGAACCAATTAGTATTCCAGTCTTTCCCCAGGGGGGGACTTTGTGTGCATGTGTTAGGGCATAGCTTCAGTGTTCAGCTGGGCAGCCACTGCCTGATAAAAACTCTGTCTTTAGCTCATATCTTGCTTGCATGGAGCCTCAATGTCAGCCTGAAGCGAAGCTTAGAACCTTAGGGGCATGAACACAGCCTTGTGTATGAAAGCAGACCTACAGACGTGTGTGTCCTTCTAGATTCCAGAGTTATTTCGAAGTTGTTTCAAGGCCTCCTAATAAATATCTCATTCTCTAGTTTTTCCATTTAAGTTTTTTGGTTAGTCTATTGTTTGCCCAATTATATCCACTGCCTCTGGTAGCCACACTGTTGAACAATTGTTTCTGGTTTATTTTTTCACGAATGTCACTGAAGAAAAGGCTTTTGTACTATGTAGGCTTTAAGATCAAATAAAGACAGCCTTGCTGGTAGGGACTTCCAGGGAATCATTAACAGGTCAAATAATGACAGTTCTCTGGGTATGGGGCTTTGAAGGAGCTCCAATCCCATTCTTCCCCCTCCAGTGACTGTTAGGCCATTCATTTTGACTATTATTGTGGGCTCTTGGTTTTCAAAGCTACTATGGAGTTGAAGAGGAGAAATGAGGAGAGCGTAAATTAAAACAAAACAAACGTTGCTGTTCTCATACAGATTCAGCCATTTTTCTCAAAGGAATACTCCTCTGATTTTTCTAAGCCTCTGGTTAATTTCCAGAATTCTGAGGAGTTTTTTTTATGATAATCTTTGCCATCATTCTTATTGCTTTTATGGAGTAGAGGACTTTCAGAGGTTCTTACTCTGATATTTTCACTAATGTTGATCATAAACATCCTAACCCACTCCAACCTAATCTTTACTCCACCAAAAGATGTCTCCCCACTGTCGTCCCATCGTCACACCTCTAACCTATATCTGATGGCACTGAATTTCTCTCCTTTGTAGCACTTTGTGAAGTTATCATTTCTCTGTTATTTGTGTGGTTATTTAATCAAGCTGCCTCCCCACTAGACCACTGGAATCTGCAGTCAGGCCTGTATAGTGAATCTGCTCACTCAGTCCAGGTCAAGAACTTTTCTGAGAACACTTTGGCAGAGGGCTGCTGCCCCCTGAAGGTTAAGTTCCTCTCTGGTCTAACTACTCAAGACTTAGTGGGTTGTGGGAGAGATGCCTACCATTATTACATTTCCAGAGGCAAGGATAAACCAGGGAAGACTTTTCTCCTTGCCAAGGGAGAAGGACAGAGGAAAGAGTACCACTTTGTTTTTACTAGTCAGGCCCACCCAACTTTTTTTTCCTTTTTAGGTGTAATTTACATATAATAAAATTTACTCTTTTAAAATGTACAACTCAATGTATTCTGACAAAGGCATGTGTTCATGTAACCATTTACATGAGACATAGGACATTTACATCAACTCAAAATATTCTCTTGTATTCCTTTTCCATCATTCCCTACTCCAGACCTTAGTAACTACTGATCGGCCGTCTATCCCCATAATTTTACCGTTTCCAGAATGTCACATAAATAGAATCCCATAGTATGTAGCTTTGAGTTTTGGCTTCTTTTGCTTAGGATAATGCTTTTGAGATTAATTCATGTTGCTCCATGTATCAGTAATCTGTTTCTTTTTATTGCTAAGTAGTATTCCATTGCGTAGATGTATCATTTGCTTATCCATTACCAGTTGCCGGACATTTGGGTTGTTTTCAGTTTTTGATTGGTCTGAATAAAACTGGTGCATATTTTTGTGCACGCTTTTCCGTGGACATGTATTTATTTCTCTTTAGTCAATATATACAAGTGGAATTGCTGGGTGATAAGGCAAATGCATCTTCAACTTTGTAAGAAACTACTAAGTTTTTTCCTAAGTGGCTTTTCCATTTTATTTTCCTACCAACAATGTGTAATGAACTCTGATTGCTCTGTATTCTTGCTTACTCTTGGTTTTGTCAATATTTAAAATTTTAGCCACCTCTGTAAGTATGTAATGTCATCTCCTGTGGTTTTAATTTATTTTTCCCTGATGATTAATGATATTGTTGCATGTATTTTCGTGGTTTATGCTAATGCATATATTTGATCCAGGATATGTGTCCCAAAACGGCTTCTACCACATCAACCTCTCTGGTTGAGAAGCCAAGTATTCCCCAGTCCTGGCTAGTCCTCTGGCCAGTAGGAGCCCCTCAGGGTCTCCAGCCCCTCTATGAGCTATACTGAGCAGTATGACCCAGGCATGGCCCTGCCTATAGGGCCAGCTAAAGACACTGACTTGACCCAGGCCATCCAAAAGGAATCTGAATTTGCTTCTCCCAGTGATTTCCACAACAAACTGGCGCAAGGACAGAATTTAATGGAACTCTTGGAAGAGTCTAGAACACAAACTTTTTCCTGTTAACCTGGAGAATGGAGCCTAGCACTTTTTCTGGGCTCTCTAGACATAAGAGCCTCAGAAACATTTGTCACTAGCCCTCTGCTTGCACAGAAAGCCTCTGTGGAGAGTGAAGATACTGCAGTCTTCATTTAGGGTACCAGGGCCTCTGGGGTGACCCTGGTCAACTCACCTGTCTGTGCAGGCTGATGAATTTCCGAGGGTCCCCATCAGCCCAGGGAGGGAGCTGCACATCCCCCAGTGCTGTCCCGTCCTGCATGCAGCCTGCGTGGGGTGAGAAAAAGCAGGGCTTTGGGTAAGTGGGAGCCCAAACTAGGCTAGGAACCAGAGGGGATACACACTGTCCTGTCTAGGACTTCTGATTCCAGGCAGATCAGGCTAAGAGCTGTGTCCTACCCAGGTCTCACTACTTCCTGTTCCTTCTGTCTGGCACGTGCCCCAACTCATCTGCCTGGAATATTCTTACTTGGTCTCTAAGCCTTCGACCCTCCAGGAGGCCCTCCTTGCTTCCCAGGCAGGTTTGTGCTTGATTCACAAGTCCTATAAAATGGCAGTCGTGTGGTCATTATCTGTCTTCCTCCCTACTGTTCTATGCCTTTTTCTCTGGACACTTTCTGCCCAGGGCTAGAGCAGTAAGGAGATAATCACAGTAACAGTAAAAGCTATTGTATTTTGAGCACCTAGCACTATGCCAGGGCACTATGCTAGGTGCTTGGCACACATCATCTTATTGAATCTTCATTTAGCTCTATAATTTATGCATTTTATCTCCATTTTTAACGTGAGGACAGCAAGGTTTTTAGATGCAGCTTCCCCAGACAATAGAATGAGTCTGGATCCAAGCCCAAGTCTCTCTCCTACCCATTAGCCGTGCAACCTTGGGCATATTGCTTAATCTCTTTGGGACTCACTTTTCCTACCTGTTACCCAATTCTCCCCTCCCAGGGCGGGTAGCGGTGGTAGAAGGATGAAAAGAGAAATATGCATAATATGCTTAGAAAAACTCCAGGTATATGATGGTTGCCCAATAAACATCGGTTTTGGCTTTGCTTAAACCTTCCAGAGCCTTTATGGTACAATGAGAATAAAACCTTCCCTTTTTCTCTCTGGCCTGCAGGTTTGTGCCTTGATGTGGCTCTTTTACCAGCGAGCCTCAGCTCGCCTGTCACCAACTCAGGTGGTTCTTCCTGGAGATGGGAATAACGCAGGATCCTCTGAATCACTCGTGAACCATTTCCCAACCTTCTGTCCTCACAACAATTCTCAGCATCAGATCGTATTTCACTTGCATAAATACGTTTACATTTTCTCTCCCCTTGCTCCACTCCTGCACAGAATGTAAACACCTTCAGGACAGTCAGTTCCAGGAGACCCAACTAAATCCCCAGTGTCTAAAACGGTTCCTGCATACCCTTGTATGCTGTTTGGAGGAAGAAGGGGGGCCCCGAGGAAGGTGAGCTCTGGGGCACAGATGTGTGCTGGTGACGGCTCATGAGTGCCCCCACTGGGTGAGGGATTCCATCTCCCTTCCTCCGGGGGGGGGGACAGTGGCCCACACTCTGCCTCGGGCTCTGACCACACGGCCCCTTCCACAAGTCACCCTGACATTTGCAGCAGAGGTCCCAAGGTACACACACAGCCACTGGGGAGGGCCTGTTCACAGTGACATCCTGAAATTGTTGTTTCTCTTCTAAACCAGGGAGAAAGCATAGTTCATTCTGGGGCGGGCATGGGGCCTGAAGCACAGGAAAGAGGAGGGGCCACCAGCGTCCCCATACAACCACCCTTAGATGCCACTGGGTAAGCAATCTCTCCCAGGAGACCCAGCTTCCCTGGGTCCAACTCATAGAGCCCAGCTTAACCCATTTGTGGGCCATGGAGGAAAACGAGGCCACAGAGGGGTGGGGGTTTGCCCAGGTCATGCAGCAGGCCTGGCTGTTAGCAGCTTCTCACAGCAGACTGAGGACTGGGGACCCTCACAGGATGGATGGGATAGTGCCTCAGAGCCATCCTGATGGCCTGGGGCCTCGAGTCCTTCCTTGCTTACCACCTCGTCACTGAGGGCCACCATCGAGGGGAGACCTCACAATTACCACACTGGTTTGGTGAAGGGTCTGTTCATTTAATCACCCAGCAAAGTTATTGATAACGTTTGTCACTACCTGAGCCTTGGGGGAGCAATCCCTCCCCTGCCCGGCCCACCCTGGCCACACCCTGGCCTCCACACACCAAACTCCACGGCATTGCAGTTGACGAGGAACTCGGGCAGGTAGAAGAACTCCGGAGTCAGCTCCCTGACGTCACTCATGTTCTCTCTGGAGGCCGACTCCCATGCGTTCTTCACACTGTGGAACATTCTGTCTGCCACATCAAAGCTTCCGCCCTGTGAGGAAAAGGAACCCATGAGATCCCGTGTGTGCGGTGAGAAAGACACACAGGCACCGCCTGGGGAGGCCTCTCCTCGTCCTCGGCCACCGAGGCACGGCTCCCACCATCAGAGCCTTCTTTCCATTCACCCCTGCACATGTTTGTTCACAGCTCCATGCATACGTGCCACGGTTTCCTCATGCCTCTGTTCACTCGACCATTCTCTGGACCCTCATCGTAAGGCTTCCCCAGAGGATACGTGATGCACTGTCTGTTCTCCATTTCAGAAATCTGGGCTCAGATCCGAGACAGGAAAAGCAGAGTCATTCATCTGGCCATTCCCCACATTTGCTAAGGGCCTGCTCTGAATCGGGCATGGACAGGATGCAAAGAACCTGCCACGGGACAGACAACCTATCAGCGGTGCCATATGGGATCGGGGCAAGTTTCCCAGAGAAGTGGACCTCTGGTGAGTTTGCAAGCCTGGTGACAGAGAAGAAGGCAGTGTTCTGAGCAGAGGCAAGGCCAAGGCCAGGAATAGAAGCAGAAGCAAGCAGGCGAGGTCAGGGCCCTGCTGACATCGAATGCAGCAGCCTAACCAGAGAAAACAGGTCTGAGGATGCAGAGCAGAAGGGACACCAGCCTCCCCGAGACAGGAAGCTGGTCCATGAAGATAAGATGTCTACACATTCTCCAAGGCCGGCCCCGGTTCTCACGCCCACTTCCACGGGTGGCCTGATGCATCCCAAGCTGGGCAGCTAGGATTGGACCAGGTAAGACTTAAAGCAAATTCTTTCCTTGGATTCACTGCTCCTCCCATCTGAATCATCAGATCTTTTTAGTTGATGCTACCCTTATTTATCAGGTGGCCTTGAGGTCTGGGAGGAGGAAGAAAGGTCTGGTTGCAGGAATGAGAATGCTGAGGGCAGAGGGACTTTAGAAAAAAGGTTCGGAAGTGGGGCTTTGGGTCTACTTAAGTTTGGGTCTACAAAATTAATGGCTTTTCTGACTTCTGCAAAACAAAAGAAATGCCAAACTTGGGGACATCCCCAAAACGCCTGCCTGGGATTGGATACTTCACTTGTCCCCATCAAGGCTGGGCCTTCGTTTAGTCAGAACTTGTCCTCCTTCTGCCAACTTCTGCAGGGTTCATGTGGCCAGAGAACAAATAGGTAGTGCCCTCCTCTGGACCCGTCAGCTCCCTTCACTTCTCAGGGATGGAGGTTTCCTGTCAGCATTTACCTAAGGAAGCTTTGGGGCAGCTGCAGGAGTGGATGAAGGTAAAGAAGGGCCACAGCCTCCTCTTGGCAAGTCTGCCCCATGTTAGGCACTTTATACGGAGACGTCAGCTCTTAATCCTCCCAGCAGCGGTGTGAGGAAGGAACTCTACTTCCATTCTGCAGAAAACTGACGCTCCTCAAAGTCTACTGGTTTTCCCAAGGCTATCAAAGCAATCAATGGTAGAACCGGGTCAATCCCATGGATGATCCTCCAATGTGCATGCCTTATTTGCCCTTGTGCCAGCTTACTGGGGGGAATCCCTGGGCTTGGGGCAAACGTGATCTCCTAAAGTGTGGGGTGAGGGGTCTCAGCTCTTTCCGTGAAGGGAGAATCTGCCACTGGCCTGAGGGGGGCCACATCTGGACATCTCGGTAGGCTCATCAGTTTTCCGAGTCAGACTTGAGGATCCAGGGAGCCCCATGGGTCATTCTCTGCACATCGACAGGGACACTGAGAAAGCCAGTTGCCCCTGGAGTTGCAGCAAAACATGCTACCTGGGCATCCAGCTTATGGATGTGGCTTTTCTCCAAGGTCGCTTTGCTCTTGTGCTGAAATTAGGTGATGCTGCCCACCATCAGATTCAAATTGAAATGGAAACAAAATAGGGGGAGAGTGTTTTTAAATAAATCTGCACCTAACAAGTGGCTCATTGAAACATATTAAGAGCTTTGCATATTTAATCTGCAGCCTGAGCCTTACATCTGCAGGAGATTGATGCCTTCTCGTCCTCCCGGATTCCTTTTGCAGCTTTTATGAGTGCTGATGGTAATCTCCTGAGAAACAATATGATTTGGTAATAAAAAGATTACCTGTATTAAATAAAAATAATATATACATAGGAAATATTGTTAGTGCTACAAATCTGGTTAAAGATATTACCACAAAGAAAAATGTTATTTTTTTCACAGCTGTCTAATGCATTTTAGCAAAAGTAATATCTTTAAAACTTAAGCCTGTATTATTTATAAAGGAAGCAATAACTGATTTTCCTATTTCCTATATTAATAAATGTATTTGCATACATTTGTTTTAAAATTAATGGGTTTTCTCACCTCTGCAATACAAAAGAAAAGCCAAATTCCCTAGAAGAAAGAGTGGAATTGCTTTGTTGCTTATACTCTAAGTTTGTGGGTGGACACAGAATCTGGGGGCCTCCAGCAGGGAGTCTTAGCCACGACTCGATTCTCAGGAGAGGAAGAAAGGAGAAAAGGAAGAGAAGACAGCGAAAGGAAGGCAGAGAAGGAGCGAGGCAGGGAGCCACAATGACAGTCCACAGAGTGCCGCCATGAGGAACATCTAAAACAAAATAAAATAAAACCACAACAATATTAAGTCTAGAGACTGGATGGAAACCAAATGATCAGAGAGAATTACGGAGCCAAGACTTTCCTCCTAAATCTATTCTGCAGATATCCTTGAGTATCAAGAACAATGAATCCTATGTGTAACCAACATGCTGAAAAAAAACAATAGTAAGATTATTATTATTATTATCAACAAAGGAACAACCTCTCGCTGGCAAAAAAACTTTTCCCATGTGATGTTAAAAAGCTAGAAGACAAGGCAGCCAAAAAGCTGGAGGCTTCTGAGGCAAAAGGTACAGGAGCTGGATTTTATGTTTAAATGTTATCACTCATTCATGAAGAAGCCAGAAAGATATTATGAATATTTAAGGGCTCAGAGACAATATAACCTTAGGTATCCTTCCTCAATTAAAATACTTTCAAGAGGTGCAAAATTTTGCGAAGAGATGAATCAAAATTAAAATTAAAATAATGGGGAGAGAAATGGCCAATAAGGACTTTGGCTGGACATTGACAGGAGTTCAAATCAGAAGAAAGTTTGTGATTGTGGTACGTCTATTAAAACTGGAAAAGGTCTTGAAAGCAGTGTTCTGTAGGAACGGTACTGCTCCTGTGTGCCCCTGTGTCCCTGGGTAAGCATTTCAAGACAGACAGACATTAGACATTCTTTTTTTTTTTTTAATTTTATTTTTTCAGTGTTCCAAGATTCATTGTTTATGTACCACACCCAGTGCTCCATGCAATACAGGACAGACATTCTTAAATCCCTCTCCAGTATGGATGGGAAAACCGTGTGGAAAAAAACCCATTCAATTCTTGATCAGGACCCGCAGGGAGTGCAGCAACTACATGCGCTCAAGGACACTTAGACACAGAGATTTGCACACCACGAGCTAGAAAGCCCATTTTTCTTTTCCTGTGGGACTGATCCGGGTCAACCCACCGCCACATCCAAGTATGGGATTGGTTTTATGAGCAGGCTGACAACCTATTCTCCTGGTAGTTGGTCTTTCTGGTAATTGACAAGTATCTCATGTAGCCAATCCCCTCCCAGGACCCCGCATGTGTGTGTCAGTTGATCTAAGCCGATGCCCTCTGTCCATCAAAGAGGCAGTGTCTGAGGGAGGAGAGGGCTCCCCGGCTGGGCAACCAGGCGCACCAGCACAGGGGTCTCCGCATTCCCCGAAGTGTGAACACCAAGGGGTTTCTTAAAGTCTTAATGTTTCCCACACTCTCCTCTTCCACCTGGGGTGACTGTTGTGGGTGTGCAAACCTGTGTGAGCACGTGTGTGTGAGGCACCTCCTGCAGCGCCAGGTGCACAGAGGTGCCCAAGGACCCTGCCCTGATGCCCTTGTCCCTTCACAGACTGGGAAAGGAGGAGCGATCCCAGGCTTGGGTCCCGACCTCAGAGTGCATGGGGGGAAGGTAACCAGGGGCTCCGAAGAAGAAAAAGAAAAGGAATTAAAAAATTCCTGGAAAGAGAAGGTGGGGTCGGGGGGGAAGTGAAGAGGGATGGGGTTTGGGACGGGGCCAGAACAAAAGAGCAAGTATATCATCCAGTCAATTTGAGACCCATCACCACCCAAGAAATGAGGGGGCCAACGTGTGCAGCTGAGAAAGAGCCAGGCTTGGCCTTCTGCAGGCTTCTTTGGATACATGCCAATCTCTAACATCCTTGTCGTTGTTAGACTCGGGAAGCTGGGCTGTTGGCTGACAGAATTTGGGAAGCCTGTGTACTGCTGGGCTGCCTTGTCAGTCTTGCTCTCAATGGAGGGTGGGCCACCCCCAGCATAGTCTTTTGCTTTCCTTCCTGGAGGATGCGGTCCTTTACCCAATAGACAAAACCCACAACAGTTTTGAGAAACCTGCTGTCTACTCTTACAGGCAGGACGGTGGACAAATATGGAGCATTTAGAAACTAGCCAAAGGGCTCCCCTGCTATAGCTCAGCTCATCTTTACCACCTACCGAGGGTAGGGGTTATTTGAAAGGAGGAATGGAGGTCTGGTTGTTCAATACTACCAGCGAGAAAGTTCTAGAAAGTTCTAGAGCCAGGACTTTGGCCCAGGTCCACCTGTCTCTATTCCATGAGCCTTTTCAAATGCTCCTCATTGAGTCAGTAGAATGCTAATTGTACCTTTGTTTTGGACACAACTCCACCCGGACTCGTGGCCTGGCACCCATGGAGCTCCCACGAGGACTGTCCCGGGGGGTTCTCCGTTCTCTCTGCAGTTAGCATCTGTCTTACACGAAAAGCAGCCATCGCACCTCAGGTGGTTCAGAAAACCCTTCCCCACTGCTGGTAACAGCTGCCGTCACATGGGCTGCAACTTAATTAACACAGCACTTTATTTCAGCTTCTGATGAAATGTAACAGCAGCCACAGCAGCACTGTCACTGTGTCCTCACTGGGGCGCTGCTGCCTTAACCCTCCCTGTCCAGGCCCATCTCCTCTCGGGCCTTGCGGCCAGTGGTGCCCCCGCTGGGGCAGGAACAGGGGTCCAGGCTATGGCCCCGGCAGCAGCGCAGACCCCTGGCTGCTCTTGGGTACCGGCTCCAGGCCAGCCAGACGTACGAGAGGGACGGCATCCCAGGAGCCAAGCCCCTGGCTCTGGCAGACAGCGGTCTCGGGCCTCCACAGAGTGGGGTAACAGCGCACCACCGGCTCGCATCTCCACTACTTGTGTGTGTCACCTGGTCGGCTCGCACTGCCCCACCCCCCGCCATACCTTCTGGACTGTGAGAGTCTATCACTGTAATACCAGGATCGAGGCAGAAGATCCAACACAGCAACCGCAGAGGAATGCAGTCATTCCAAGAGCAGCCCAAAGTAAGTGCGAAATGAAGGAAACAAAACACACCTTCCACGGAGGGGTCAGAATAGGCTGCACGGCAATTCTAGGCCACGGGGGAGAGCCACTCTTCCGTCCACATCCAGCTCAGGGGGGCCGGGCAGGCCACCGTGCCCAAGGAACACTGTGTCTACCTCTTGACAGCGCGCTGGACTACACTGGGTGCAGGGCATAGGTACATGGCTTTCCACACCAAAGGTGCTTCCCCTTTGCCGAGCCACAGAACGAGCAAGCAAGCAAGTCTGGCTCCTTCACACTCATAAGCAAGAGGCAGAGCTTACTTTGTGCAGAAGGGGGAAGCACGCCTTTTGTCAGACTGACTCTTGCAAACACACCTGACTCTGGGCCCATCTGACACTCTTTATTTATCTGGAGAGCAGTTCCCTGCTCTCCAGATAAATAAAATAAGGACTCACTCCTGGATTCTGCACCTTCTCCACCTTTCTTACTCTTCCCTACCCCATGGTCCATGCTGGGGAATGGAAGGCTAGTCTATTGAGACTATAGTGAGGTTCCTTTCCTTGTTACCAGACAGGTGGGGAAGCAAAGGTCCCTTAAGAAGAAATGAACCTGCCCCCTAGGAGGCAGGGTGGGACAAAAGAGCCTGACTTCAGGACAATGCTGGAACATTCCTAAGGAGGTCTGTGGAGGCCCCAGGACTCCCAAAGGAGAGCCAGGAGCATGTTCCCCCAGATGTAACCTTTTATGCATTCCCTTGGGAGCTAAATTTCATCTTTTATTCTAAGGAGAAAGCAAAAGATGGTTGAGTTTTTCTCAGGATGCACTAGAAGAGACAGTAAAAAGTAGCACACATGGAGAACCCAACTGATTCCAACTCAGATGGGCCAACAGCCACAGAGAGTCAAATCAGGAAAAACCGGGACTCACATCAGGCCTCAGCATGGGACTCAAAGCGCTGGAGCTAATGTGACCGCACCTGTGCCACCCAAAAGCAGATAAAATTGGTTCTGACGGTCCTGCACTGGTTCAGACCATCTCATATCGGATTAGTGTGGTCATCCACGGACCCAACTAGCTAAAAAGAAAGCTCAGACTAGTAGTGATTAACTTCAGAGCAGACTTAACCCAGTATCTCTGTGGGTCTGCAGACCTCTTTCATCTGGCTCATCCCATCCGGAGTCCTTCTCTGCGGTCTGGACTGCCTTGAGTTAGCTTAGCCCAGAGCGGACCAACTTGAACAAGTTCAGGCTTGCTCAGCTTCCATCTGGCTGATTGCAGCGATTAGAAGGGAAGTGACCATAATTGATCGCCTGTGAGGCATCAAGCCCTGAGCTAGGGGCTTCACCCACATCTCCTCATTTAATCTCGACAGCTCAGGGAGCTGTTCGTGATTAACCCTCACTTCCAGAGGTAAAATCCCTTGCAGAAGATTCTGTATCTGTGAAGTAGCCGAGCTGGCGAATAAATCTCATAGCTGATGCCATTTCAAGTTCGCTCCGCCTCCTGTCCATGTGAGAGGACCCTCAGTAACAGGTAGAATTGGGGCTTTAGAGCATTAGACTGAAGGGATAAAAGAAAGCTTTCAAGCATCCAGAGCTGCCTGGGGGGAGCGCCATAATGGAATCCGCCATCATCATCGACGGTGATCATCGCTTGTGGATTAATGAGCAACGTCTGGATGGGATTCCTGGCACAGGCTAGAGCTCCGGGACCGTTTGTTATCCAAACCAAACTTACTTAAAATGCTTGTTGCCTGAGAAAAGCTCAGGGGAAGCACTCTTATTATTTTTGAGTGAATTTCCAAGGAGAGGAGGTTATACAATGTCTAGACGATCCATGCCTTTAAGGAGAGAGAACACTGAGCCAAGACCCCGAAGACAGGAGGGATTTTGTTCCTAATTGGAGAAATCACCTTGACCTTGCCTACCCACCCCCGCCTAGGGCTCAGGAGTTGGATTTAGTGCTGACATGGCCTTTTGTCTCTCAGGGCCAAGGTCATCGGACCACAAAGAGTGGCCTTTGGATGAGGTCAGACCAGAACCTCACAATTCCTGGAACACTTGCACTTTCTCTTTGATGAACTTTGTTATTGGAGTAAGTCTGTGCATATTCGTGGCCTGTTGCCCACCCTGGCTCATGCCTTCCTCTCCGTAGGATGCTTGCAAGGCCCTGGAGCAGGTCAGGCCCTACACTTGGACTGTTAGCTGCTTCCCTTTGGAGTTGGCTGCAACTGCGCCACCCAGTGGCTCTCCCCAGTCGAAAGCTGTGCCCCTGGGACAACCTGGGAAGCAGGATCCCAGTGATAAGGTTGGAAAGAAAAGAAAGAAAATAAAAGTCTTGGCTGCCTGCAAGGGACCCTGTCCCAGAAATCCTACATGCCTTGGAAAGTACCTCCTGCTCAGACCAGACCTGCCCCCTTCACGCTATGTAGGGCTGAGGTAGAACAGAAGGGGGCTCGGCTATATTTGAATTTCAGATAAACAACAAATAATTTTTTAGTATAAAAAATTCACTGTTTACCTGAAATTCAAATGTACCCGGGCATCCTGTGTTTTTATTTTGAAATCTGGCAACCTTAAGCTGGCACGATGAATGGTCTCTTGGTTTATGGGTGGGTAAGTTGGTTAGCTTCTTTCTCTCGTTCAGCTATTCAAGTACTTTGTCCTTTTAAGCCTTTCAACTTGGACTTAGCATGGCTGTCTGCATTCTGAAGTCACGAGTGGTACTCTTTCAATCTTCCTTCTTTGTGTTTATTTTTCTAATTTCCGACCACTCACCTTCAAGGAAGTCCTCAAGCTTTCTGCTTTTCCTTTTCCACTAAAACCAACTTATGTTAAGTATTTTTCCCCCTATATCTCTCATTCCTTATTTTTAGAGTCTTTCTGCAACACCGCTGGGCAGACATGCAGGTCACCGCAGGTCAGTGGTGATGAGCCACCTGCCTCAGCTGGACCGTCCAGAATCCCGAAGCCAGCATCAAGTGGGAGTCATTGGCTGAAGACGGGATTTCTAGCGGGGAGATCCCTGCTTCATGCAAGCCCAGCCCTCGTCCGTGAGATATAGTTGTATGTGTGCGTGTGTGTGTGTGTGTGTGTGTGTGTGTGTGTGTGTGTGTAAGGGAGCTCACCTGCAGAGAGCAGAAGGCCTGGGTATAGGGTGGCATCCGGACCAGGTAGGAGGCGACAATGATGGCCGAGGAGTAGTGAGTACAGTAGTGGCACTGGACGGTCATATCTCCTGCAACGAAAGGAGAGGTCTGGCATGGATGTCCCCCATGTTCTGGGACAGACTGCAGACACACAGATGCTACGATGCTCAAGCATAAGCAGCGGGCACAGGCCCTGCTCAAGAGAGCACCTGCAGGCCAACGGAGCCTTGGTTCTGTTCGCAGAAGGCCATGATGATTTGGCCAGTAGCCATGGTGGTGACAAGCACGTTCAAGACCCTCAGCAGCACCCCCGACTCCTCTGTGTTCTACTCCCAAGAATGTGGGCAGAGTCACGCTCTCGGAAGGCTGTACTCAGGATTCATGGGGAGACAGTGGCTTTGGTCTTCTGAGTTAAGGGATATGTGGAAAGCCCCAGCGTGCCTACAATTCCACCAGTGCAGTCGGCCACGGCCTGAACCAGCTCCCTGCAGTGGCTGCTTAGCCATCTTGCCACTAGCCCCCTACCCAGCCCGAAGCCCTCCCCTGTGCCATGCAGAGGCTGTCTAAGTCAGTTGTTTCCGAGGTTGGTGGGGGAATTTGCACAAGGTCCCAGACCCAATGGGCAGCTCAAATGCACACCCAGGGTGAGACATGAGGGTACGGTGGAATCCCATGATCCCCTGGCCTGCCTGGTGGAAGGAGCCCAGCCATGCTGAGCAGCCAGAGGAACAGCACCCGGGATTGGGGGCGGGGCATCCCGGATGGATCCTAATGATTGAACTTCAGCCTCAGGAGGAAATAAGCAGGGCAAGGAGGGCCTGTTCAACTATCTACATCCTCCCACCACCCCTGAGCGAGTCTGAGTGCCAGCCCCACGCAGCGCAGGGGTCCTGGGCGGGCCTCTATGGGGCTGGGCGGGATGCAGCAGGACCCTCCCCATCCTGAGAACTTGCTCGCCAAGAGCAGTGTCTCTGGGCCTTGTAAGCCTTTCCAAAGACAACGCCTCTGGTTCCCAAGGGAAATTTTCCTGGTTCATGGATGGCTGCTCCTTATTTTAAATTATATGTTTATTTCAAAGTATTTGAGAAAACCAACAGAGCTAGCATCCAATGCACGAGAGAAAAAATTTCTTTTAAAAATACGTTCATCAAAGTACAGAAGTGAATAGACCTAAAGAAAAAAAATTAAGGCATTAGGAGTTCAAGTCGTATGTGAACGTGGCAAAACCTATAAAGATGATGTGCTGATGAAGAGACTGGAGGTAGGTTCTAGAGTCCGACAAATACAGGCTCTGCCATTTAGAAGCCGTGACCTTGAACGCATTGCTTGAACTATCCGAGTTTAATTCCCCTCTCTTTGAAATGGACCCTTGTGTTTATGAACGCAGGCTGGCCTGCGCCGGGAATGTACAGAGTGCTGAATGAATGTACTCTCTGCCTCTGGCGGCCCTTGGGTCTGGAGGAAGTAGCTCTTAGCACTGTAGTTTTCAGTAACCCCTGCACCGCCACCACAGCCTTACTTAATTCAGAATTTCTAGGGGTGAGGCCTGGGCATCAGTAGGTGTAAAACCTGCCCAGGGGACTCTTCCCTGCAGTCAGGATGCAGACCAGAGGATTAGAGCTGTTTCTGATCCAAACGTAATTGTTTCCACGCTAGGTGAGAGCCTGAATTGTTACCAACGACCTCATCAAGGCACTTGAATGAGCAACACTGCTGGGGAAAAAAAAATAAAAATCAAGCCGGGATCTACTCACCTTCAGTCTTCTCAACCTCCTTAAACCTCTGGATGAATTTCAGCTTCCTTTCCTTGGTCTGAGCCCCCATGGGCTTTGAGAGATCGCGGAAAGTCTTGGGATTCGTCAAGTTCAATGTCTAGAAGGCAGATGTATGGTTGGAGTTAACTCCCCTCAGACCCTCTTGTGCCCCAGTGAGACTTCAGGAGCCACGCTCTTTAGTTTTATGGTTCTCTTTATTGGTTTACTGTCGTTTGGTCTGACCCCCCCTCTGGTGATTAGCAGGCGTGCTGGGCTTTTATGGCCCCAAAGCCAGTGATCCACAAAGACTTAATAAGGGAGAGAAGGAAACTAAGAGGAGGGGAAGATTGAGTTCACACTGAACCTGTTCCCAGGTGACCCAAACCAGAACATTGCCACCAGTTACTGAAAAGAGACTTTGAAAAAAATCCCTGTTGTCAATGAGGCGCTTGGCTCCCGCCCTCATGGAGAGGGCTGAGAGCTCTAGTAGTTCATAGTCCTTGCTGGGAATCAGACAGGCTCTCTGGGAGCTAGACGTCCTCTGTTCCGATGGGGAGGAAATGAGAGCAGTGGCCTCTTTCGTCTGGAGCCCGCTCCCTTCTGTGCAATGACAGCACGAAATGTCACGCCTTCCTCTGCCCTGGGGAATATAATATAAGGCAGTGGAGACCTGAGATTTTTAGGGCCAGGTGTCCTCAGAGACATTTGCTTTGAGCAGAGATGCTCTACATGTTAGCAGAGGAGCCAAATATCCCCCAGGATTTGCATGTCTGATAGAAAGTGTTTCTTTCTACTTCTTTTCCTTTTCACTGGCTGTGAACCACTGCAGCCCCCCTGGGGAGGGAGGGCCTGTTCCCACCTCCACACCTGCAGAACCAGGGGTGGGGGCAGAGTGAGGCAGGCCCTTCTCAGAACCCTGTGACCGATGGCACACGTGGACAGCTACGCTCAGTCACCGTTGATTTTGCCAGGACAGAATGGGGCTTCCAAGCTGCTAGATCTCCTGATTCTCCAAAAGATATTGGAAATCCAGATTTTTAGGAGAAATCGCCTGATTTTTAAATACGGGTGAGTAATCATAATTTTGGGCTAAACAGAAGGGGCTGGTAAACCACCCCTTTGCAACATGTGAGTTAAAGCTGGGATTTGCATGTTTCATTTTTGAAATACCTCAGCCCCAGATGGATTATCAGGGACATAAAAGGCAACATGCAGCTGGCAAGAAAAGTTTTGTGTTAAATGTCTTAACTGGGGCTAGGAGGTCACAAGAGCCTGAGGCTCCTTCTCCCAGATCCTGGGTATCAGCCTTCTAAGCCGCCCTAGGCAGGACTGGTAAGGGCCGGTCTGGACCCGGACTTCGTCACCTTCCGTCCTTTACACACACAGCCCGACAGCCCACTTGAGGGCCAGGGCCCAGGTCCCTGGGACAATGCTTCATAGCCGGGTCATTCCCAGCAATGTCAGCTTTCCTCCTCCCGCCCCTGCCTGCTGAGGTCCAGGGGCGCACGCCTGCCATCAGCCTCCCCCTGTCCCAACATGTCGCGGTCCAGATCCTGAGCGAAGTCCACCTATCAACATCTTAATAGCCAAAGTCAAGATACAGGGGACTATTTGGTTCTCTCTGGGTCTCTGGGTCCCTCTCTGTTTCTCTCCTCTCCTCTACCCCTCACCCCGCACGTGCGGACTCAAGGAATAAATTCCATGGCCTACTTCACTTGAAGGACGGGGCGGTGTCTCAGCAGATGGCTCTCGGTTGCCTTCAGAGTAGCGAGCAAGCCAGGAAGCCCTCTGCGGCTCATGTTAGCAACTGTCCTCATCCTACTGATCATCCCACGGGTAGGGGCACCTTCCCACAGGGGGATCTGGAGAGGAACCCAAGCCCCTGGACGCCAAAGGCCTCAGGCCCAGGTGGACCGAATCTCATGGCAGAGGCTCTGTGTGCCGATTCTGTACGCTCTGGTGTTCAGGGGCAGAAAGCCTCGGGACACCTGGACGGCAGCCCCGTGAATACCGTACCTGTGAGGTGTAGTCTGCCAGGACCCAGGGAAACACTGGATACTGCATGTAGTCATTGTAGGTCCTCCCGGCCACGGTATTCAGGTGCATGAGATACTCAAAATTGCTGATGTCCCTTTTCTGCCGGAAGAGACAGAGGGGAGATAAACCAAACATGGCTGGCAGCTTCCTAAGGGCCATGGGGGTCCATCCCTTTTCTGCCGGAAGAGACAGAGGGGAGATAAACCAAACATGGCTGGCAGCTTCCTAAGGGCCACGGGGGTCCATCCCTTTTCTGCTGGAAGAGACAGAGGGGAGATAAACCAAACATGGCTGGCAGCTTCCTGAGGGCCACGGGGGTCCATCCCTTTTCTGCCGGAAGAGACAGAGGGGAGATAAACCAAACATGGCTGGCAGCTTCCTGAGGGCCACGGGGGTCCATCTCTCAGCCCTCTGCAGCCCTCGCTGTGCAGGTGAGAATGGGAAGCACACACCTGCACGGTTCCCTGTGCACCCGGCGCCCAAGCCAGGCCGAAGCAGGGAGGCCATACTAATTTCAACATGAACTGAATATTCAGGAAGCAAAGTCGGGCCCGAAAAAAAAAAAAAAATACAGCAGTCCAAAGCCAAGGATAAAGCCTTCTTTTGTCCAGCAGCTGGGTGTGATACTCAAAAGTTGATTACAGGAAGAGCACAAAGAGTATGACTGAACTTACTGCTGACCTTTTTATGACTAGAAAAAAATGAGCCAAGGGGGCCTTGCAGTCACAGAGAAAGGAGCCCTCACCAAGAGGCTGAATGAGTTGTCTCCCTCTGGGAATTTAGGGAACTTTCTTTTCTGCCCTCCTTTATTGGGATAACACTCGTTCTTACCGTCTTAGAATGTACAGTCCAGGCAGAGTCAGGGACTGTATTTGGGAAAAATGGCCAAGGGATGAATGAAGAGTGAGTCTAACACAGCTGTCACCTCTTACAGGGGACCCGCATGCTGGGTCTCACTTGGCCCTCTCGCTGGGAAAGGATTTGGGACAAGAGCGACCAGGAGTTAATTTCTTATTGTTGTGTGATCTCTAGGACTGGCCCTCTTGGGGTCCCTGCGTTTCACTGAGAATCAGAGGCTAAATGTCCATTCATTCAAGCTAAGAGCCATGCATGTCTTCTCAGAGCAAGAAGAGAACCCTCGAGCCCCTCTACACTGTGTCCATTTACACGTGTGTGTCTGTGGATGGAGCAGGTGCATGCACACACGCGCGCGCGCACACACACACACACACACTACCCACCTCTGATTCCAAGCCTCAAATACCACTTTCAATCACTGAGATCTTTGTAGAGAAATATTCGGGACATTTTGGTAAGTTAAAAAATAAGATCCCTCCCGAGTCCCCCTGTCTCTCCATCACTGGAGAGACAGCCTGAGCTCTTTTGTGATTTGCCTGCCCACAGGGTTTCCTCAGACCTCGGGTCCTCTACGGGGCTCACTCTACCTGCCACCTCTGCAGCATGGTCCGGTCCGAGCCTGGGTATCTCCTGTGGGACAGAAAACAGTGATGATGACCAGATAGCTCAAGGCACGAATGAGAGGAGAAGCGGGAATTTCTGCAGCTCTGTGGGACCAGGACACCCAGGAAAGCCACAGCCTTCCCAGGGCATACAGTCCCTCTCCTGACAGGGTGACAAGATTATTATCCAAGCTCTTCTTGCCCCCACACTACCTTACTGAAGGTTAGGCTCTTGCAGTCACTTCTGCTCTGCAGGGATGCTGGAATATTCTACTGCTGTCTTAGGTGTGGCCTGTGGGGGGACTCCCAGGGCCATGCAGAAGCAGGCTCACCACTCACAACCCCACACCGATTTCCCATAGCCACACTCCAGCCTTTCTCCATGTACATGTAATATATGTGATTATAATCTACTGGGATGTGACTATAATATATGCACGTAGTTTAACAAATGTGGCAGGCCGCAAAATCTAAGAGTCTCCGAACTACAGCTCCTACTCAAGAAGTAGCCACACTTGACAGTTTCTAGAATGGTTTCTACCCCCAGGCCTGTCAATATGCTTGTATCGTTGTAGTTTTTTTTTTCCCCAAATATGTTTATTTTATTTTTTCAGTGTTCCAAGACTCATTGTTCATGCACCACACCCAGGGCTCCATGCAATACGTGCCCTCCTCAATACCCACCACCAGGCTCGCCCAACCCCCCACCCCTGCCCTCCAAAACCCTCAGTTTGTTGCTCAGAGTCCACAGTCTGTCATGGTGTATCACTGTAGTTTTTAACTGACAATACGGAGGATAATCTCATCTGTGTTTTGTCACCGGCTTCACAGTGGGGTGGAGTCAGCTCACATCGCTCTATGGGATTTGTTCCTACAGCAGCAGGAGCCCATCGTACGGATGGATCGGGACTGGTTGAGCTTGCCCCTGGAGTTGGGGAGGTTGGTCCTCCCAAATGACCTTTCTGTGACCAGCTCGGGACATAAATCTCCGGGTACTTGGTGAGTGTACCCATGAGAGAAATTTCTGGCAGCAGTTGTACTGAGATAAAAAGTATGAGCATTTTCCAGTTTGCAACATGTTGCCAAATTGTCCTCTTAAAAGGCTGTACGGATTTATGTTTCTACACGTATAATTGAGAAATACAAACCAAACCAGAAAAATACTGTTTTTGATCCACGTGGTGAGAAGGAGTTTAGAAGGGCAATAAGATGTCATGCCGGGAAGGGGATGGGGAGGAGTTTTCTGTACGTGAAATGCCCTTTCTGCTCTGCACGGACTTGTAGAGCCCAGTTCCTTGGCCTCTGTGGTATCCTTTGGTTCCTCCTCCAGCTCTGTTTTCTTCCCCTCTCTGACTCTCCTTCTGCTCTCAAGACCTTCATCCAAGATGTTTTGCCAAAGCAACCACATCCTGTCTCCTCTTTCCAGCCATTCACTCTTCCTCAGTTCTGTTCAGGTACCCGCAGATGCCTCCCCACATACATTTTATGTTGCACTGTTGTGCACTGCACCAGGATCCTTCTGGTCTGTCTGGACACAACCTGGCTGCCCAAGTGCCCTAGCCGGGGCAGTGCCCCTTCACCTTCCCACCACAGCACTGCCGGCCTACACTCCATCTCAGGCTTCCCATCCCTTTTCATTCAGTTCTTTCCTTGGTAGGTTTTTTATAAACAGAATGCAGCTCCCAGGCTAGGCTTCACCTCTCCCCCCACCGCCACCCCCAGTAGAGAAATCATCTATTGCGTCCATTTTATCCAGGCAAAGAACAGTAACAAGAACAGAAGCAAAACATGGTCAAGTTTATTGCTTTAGGTTGAAAAGCCTCAAGCGAAGATTTTTGCTTCTCTTGCTCAGTCTTCGAGCCGGCCACCAATCCCAGTTCTGGAAGGCAGCCTGCTTCAAAGGCGACAAACACGGGCAGAGCCCAGGCTGCAGACAGTGGGGGGTCACAACTCGGGAAAGGACATGTGTTGAGCTTTCCTGAGGAGGTCGAGCTACAAGGATGTGGAGTTTATATGGCAAAGCTCGCTAGTCTTGCTACTTTATTTTGTAAATTTCACGGCGGAGCAGGAAATAAGGGAACAAAATGTACCTAGTATATAGTTCAGGAAATGAGAGGCAACCTCAGTCATTTTCCATTTCAGAGAGCGTTCTAGAATTTTACTGGTGGTCTTTTGTGACATTGCCCCCAGGTGGAATGGTGTGCAAAAGATAGAGGCATGTCACCATCCCATTTCTCATTTCATCGGCTATGAGCTCCAAGGAAGATCCATCATTCCCTTACTACCAGCAAAGGACGCCGTTACCAGCAGCCCCAAGACACGTAACCATAGGTGAGTCATAGTTTTGAACTTTTTATTTGTTTGTTTATTTAGGTGTTTATTTATGCTTCCATGTCCATTTCTGTCTTATTTCCTTTAATTTGAGAATGAATGCATATACTCTTACACTGATTTTTTAAAAATTTTTATATCTATATTTTTATTTGATTCCCGTTGACACACAATGTTATGTTAGTTTCAGTTGGACAACATAGTGATTCAACATCTGTAGACATTATGCTGTGCTCCCCACAAGTGTAGCTACTGTCTGTCCCCACACAATGCTAGTTCAATATCACTGACTATATTCCCGATGCTATGCCTTTTATTCCCGTGACTTAGTCATTCCTTAACTGGAAGCCTATATCTCCCATCACCTTCACTCATTGACATAATAATAATAATAATAATAATAATAATAATAATACCACCAATAATCGTTATGCACTAAAGATTGCAAAGACTTTTTACCCGTCGTCTAATTTCCACAGCGACCTAATGAAGCAGCCATTTCTTCACTTACAGATGAGGAAGTAGACATGTGGGGTGAGGGATGGCATGAAGCCAAGGGGAATTCACCCCAAACCGGCACAAAGCAGGGACCCGTGAACCCCTGCCACACTGAGCTGTGCAAAGCACATGTCAAGACGAAACAGGGCCCCAGGACCCGGACTCACAAGACAAGCTCTTTCCTCTGCCGGGGAAAAGTAAACAAAAGTAGACAAAAAGCAGCAATGGCAAAAACTTCAGTTCTGGCTGACTTAGAAAGCCCTTAACTGACAAATGAGTAATCTGTGCACCTCTGCGGTTAGATAATGAGCACTAGCAAAGTTGCCAAGTTATCACTGCATACCCGTGAGATTAACATGAAGCTGTGCAGGTATTAAAATTCTGGAAGGGTATAGAACAGGAAGTTATCTCCAGATGCTGAAATTGAATGGCTTTAATTCTCATAAGGTTTTACATATCTGCATTTTAAAGATTTTATTTATTTATTTGACAAAGAGAGAGATCACAAGTAGGCAGAGAGGCAGGCAGAGAGAGAGGGAAGCAGGCTCCCCGCCGAGCAGAGAGCCCGATGTGAGGCTCAATCCCAGGACCCTGAGATCATGACCGGAGCTGAAGGCAGAAGCTTTAACCCACTGAGCCACCCAGGCGCCCCATACATATCTGCATTTTAAAATGTATTTATGGAGCACTGGGTGTGGTGCATAATCAATGAATCTTGGAACACTGAAAAATTAAAATTAAATTAAATTAAATTAAATTAAAAAAATAAAATCTTCTTGTGCATTTTCTTCCATAAAATATTGATTTTATTTTTGCTTATCCGTGTTTTATGATTTTCACATTATTTATTTTCTGATTTAAATGATGTACTTTTGCGAATAGTCTAGAAATACACTAGGTCATAGGACTTTGGGTAACTTTTATTAATTTTCTACTTATCTGAATTTGATAATTATTTTAAATCCATTTATTGTCTAAATTAAATGACCTGTTTCCTTTAGTTTTGCATTAAAGAAAACAGAGGTGGTATCCATGTATTTAAGGTTTTTGTGGTTAACCATATTTTTATTTTTTAATTTAAACTATTTCGTTTTGCTTTTTTTTGTACTTTTCAAAATGTATAGTGCTTGGATTTATTGTGTAGTTCAAATTATTTATTTGCTAATTATTTTATTTACTCACTTCATTTGGGTAGTGCAATTTTGAGCATATTTATTTCTTTATTTCTATGTGTGCACTTTCAAATTTTTCCACAATGTTATTTTGTTATTTGCATAATAGTTTTCATATGTAACTTTTGGCTGATCTTCTCAATTTCTGGGAATTTAATTTAAAGGAAAAAAAACTGAACAAAAAGATTATAAATGTACAAATATATCCACTGTAGCCCTATTCACGATAGCACCAAACTGGAAATAGGAAAAGCGCAGTCCACCAGATTCAGTCTTACACACTCTAGTGAAAGGTAGATTTTGGAAATTACACACCAGTATTTAACATAATATTAAGTGAGAAAAAAATGACTATATAATTGCATGGTTTTTACGAGCATTATGGTCATTCTGACTGCATAGTGTGAAAAAGAGAAAACTGCAAGAAATAATTAAATTCAAATAAAGAGATAAAAGAGAGCTCTCTCACAGGTCAAAGAACTGAAAAAGCTATTTGGACAAATAACAAGGAAGCTGAGTGATAGTTCCTGGGACTCACTTAATGCTTTGTATAGAAGTAAGATGTTCGTCCCTTAAAAGGGGCAAACATGGCTGTTCTTTCCTCTTAGCAATGTCCACCTCCAGACCAGCTGGCTGTGCCCGGTGGAGAAGTGCCCACCGCGCTGCTGGGGGTGGCAGGGAGGAAAGCCCCCCCAAGAGAAGCGGGGGGAGCCCACGCCCCTGGCATCTCCCCCAGGAGGGCAGCTAACTGAGTCCTGGAGAGACCTCAGCTACTGTGTTCCCACCTTGCAGGCTGGCGTCAAGACTATGCTAATTAACTCCAGGTCCCAAGTCTCCTGTTGCCTGGTGACAAAGTTTTGCAGTGAGGAGGAGGAACTGGCACGAACCAACGAACCGGGTAAGTTTTCCTCTGGTGGGGGGCCCTCACTTTTCGATTTACTTGAACTCTGCCAAACAAACTCGGCTTTTTGCTCACCTCCTTTGAGTAAGCAACTTTGGAAATGCTGGTTCTTTCGGTGTGCTTTATTTACAAACCCAGACACGAGCTAATTCATTATTTAGGAGAGGAGGAAGCTGGCCCTGAGCCCCAGGCAGGAAGGGCAGCTAGCGGGGGCCCTAGCTGGGGACCCAGCCGGTCTTTCTCAGGTGCTTGAGGACGTGGCCAGCTTGGGAAGGACACTGGGCTTTATCGGTAAAGTGGTGTGAGTCTATGAGAGTTTGGGACTTTCCAAAGCCTGCATCTGGAGACTTTTGCTGTTCCATAAGGAGAGGTGATTAGAGTTTGAACTGCTTCTTAACGCCACCAGTGACTGACCCCTCAAGGAGAGTGCCGTGTGGGTACTCTTCTTCACTCAGGAGGCTGGAGCCTAATGACTGCTGACTGGAGTAGGGTTTGGGGCACAATCCATCTTTTGAGAAGTCTGGAGGCAAACCCTTGCCACAAGTTATCCCGAATGCTGGGACCCATTAACAAGTAGTCAAGTCCTACACTGGGCCGGGCCTTGCAAGGAGAGACTCTTCAAGGAACACACTAGAACACATGCCTATGTCCCTATTTCCATGACAGGTAAAATGGGAAAAGGCAGGGGCTCCTACTTCCAGTCTTTGTGATCTTGGACAAGCTCCTTGGCCTCACTGAGCCCTGGTAGCCATATCCGTCTGGTGGAGATGAAAATGAATACATTAGGTGGTGATAAGAATTCCTTAGAATGTTTGTAAAATGTCTGGCCTATAGTAGTGGTCAGTGTAATCTCCACACACAGTCTGAAAGTAGGAACTGAATTCAAATGTGTCAAAAACTATGCAGTGTCATTGCTTTGCAAAGGGTCTGGCTCATAGTAAGTTCTCAACACATTTACGAACCGTATGTGATATTATGTGAACCGAGTACTGAACACCAGCTCCTGCGGGATGAAACGGAGAGTCAGAAAGGAATTGTGTAGGAAGTCACATATCTAGGGAGAGACAGAGCTGCGACTGGTCTGTGACTCACATGCCTCCTGGGCTGGAGCCTGAGCCTGCAGGGGACAGGGAAGCACTGAGCCAGCTACTCCCCGTTTTGCAGAGCCCCTGAGCCCCACGGTTGTCTAGAGACCGATTTTTAGGGCCTAGTTCTTGGTGGCTCCAATTTCCTCTAGGGGATCTGAGGGTCTCCTACCGTTGCTATCAAGAGGTGAGGGTCGTGCACTCTCCCTCCAGCCATCCGCTAAGTGAGGGCAAAGTCAGACTGGGCACTGTTTCCTGGTCCCTGGCCTCCTGAGAACAGAAGGTGTGCAGGGAAACATGCACCCCTCCAAACAGGCAAGATGGGCGCCGCCGGCCCCTCCATCCACTGCCAATTCCACTCATTGCCAACATCCAGTTTCCTCCCAGTCTCATCTCAGCCCCCGGAGCGAGGTCCGATCACACACGTGCTATCTTTGCCGCGAGGGGTGAGTCTCCAGGACGGGGCTTGACCTGGTCTAGAATGAGAGCACCACAGAATCCGGCTCCACGGAGGCTAGTGTCTGGGCAACACGAGTCAGGAGCTTCCTCGTCAGCCCAGAGGGCCACGCTTATCACTGGACATTGTCGAATCAAACATTCACGGAAAAGCTGAATGGCAGTTCAGCCCCAGACAAGAAGACTGAGCAGATACTGTGATTGAGCAGCATGTGACTTTGACAGCGGAGGCTCAGGGCTTTATCGGTAAAGTGGGGTGGATGGATCAAATGAGATAACACCCATGATGCACTGGGACATAAACTCGGCGCTCAGCACGGGAGGAAACATTATAGAAAATGCCAGGCCCACTAGAACTGTAGTCTGCATTTTCTCTTTGACCCACACATGCAACCCAGAAGATCATTCCATTGATTCTGCTTCTACCACATACAGTAAATATGCACCGTCCTTCTCCTCCCTGCTCCCTTGGTAGACACCACCTTCTTCCACCTGGAAGGGGCTATCTTCCTCCACTCTTCCTTCCCTACCTCTGAGACTTGCCAGCAGCCGGGGGGATGCTTCTAAACATCATGTGTCCCCCATCATGCGGGCCCTCCCCAGCTCTTTGTCCTCCTCCTCTACCCTCTCCTTACTGTCCCTGGTCCAGCCCCCGAGGCATGTCCTTTCTCATAAACACCACAAGCTCCTCCCCACTGGTAGGACTTCACACCCGCCACCAAGGATTCTTCCCCAAATCCTTCCATGTGCCCTCATTCTAGTGTCCACTCAAATGTCACCTCAGAGAAGACTTCCCCCACCTTCTGAATCTAAATTAGGCCACCCGCTCCCCAGTATTCTCTCCCTGACCCTGGACATGCTCTTTGACCTCCACCAGGTTTGATTTTTTGCAGAGCATCTACACACTGAAATGATCTTGGATGTTTTTGTTTGTTTTTATTGATTGATGTGCTTCTCCTGAAATTGGAGCTTCATGAGAAGTACAGCAATGTCTACCTCGTTCGCCGCATCTCTTCCAACCTGACCCTGACCTATAGAATGATTCAAATACAAATTGTTGAATGAATGAATGAGCAAGTGAGTAGCTTGGGCTGTAGCAAGCTCTAGAGGATAACAGTGGACAAAGGTGTAATCATATCTTCTAATTGCTACTATGTTTTTCTTTTATTATTAATATTATCATTAATGATTTGTGTTTAAAAGGTTGCAAACACTTTTGTCCTTGGGAATCAGCAAAGATTGTTCCACAAGCCCTACATTCAGTATTAATGACCTGTGGGGAGTGTCCTAGGGCTACTCACTGCAGGGAAGTGATCACTATGGTGCTGTTTGGTGGATCTACCAGCATGATCTACCATCGTAAAGGTGCTGACAGTGGGCGCCAGGTTACCACACTCACTAGCACCTGCTACACACTGCCCACTCAGTGCATAATCATCCTTGCATTTACTCTTCATAACAAGCTGCACTTTGCTGACCCATTTTGCAGATCAGCAAACTGAGCTCATGATTAAAATCAGGCTGACAGTAAAGGTGAGGGCAAGTCCAGTTCTACTGGCCTCAAAGTCCCTGTGTTCCCTGCTGCCCGAGTGCCTGCTTGCTTTTATGTTACTTTTATACACAACAGGAAGGGAGCGAACCTAATGGCTAATACCTGGTAACTAAGGTTAAGAGCTGCTCCATCCTAAAAAGAGTGCTGATTGCTGTCTTTATCGCTCTGTTGTCTCTACTGGCTTTCTTTACCTTTCCTTTCATGTCCGGCAAGTTATATCTAGCTCTCTAGAATCAGAAAAGGGGTCTCTCTTACTGGTGATTCAGTAATGACTTCAAGTAAGCCCGATAAAGACTCAAGGAGGCATGGGAAATCTGAGTGTAGGAAACATTTCTACAGAAAAAAAATTAAGATTAGAAGTCACAGCATTTTTGAAAGACAGGTGCCTTATGTACAAGCAACGAGCCCCAAACCACCCTTTTGCACCCTTGTACCTTAGCATCCCTTTAAAAATCAGCCCATGGTCCTTCCAGTGGCCTTCCCCTCTGGATGGAGAAAAGTTAGCCACTGTTGACATAAATGTCCTCCCGACTACATTGCAGCCTGGTTTGGGTCACCAACAAAAAAAGACCATGTGGTTTGTGTATCATAGTCGTCTATGGTTGATCAGGGTTTTTGGGGCTGTGGAGGGCTGGCTGGCTCTAAGGGAACATCTCTGGAGGGAACCAGACCGGCTGCCCCCTCCACCAGCCTCTCAGCATATGGCCAAGTGTGGCGCTGCCTCAACAACTGAGCTCTTGGCCTCTGGCTCAATTTGCATATCTTCATCTGGTGGGGCACTTTTCAGGTCCCCCCACCTCCATCCGCCACTGTGGTTGGGCAAATTGGGGTTCTCAACTAACCACCGACACTGCGACTGCCATCCTGTCATCAAAGCTCCCATTCACTAAGCACCTGTCACCCCTGACCTTTCTCTCTCACACAACCCTCTCTTCGCCTCATGTTACCCGAGGAAACTGAGGCTGGTGACACATTAGCAGGAAATAGGGAGTGAGGATGTGAGCCCGGCTGGTCCTCCTCCAAACCCATGGCCCTCTACACATGGGATCCCTTCTCATCTTTGTCCAGGGAGTATTTTCTCAGATTTCCCTCTTTGACTCAAATATGCTCAATATTTTAAAATCTCTTTCTTACACACAGACACACAGACACAGGAACACACACCCACACCCTTATTTTAAACAGGGTGACGTGAGTGGCTTTACAGAATTCATGCAACTGAAAAGGAAGTAGAGGGGCGCCTGAGTGGCTCAGTGGGTTAAAGCCTCTGCCTTCAGCCTAGGTCATGATCTCAAGGTCCTGGGATCGAGCCCTGCATCGTGCTCTCTGCTCAGCAGGGAGCCTGCTTCCCCCTCTCTCTCTGCCTGCCTCTCTGCCTTCTTGTGATCTCTCTCCCTATGTCAAATAAATAAAATCTTAAAAAAAAAAAAAGAGAGAAAGAAGTAGATCTGTGTGTGGATGCACACATGTGAATGTGTTTGTAACTTTCTTTCCTGATCAGACATAAATTCTCTATCTATTGCAGAGAATTTGGAAACTACACAGACATTTAAGAAAGAAGGTAAAAATAACCTGACACCGTAATTTCCAGAGGGTGTTCCTGCTAATATATGGATGTTCTTCCATCTCTTTTCTTGAGGTATGTGTGTGTGCTCATGAGGGCGCTGAGGTCATAGGGGCACAGAATGTTTTCCTCTTAACATTTTATCTGCAAACATTTCCTTTCAGCATTTCTTGGAAAATTATGTTTTTGTTTTGTTTTGGCTACCATTGAATATTCATTTCACATTGTGAGTAGATAGTAAGTCATTACTGGTCCATTGCTAGATGTATAGGTCGTGTCCATTTATTATTTTAAATGGCACTTCCATAAGCATATTTATACAGAATGTTTTGTTTTTATTTTTTGAAAAGAGATTCTTAGACGTGACACCTGAGCTGGGTGGGGGGTGCGGGGGAGCCCCGGGAGGTCTCATCCTGATGGTCAGCCTCATCTCCTCAGACCTCTTACTTGATGCCATTGTTCTACCTTTGCATTTGTTCATTCCTACTTTTGGAAGATTTCTTTCCCTTTGGCCTAACCCAATTAAAGCTTCATTTGTCATACTGCTAACTTGCTCTCCAGCCTTCCTGCATACTTAATCTCACAGCCAAAAAGGTCATCACGCCATCGTATGTATCTATTTGGAAAGTCTTCCCGTCCTCAAGGGTGTCCCACCCAGGGCTGGGTACACACTCGGTGACTAATAAATACTTGGTGTGAAAGTGACGACTTTTCCCCACAGACCTCTCCCTTACAAAATAGTCTGGATGTTCTAGAAGCCCTTTCAAAGTAGGTGCATAAATGGTGGGTCAAGAGGGCTTCTGTAGCAGCTGTTCCAAGCTGTGGGATCTGGGAAGAAGCTGACCCCTTGCTGAGGTCATGGGAGCTGGGATGACCTTGGTAAGCACCTAGAATTCATTCCTTCAACCAATACTGACTGAGAGCCTCCTGCGTGCCATGCCCTGGGGGTGTGGAGTCTGGTTGGGGAGGAGAGCAAGGGACAGACCCTAAAAAGAAGCACAACAAGTAAGCCTATTAGAAAAGAATATTCAGGTGATACGTGTCATGAAAGAAAGTCTCAGGACACGAAGGGGCTCAGTGTGCAATAATGGGGGGTTCAGGGTAGGCTGAATCGAGAAGGTAAATTTTACCCAAAAACCTTGAAGAAGATGAAGAGGTCAGTCGAGTTAAGTATCGGAGTGAAGAACCTTCCAGAAGAATGAAAGAGCTGGAGGAAAGGCCGTAAGAAGGAGTTTTGGGGGGCAGGTTAGAGGAATGGCTGGGCTTGGGGGGTGGATGTGGAGTGAGAGTGGGGGCGAGTGGTGGGGACCCCTTCGGAGAGGTGGCGGTGGGTCAGGCCATGACGCCACTGGAAAGTGTCCAGCCCTTTCGGGTGGAACAGGAGTCACCCAGCCAGTCACGGGAGGGCTGTGTGCCAAGGAGTGAGAGGGTGGGACTTGCTATGGTAACAGAAATCCCCTGGCTGCTGTGCTGGGAACACATCGCACGGGGCAAAGACAGGAGCAGGCAAACAAGACAGGAGGCCACCGCCGAGGCCCAGTGGCAAACGGCAGAGACTCAGCCCAGGGTGGCGCCCGGGCATTCGGTAGGAATCTGGATCGACTTTGAGCACAGAGCAAGCAGGATTTCCTGATGGACCGAACATGGAAGCTGAGAGGCAAAGGGGCGTTGAGCGTGATGCCACAGTCTGGGGCCTGACACGCGAGATGCTGTTGCTGCCAGCCTGGCCGGGGGAGGCTGTGGGGCAGCGGGGGGACAGGGAGCTCGGTTTGGGACGCAGGGTGTTTGGTGTCTTTACATAGTGCAAGGAGCAATGGTAAGTCGGCAGAAGGACCCAGAAGTCTGGGGCCAGCAGGCGGGGTCTAGACAAAACACAAAAGTTGGGGAGTCATTGGTGTATTTAAAGCCATGAGACTAGGTGAGATCACCCAGGTATGGGGTGTAGACAGAGAAGAGGTGAGTGGTTTTGCCATGGCCCCCAGGGAGCCCATGGCAGGACACGGTCCTCATCCAGCCCAGACGACTCCCTGCCA
The DNA here is from genome assembly GCA_028646535.1 of Procyon lotor. Classification (NCBI taxonomy): domain Eukaryota; kingdom Metazoa; phylum Chordata; class Mammalia; order Carnivora; family Procyonidae; genus Procyon; species Procyon lotor. Next base: position 36,576,902 of record CM053617.1, on the reverse strand, counting down.
GGTCCCCCTAGTTTTGTATTTTGTTCTTAATTGTGCCTCTGGTCTGCCTGCCTTCCTTTCTTCCCTCCCTTCTTTCCACCCCCTCCTCGTCTTTTTACCTTCCTTCCATCATCCCCCCTCCTTCGCCCCCACGCCTGTCCCTCCCCTCCCCTCTGCCACAGGGCCTTTCCATCTGATGTTTCCTCTATCTAAACACCCTCCCCAGCTCCCTGGATCCTTGCTTCCTTCAGTCTCTGCCCAGATGTCTTCTCAAGGAGGCCCTTCCTGGTCACCCTCTCTAGAAGCGTATGTCCCCCTACCCTCCCTCCAGCACCATCTCTGTTTCTTTTGTCCCAACTCTTTCTTCTGCTGCACTCATGGCCACCTGGCACTGTACACTTCTTTGCTTTTAATGTATTTTTTTTTTAAAGATTTTTATTTATTTGACAGAGAGAAACACAGCTAGAGAGGGAATGGTAGAGGGAGAAGCAGGCTCCCTGCTGAGCAGAGAGCCCGATGCGGGGCTTGATCCCAGGACACTGGGATCATGACCTGAGCCGAAGGCAGACGCTTAACGACTGAGCCACCCAGGCGCCCCCACTTCTTTGCTTTTGTTCCTTTCCTGCTCCCTGTGGCTTGCCGGATAAAACCACACCCATCTACGGCAGCCATCAGGTACCTATTGTTAATGGAGAATAAATCCAAAAGGCCATGGGAAGTTCAAATGTCCCCTTAGGGTTGATCTTCGGGGCTCCCCTTCACAGTGTCTCACAGCTTCCAGTGGGGGGATTTACAGCCCCCTCGGAGCTGGGGGCCTTCCTACAGCAGACGGGGGCTCTGCGTCAAGGTACCCGCCAGTGTACACCTCCGGGCTACACGGGGGTCTGAGCCATGCTCACCCCTCAGTAAGTTCTCCCCAAGGCCAGAGGGGGTACAGATGAAATGCACACACTTCCAGGCACCTGTGGAGGACAGCTCCCCATCTCTGCAATCTTGGGGGTCCTGTGGCTCAAGGAGCTATGTCTCCTTGTCCTCCGGGATAAAGGAACCTAAAGTCTGCACCCAGCAAGGCGGAGATGCCGCAGTAAGGACGCGGGGCTGTGGAGCCTGAATCCGATTTCTACTCCGTGGGGACCCTGGAGTCCTGGTTCCACTGTTGACCAGTTCCATGGTCCTGATCGTGCACTCTTTCCCCTCTCCCCCAACACACGGAGGCTCAGCACAGGCCTCCAGGGCTCACTCACCCTCACGCTACCTTGAGAAGCAGCCACTTTTGTGATCCTATTCACAGAACGGGGAGCTGAAGCTCCGTGAGGCTCAGGGGACCATCCAGGGTCTCCTGGATAGTAGAGGGGGAGGCGGACGGCACCCCAGGTGGGTCTGAAGCCCCTGTACTTATCACCCTTCCAGGCTGCTTTTCAAAGCCCATTGCCTTCTCTGCAGGGGATGCCCGGGCTGTGGGGGGAAAATGTAATAACATCCATCTGGCAGTAGCAGTATTTAAACCTCGTTGGTTGAAATTGAATTAACGCTCATCTCTCGAGGTTTCCAGGTGCCAGGACTGACTGGTCCTTCCGCTTTCCTGTGTGTGGAGGTCGGTCTGTGCGTTCGCTGACGATCAAGGCATTTCTAGTCTGTTAAACTAATAATCTTAATATTTTATTTTAATTGTAAGGCACCTATTCCCTTTTGTTCCTTCAACAAATCCAATTAAAACGGAGTACATTCAGAATTACAAAATAGATGCTATTAAGCCAATAAGAAATCATAATCTTTTGTTATTGGGCCATGGGACCTCCTGGGAACTTTTGCTCCAAATAAAAGTTGAATTCTTATTATCCGCCAGGGGAAGGGGGCAGTTTGACAGATAACAACTTCCCAGCAGCACATGTGTGAGCCGCACGGGTGCTCAGGATGGAGAAGTAAATAATATTAAGGGTAGACAGAGCTATACATGCATAATAGCCCAGGAAGATACTTAGAGCCGCGTCGATCAGATTAACCAGATAACTGCCACATGGAGTGAACCTGATGATTCCCACACAGACACTCTGTTTGCTGCAGCTCTAGTATCGTGAAAAGAATGTTCTACCCAGAAGCCTTGGAATAGGGTGAGCTGTGGGAGTTTGGATAAACTACTTCCTGCTCCACTCCACCCCACGGCGTCCTTATCTTCTGGTAGGAGGACTATTCCCACCTTAAAGGAGGGTAGTGAGGACTGAATGAAAAGGCAAAGGGAGGTAGCTTTGTGAAGCAGAGGGTATTGTGAAGCAGAGGGTAAGACGTGCCTCGAAGGGCTGAGCATGTGTGTGTGGGGTGGGAGGGGATGGAGAACGTCGTGTGATTGACACGTGGGGATGGCCTGTTGTCTTTGAAGATCAGATGTGTACCTCATAGGGATTAGATTTTACAGTGAGCCCACACAGTGAAAGTCAAACTTCCTGTGGTCTGCATACAGACTCTCAGTGCCCCTACACAGCCAGCAGCCCCCCAGGGCAGAAGAGGGCCCCGAGTGTCTGGTGAACACCCCGGAAGGCGGTGGCCTACCATTCCCCAGCCATGCTGGATGAAAAACCTGTATCTTTACATTCTTGACACATTCAATGTGGCAAAAAGCTCACACCATGGGGGAGCTTGGGGGGATGGCTGAGGGACAACAGATTCCACAGCCAGCGGCAGCACACCTCTTTGGGGACATGAGGGACAAGCAGCTTTAATTTCTGTTCCAGGTGTATTTCGCCCCGGGAATGCTAGGATTCCAGAATGCCTTCTTCCCCTTGGCATCAGGGGGCTGGCAATGTGCCCCCCAGAATAAGCATTCCCTACTGCTAGAGCAGCCTAGTATAGCATAGAGATCGTAAGCTTTGGTATCAGACATATCTAGGTTTGTTTTGGCTGTGTTGTGTTGTCTGTGCTACCTTGGGAAAGCCACTTGACTTCTCTGAGCCTCCATTCTTTTAGTCTAAAGATAGGAATGACACTTTGCATCATTGCTGTGGAGATACAGGAAGGGCCCAGCCGCAGGTCTGCAATCACTACTTTGGTACGTGTCACCCAAGTGAATGATGCTGAGTGGATCTTCTGATGATGTCAGAAAACACACACGATCACGGGGTCCCTGTAAGACTCCACTCCTGCTTTCTGCATCTCTCTCCATCAACTCCGCCATGTGTCTGCTGGAGCTGTTGCTGTGAGCTCCACAGACATCCTTCTGCCTCCAGTCTGTCCCTGGCCCCTGCCTAGCAATGGGTCCCTCTGCCCACAGGAAAGAGGGGCTCAACACAACACGGCTGGGGACAGGAATGGAAAAAGTAAAAGCACTTCATGTTGACACCCCTAGTGAACCTGTACTCCGGAAACCAGCTAACACTGTAAAGCAAGTAGATGAATGCGCTGTTCCTTGCCCAGGGTGGGCACTAGGCAAATGGCATTTCTCTTCCCCGGGGCAGACTGGACCCAAGTCAAACATCAGTGCCCTGGTCAGAGGGTCCAGAGAGGTGCACTCCACTGACGGTCCCACAGTGTGCATCTGCATCTCCACCTGCCACCTGGCTGCTTGTGAGAAGACACGGCACGTTTGGGGGAGGGGTGTAGGGTACAGGGAATGATCTGAAGCCACGTGGGGAGTCACAGCAGAGGTGAGACTGGCCCCTTATGTGTCCAGGGAATGGGTCTTATGAAAGTCAGGAGAGAGAATAAATGCAGTGCCTCTGGAATGAGTAATTCTATTGAAGGAAGTTTACATCATTTCCCCTTAAGAGATGGTCCGCAAGCAAAAGTCATTTCTCACTCATACAACATGAAGCTTGCTGTGAAGTTAACTCCAAATACTGGCTGGGAAACAGCCGTGACTTTTGGTGTTTGGGTTCTATAGTGTGTCTATCCTGTGTCTCAATGCATTAGTCAGGAGATCTCACAATAATTAGTGTGAGATCACATTAGTGAGATGTTAAAAGATATCAGATATATACAAAGCCAGTCTTAATTACAAATATAAAGACACATGAGTAAGAAGCACAAGATAAATTCTATTATCATAGTGGTGATAACCATCTTACAACTAAAAAATGCCTGCAAATATTTTGATGGCATGAAAATATAGTTTGCCATTACATTTTTAATTTAGATAACCATGGGGTGTCCCACCATGCTGTTTGATTCACAATGACTAGATAGAAAAATTAATTAGAAATTAGAGTCAACCAACTGGTCCAGTTTTTCTGAAGTATAAAAACCAATTGTTCAGGACAAAAAGACCCAGTGCATTTAAAAACTTATTGTATTAGGGCTTCTCAGCTATTGATATGATATGAAATCTCTTGTCTATCCATCCATCCATCCATCCATCCATCCATCCATCCATCCATCTATCCATTTATCAACTTATATCTCCTTCTCTGATTTCCAGCTTCCCTTGTGTGGGTTGCTGGTCCCACTCTGACATTTGAGGATTCTGTGAATTGATAATATCAGACCATCCGACCAGTTTTTGTTGAATCAAAAGATCATGAGTTTTACACTTCTTTTGCTCTTATTTGTTCTCCTACTTGATGGGCAGAACTGGGCAGGATGTTGACCATTCTGAGTTGAATGAGAGAAGGGATATTCCTGGTCTTTGGGGGATTCTGGCATTGGTCCACTTCCAATGGCACTCAGCAGCTTAAAGGGTCCTCATGGACCCTGAGCAAATACAACACACTCTGATCTCCATAACCAAGAACAAGGTCCCCAGCCAGGTAAGGTGGAAGAACTTGAAGGGGGTGGGGGCTGATCATGCTTCATCTGGCCTGGGGCTGACTGGGGACTCAGATGTGCTGGAGAAGTGGTAGAGCGCATTATCCTGGCCCCTGCTTTGCCTTACAGATAATTCATAAGCAGGCTAGGAGCCAGAGGGCCTGTTGGAGAGAAGCTCTTTGATGGAGAAGTCCTCTGTGGGCAGCTCCATGATGCTGCCTTCCCATAATTCATCAGAGCTGGGGGGCTTCTTATCAGGATGTGGGTGGGCTCTAGGGAGCAGACTCAGCAGGGCTCACCTGGGTGGGTCTTCAGTCTACTAGAGGCATCCTTCTCATTCAGGGCCCTTCTAACCCATGCTTATTGTGAGCTGAACTTTATCTTGAATATAAGAAATACAAAAGACAATCCAAACTTTGGGGAACTCAGGAGAATCAGTAACAATCTAGATTTTAGCTCTTTAAGCTTGGGGACTGGCCCTCTTTATTGCTCACCTGTGTAGCACCTAATAAGCTCTCAATATACTTACTTGGTGAGTGAAAAATGAATGAATGTAGCAATAAGCACATCGATTTGGCTTAAATTAGTACCAAAGGACTAACACAAGGATCATAAACAAAGGAAACTTTACTATTTGTTCAGGCCCATGGGATAGAATTGCCAAATAAAATATGGAACTATGCAATGTTTGGGACACAATGTATACTAAAAATTGTCTGTTGTTTATCTGAAGCTCAAATTTAGCTGGAAATGTGTAATTTTATTTGCTAAATCTAGCAACCTCACCATGCAGAAAAGTCATTGTTAAACATTAAGATCAGAACACAGGATCCCTTGCTCTTGGCCCATCTTTCTTTAAGATTTCAATTCAAGTGCAGTAGGGCAGTTGCTCTGCCACGCCACCTTGTGCGTGGCTGTTCCCTACGCTGATATGCACGCGTGCCACAGCAATGCCACATGGTACATTATCTGGATGCCCTTTATCGGGCAGGACAGGGCTAAGTGGGGGCAAAAAAAGTTGGAGACTTCTAAACCAGGCCAAGCAAGTAGCCACAGTGAAAAGGACAGAAACAGAAGTGGAGTCCCAAGTATTTTTAAGTTTTTTAAAAAATTGTAAATTTATGTACAGTAAAATTTCCTTTTTTTAGTGCACAGTTCCCTGGGCTCTAACATATATATAATTTCACATCAGCACCACAGGCAGGATAGAGGCAGTTATGGCACCCCAGAAAACTCCCTCCCAATGCTCCCTTCTAGTCAAACCTTCTCTGCCTCTAGTCCCTGGAAACCACCCCTCTGTTTTCTGTACTATCATTGTGGCTCTTCCAGAATGCTATCTACATGGAAACATTCATTATATAGGCTTTGAAGATTGGCTTCTTTTGTTCAGCAAAATGCTTTTGAGATGCATCCAAATTGTTGCATGTATCAATAGATTTGTCCTCTTCCTGTTTCATAGTGTTCTGTAATAAGGATATGCCACAATTTCTTTATTCATCCACCCACTGAAAGGTCTTTGGATTGTTATCTTCTGGTTTTGGCAATCATGAATAGAGCAGCTATAAACACACATGCATAATAAGTTTTTGTGTGAACCTAAATTTTTGTTTTTCTAGGGTAATTACCCAGTTGGGGAAATGCTGGGTCATATGGTAAGCATACAGTTCATTTTATAAGGAATTGCCAAACTGTCGGAGTAACATTTTGAATTCCCATGAATTCTCTGGTTGCTCTGTTTCCTTACCATATCTTTGTACAATTTAGAATTTTTAAAGGTTTTTTTCTTTTTGTTTTTTTCGACATTCTAATAACTGTGTAGTGGTATCTGTTTGTGATTTTAATTGGCATTTCCCTAGTGACTAATGATGTTGAGCAACTTTTTGCAGGCTTATTTGCCAACCATATAACTTCTACAGTGAAAAGTCTTGTTAAATCTCTTGGGCATTTTATTTTTATTATATTGTTTGTCTTCTTATTGTTGACCTTGAGTTCTTTATAGATTCTAGATAACAGTCCTTTGATGGACATGCAATTTGCAGATATTTTCTTCCATTCTGTAGCTTGTCTTTTTATTCTGACATTTTTTAACAGCAAAAATTGTGAATTTTGTGGAAGTCCAATTTGTCAATATTTTCTTTAATGGATTGTACTTTTGCCTAACTCAAGCTTATGAAGATTTTCTTGTATGTTTTCTTTTAGATGTTTCATGGTATAACACTTTACATTCATATCTGTGATTCATTTTGAGTTAATATGAGTTAATTTCAATGGTTTGAGATTATTATTTTTGTTTGTTTGTCTGTGGGTAACCAATTGTTCCAGCACTATTTGTTGGAAAGTTCATTGTTTCTCCATTGAATTTCCTTTGAACTTTGGTCAAAAATCATTTGATCACTTGGCTATATTTGTGTGGCTCTAATTTCTGGGCTCTGTTTTCCATTCCACTGATCTATGTATGTGTCCCTTCATCAATACCACATGTTCTAATTACATGGTAAATTTTAAAACTGGAAGCATGAATCCCTTAACTTTATGTTTTCTTCTTTAGAATTTTTTGGATTTCTATTTCCTTTTACTTTCAATATGAATGTTAAAATCTGTTCATTCATGTATACAAATAATCCTGTTGGAATTTCAATTGATCTTTAGACCAATTTGGATAGAATTGACTCTTAATGATATTGAGTCTTTCAACTCATTAACGTGCTATGTTTCTCTATTTATTTGGATCTTCTTTGCTTTATATCAGCAGTGTTTTATAATTTTCATCATAGAAATCCTGTACATTTTATTACTTATGTGGAATATACATATGTTTTATTTTTGGAGCATTATTTTTCAAATTTCAAATTCCAATTGTTTATTGCTGGAATATACAAGTTTTTTGTGTGTTAACCAAGGTGCTAACTTATGTTCTTCAACCTTGCTAAATTCATTAATTACTTCCAAGTGTGTTTTTAAACTTAGTGGAACTCTCTTCATGGACAAGCAGGTGATCTGTGAGTAAGGGGAGTTTTATTTCATTCTTTCCTATCTGTACGCCTTTTATTTTTCTTGCATTATTGCACTGGCTAGAATTTCCAGTATGATGTTGACTAGGCATACTGAGAGTTCACCTTCTTGTTTTGTTGCCAAACTTAGGGGGAAAGCATTTAGTCTGTCACCAAGTATGATATGAAATATAGGGTGTGTGTGTGTGTGTGTGTGTGTGTGTGTGTGTGTGTGTGTGTTATTGGGCTAAGAAAGAGCCTTTCTAATACTGGTTTGCCATCATACATGGATGTTAACTCTTTTCACATATTTTTCAGCATGTTGAAATGACCATGTATTTTTTCTTTTTAGTCTGTTAATATGTTGTATTACATTGATTTCTGAGTATTGAGTCAACCTTGCCTTCTCATTTGGTTGTCATGTTCTTTTCTTTTAGTATTCTGCTGGATTCAATTTGCTAATATTTTGTGGAGGATTTTTTATATCTATGTTCATGAGACATATTGGTCTATAGTTTTTTTCTTTATATGGTCTATGTGTAACTTTAGTATCAACGGAATGCTGGCCTTAGAAAATAAGTTAGGCATTGCTCCTTTTTCTATTTTCTAGAAAAGATCATATAAAATTGGTGTTATCCTTAAATCTTTGGTAGAATTTGCCAATAAAACTATTTAGGTCTGGAAATTTTGGGAAGAAGGTTTCTAAGTATGAACTCAGTCTCTTTAATAAATATTGGTCTTCATAGGTTTTCTGTTTTATCATCAGTGAGATTTTTATAGTTTGTGGTCAATGACATTTAGATTTTTTCTAAGGTTGTTTGTACTATTCTCTTATTATTTGTTTTATGTCTGTTTTTTTTATGGGGTTTTAGTCATATCCTCTCTTTAATTACTGATATTCATAATATGTGCCATCTCTCTCTTTTTTTGCATTGTCAGTCTGGTTAAAGATTTGTCAGCTTTATCAATCTCTTTAAGGAAAAAGCTTTTAGTTTCACTGATTTTCTCTGTTGTCTTTCTCCTTTCAATTCTATTGGTTTCTTCTCTTTATTATTTACCCTACATGCACATTTTAGGTTTTTTTTTCTCTTCTTTGCTAGTTTTTTAAGATGGAAGTTTACACTATTGGTTTGAGACCTTTCTTACTTTTAAAATGTTCCTAGTAATGAACATTTAAAGCTATAAATTTCCCTCTAATCACTGCTTTAGTTGCATATCATAAGTTTGGATATGTTCTATTTTCATTTTTCTTCAGTTCAAGACATTTCCTAATTTCCCTTGAGATTTCTTTGACTCTTGAATATTTATAAATATGTTGTTTGTTAATTACTTGGAGATTTTCCAGTTATCGTTCTTTTTTTAAAAAAGATTTTATTTATTTATTTGACAGAGAGAAAGAGAGAGAGATCACAAATAGGCAGAGAGGCAGGCAGAGAGAGAGGGGGAGGCAGGCAGAGAGAGAGGGGGAAGCAGACTCCCCGATGAGCAGAGAGCCCGATGTGGGGCTTGATCCCAGGACCCTGAGATCATGACCTGAGCTGAAGGCAGAGGCTTTAACCCACCAAGCCACCCAGGCGTCCCTCCAGTTATCATTCTGATATTTATTTCTAACTTAATTCCATTATTTTCAGAGAATTATTTCAATTTGTTTATATTTGTTAAGGTTTGTTTCATAACCAAGAATACAGTCCATATTTGTGAATGTTCATGTGCACTTGGAAAGAATGTGTATACTGTTGCTACGTAGAATGTTTTATGTGTCAAGTAGATCCAGTTGATTGATGGTAATGTTCAGTTCTTCTACATTAGCAGTTCTGATCTGGAGATGATTTTGCCCCCCAGTGGGGAGTTGGGGAGCTATGTTTAGAGACATTATTGGTTGTTACAACTAGAGGAGAGTTATTTGCACTTAGTGTATAGAACCTTCTGGCCTTCTGCTGCTTGATATCCTACAATGCATGGAATAGGGCTTTCCCCCATCACTGCCCCCTGCTAACAACAAAGAAAATAAAGAAATATCTGGCCCCAAGTGTCAATAGAGCCAAGTTTGAGAAACCCTGTCCCTTGTGATTTTACTCTTTGTTTTATTGATTATTGAGAGACAAGTATTGATGTCTCCACCTCTAATTATAGGTTTATCCATTTCTTTTTTCAATTTTATCAGTTTTTGCTTCTTTTATATCAAAGCTCTGGTCTTAAGTATATACAGATTTATTATTTTTATACCTTCATGGTGAAGTGTCTCTCTTTTGTCATTATGTGGTAGTATTCTTCTTAATCTCAGGCAAATTTTCATGCTCTGAAATATATGTTGTCTGATATTAATAAGATCACTCCAGTTTCCCTTCAGTGTTTGCATAGTATGTCTTTTTTCTTTTAGTTTAACTTACTTTTGTTATATAAAGTGGATTTCTTATAGATAGCATATAATTGGGTCTTGTTCTTTTATTATCCATTCTGATAATTATGCTTTAGATTGGTGTGTTTAGGTAATTTTCATTTAATGGAAGTATTGACATGTTTGGATTTAGGTTACCATTTTAATAGTTGTTTTTGTTTGTTCCATTTTGCCTTTTCTGCTTTCTTTTAGATTATTTGACTTTTTATTTTTTTTAGTTTCATTTTAATGTCTATATTTCATTTATTCTTCTGTCTGTACATTTTTTTAAAAGATTTTATTTATTTATTTGACAGAGAGAGAGATCACAAGCAGGCAGAGAGGCAGGCAGAGAGAGAGGGGGAAGCAGGCTCCCTGCTGAGCAGAGAGCCTGATGTGGGGCTCGATCCCAGGACCCTGAGATCATGACCTGAGCCGAAGGCAGAGGCTTTAACCCACTGAGCCACCCAGGTGCCCTGTACGTTGTTTTTTTGATTGCTCTGGAGATTAAAATATACATACTTAA
>CM053617.1:36544420-36565796 GCA_028646535.1 Procyon lotor | reverse complement strand
TACAATGAGAGATTAGGATGTGGGGAGAATTTACCTTGGGCAGATCAGAGGCCTGCTCCAAGAAAGTGACCATTACGTTGAGATCTGAAGGAGGAGAAAGATGGGCGCAAGTATTTCTGGGATGTGTTTCTGGCTAAGGGAGGACATGTGGGAAGGTTCTGATCAGGAAAGAGCTGGATGTGGCCAGTTAACTGGAAGAAGAAGTGAATGGGTGACCTGAGCTGGGGACAAACAAGGGTGACGATGAGGCAGGACCAGAGCACACAGAGCCTGCTGCCACCTTAGGGCTTTTGCGTGTTACCCGAAATGCCAGTGGCATCTGAAATGCCACTCATCAGGGAAGATTTAGATAACTAGAACACCTCTCTGCGTGTGATTTCAGGACAGTCAGAGTAAAGAGCATTGTTTTTCATGCCAGTGATGAGATCTCTAGTTGGGTCTCAGATCTGCCTCTTCCCGGATGTGCAGTCTGAGCCCTGGGGTCCGCATCTGGAAGACAGGATCATACTGCCTAACTGTGAAATTAAAAAACGAGTATAGAGTGTCTAGAATTGGCTGGCAGGGAATACGTGGCCCATGTGTGGTTATGGAATGGGCCAAGAAGTTCATCTTTAGTCAACACTGTTGTTTAAAATGGTTGCTAATAATAGAGCACAACATAGTATTAAAACCTTACTAAATATATTATTCTCTTTATGATTTCTCTGTTCCAAAGCCCATGTTGGGTATGGGAAAGGCAGAGATTATAATGCTACTGTGGTGCCTGAAGAGTTCTTAAAATTAAGTAGAGGGACCAAGAGTAAAGAAATAACCACAAGCAGGGTGATGAGGCCAATCCTCGCATGTTCTACTATAAAGAGAAGGGCGGTGGGGTGTAAGGGACCATGGGCTGTGCCTGGGATGAGGTAAGGAGCCAAGGAAGGGTGGAAGAGTGGTGCCCAAATGTTAGGGAAACAAAATAGGCTCTGATCAACTTAAGGCACGTAATCTGGTCTGATTCTTTCCATATAAGCTCACTTAGGAACCGATACATGGCCCTGGGATTGGGAATCCATGAGATGTGCAGCCTGAAATACACAGATTAACAACACAGGCTCCCTGGCTATTCTGTAAGGGGGGGGGCAGCTCATCAGACTTCATGAGGGTAGAAGAGGAGTCTGGGGGTCTACTGGACATGCTACTGTCAAAGTGATCAGGAGGCATTCTGATTTCTCTAGCAGCACAGGCTGGTCCTAAACAGACTCCGTTTGGAGAAGGGCCTCATCAGGGGCATCTCCTCCACCCCAACATTGCTGACTACACTGCACAGTGGGATGGGTGCCCTGCTGGCTTATTTGCATGTTACCTGTGCCCCTTGGACAGACCCTTGCACATCAGTGTCCCACCATTTGTATTCACTGACTTCTCTCAGGACTGGCAATATGGCCAATAAATTCAATTGTTATTGGGGGGAAAATAAGATGAATTGTTTAAGATTGCATTCTTTATTTATGGACATCCTCGTCACACTTGTTCCATTTCAAGACAGAGGATTTGTTTGTCTAAACATCCAAATCAGCAACCAGTCAATAGTGTGAGCATCTCTCTTCTCACAGTTGGAAGAGCTGGGGTGATTTGCTTATGGCTGGGAGAGATGTGCTGTGTGGCACTTTGTAAGCTTCTGCTGGAATTTGTGAGATTGAAAGTTCGTGGCGGGGGGAGGGGGGCGGGAGGGAGACAGAATCTCAACAGAGGATCCAAGTCCAGAAGGAAAGTATCCAGCCTTCTAGAACATTAGCCTGGCTCATTTTCAGCAACAGGCCTGAATGGGGTTCAGAGAATACTTGACAAAGCTGTGCAGAGTTCTACTGTTTGAGCTGTTTTTGAGAAAATCAGCATTTTGAGGCTAATCCATAAGGATGCTTTCCAAGTGTTTAAATATTTAAGACAGATTGTTTCAACATTTAAAGGAATGCAGAGGTGATCACCGTCTGCCAGAGATAATGGGGTCTGGAGCATCCACCCTGCTTTTTTAAGGAGCAAAACATTTTCCCAGTGCAAGCCCCACTCCACTTCCAGAAAAGCCACGTCCAGATTCTATAAAGAGATCAGACTTATGAAACCTGCCATGTTCTTCAAGGACAGCTTCTCCCAAGTGTACTCAATGAGATCTCCCCAGGAGGGTGGTACTAGTGAGATTCAGGGATTCCGGCCCCATAGGGCTTTCAGGAATAGGTGGTGTAAGACTTTTCTAACTTGGCATTTTACCCACAACTCAGAGGTCTCTGGAGATGGCAGGAGCCCACAGCATGATGAGATCACATTACCCAATGCCCTGGATGTTAATCCAAGCATCATTATATCCCACCATTATATTACCAGTAAATCTGGCAATTCTAGTATTCAGCCTCCCCAATTTCTTGTCATTCCAGAAGTACTGGCAAAAACCATTTCCTGTCCTTTGGCCCTGCCCACATTCTCCTTTGCCTTTTCCACGTTGCATTTTTCCTCTTCCTGGTCGTCCAGCTACTCTGGTTCTGCTGTGTTGTATGCCCAAATTATCCTGTTCTTATGGGGAGTCTGTACCCTGAGGTGCAGAAATGCCTCATTCTTTCTGTGATCTTTTTAAAACATTCCAGGCTTTCCTGGTTAAAGCTCTTTGCAAGATGCCTGTCATTGAGGAGGTCATGTATTGCATGGAGCACTGGGTGTGGTGCATGAACAATGAATCTTGGAACACTGAAAAATAAAATTAAATTAATTTTTTTTAAAAAGATGCCTGTCATCCCAGAAGTAGCCTTTCTTTTAGTGTGAGAGGCACTGTTCTTGGGTTCCCTAGGGTCCAACAGGCTGTTGCCATTTCTTGCTCGGTTTTTGTATATCCATCAAGTGTTTGTCGCAGCTCGCTCTTTTTTAATTTAAATTCAATTAGCCAACATATAGTACATCATTAGATTCAGATGTAGTGTTCAGTGATTCATCAGTTGTGTATAACACCCAGTGCCCATCACATCACGTGCCCTTCTTAATGCTCATCACCCAGTTACCCCTTTCTCCCTACTGACCTCCCCTCTGGACCCCTCAGTTTGTTTCTCAGAGTCAAGAGTCTCTCATGGTTTGTCTCCCTCTCTGATTTCTTCCCATTCAGTTTTTCTTTCCTTCTCCTATGATCCTCTGCATTGTGAGGAGCATATGTGCATATGAGAGCATATGTGCACATTCCACATATGAGTGAAACTCTATAATAATTGTCTTTCACTGATTGACTTATTTCATACAGCATATAATACCCTCCAGTTCCATCCACATTGATGTTAATGGTACGATCCCATCCTTTTTGATGGCTGAGTAATATTTCATTGTACACGCAGGCACGCGTGCATGTGTGCGCGCGCGCACACACACACACACACACACACACACACACACACATCTTCCTTATCCATTCATCATCTGTCACTGGACATCTCCACTCTTTCCATAGTTTGGCTATTGAAAAAATGCTCAACATCACTTGGCACCAGGGAAATAGAAATCAAAACCAACGAGATACTACCTGACACCAGTCAGAATGGTTAAAATTAACAAGTCAGGAAATGACAGATGTTGGTGAAGATGTGGAAAAAGGGGAACCCTCCTGCACTGTTGATGGGAATGCAAGCTGGTGCAGCCACTCTGGAAAACAATAGGGAGGTTCTTCAAGAAGTTGAAAATAGAGCTACCCTAAGATCCAGCAATTGCTCTACTAGGTATTTACCCCAAAGATACAAATGTAGTAATCCGAAGGGGCACCTGCACCCCAATGTTCACAACAGCAATGTCAAAGTTCTTTCAAATGCAAATATCAGAAACTCAGCTCAAACTGGCTTAGGCAGCAAATAAACTCTTATGTCGTACTAAAAAATCTAGGGGAAGCAGGCTTCAAAAAGAACTGGATCCATGTATTCGAGCTCTATTCGAAGCCATCAGTTCCCTCTCTCTCCCTCTTCCTCTCTTTCACACACTCCCCATACACAGCACATTCACATCAACACACACACACTCACACATCCATGTGTGAGATTCCTACGACATCGAGGAGCCAGTGCACATGGACGAGGAGCATGTGAGCTAAGGCGAACTCCCACTCTGTTCCTGGGCTGTGCACCCTAGCAGTAGGCAGGGTTCATGTGAAGCCTGGGAACCACTCTGTAGCCGGTACGAAGGCTGTGTCTTCCTGCTGGGCTACATGCCTGTGGGCTGTGTCTCCCTGGAATGGCACCACTGATGCATATAAAGGCACCCGGTGTGGGGCCAGTGGCCATGACCGTGTACCCATACATCCACCTCTCAGCCCTGTCTGCTCCAGATGGGGTTGCAGAGAGCACTATTCCCAGTCCCAGGGAATGACGCACACCAGCCCATCCTATATTCATCCTATACTCATCCCCAATCCAAGGGGATTAGCCAGACTTAGATGCCAGGCAGAACTGAAGCCACAGCTGGGCTCAGCCCCTCCAAAGCACGGGGCACCGAGAGCAGGGAAGAACCGGTTGCCCAGAGAAAAAGCTCACTGATGCTACTACCCAAAAGTTTCCATTCAGCTCCAAATCAGAGCTCCCTCTAACATACCAGAAACCCTGCCTCTGAGTCTCTGGTGTGGCATTTGGCTCAATCAGCTTTAAACTGAAAGAGGACCTTACCTGGTGCAGAAATGTGGGCATCACAGAGCACCTTACAGGTGAGGGAACTCAGGGCTTTCGCTGTTCGGTCATCTCATGTCCCCTGTCCTGGGATCACTTGTAGCTTTCTATCATGACCCAGATAATCACTCATCTCTGAGGGCTCTCACCACGGACACACGTCTGTCTGACCACAGGTGTTCCAGACAACTTATTTGCCCTGTGATGAAGACTTGGGCAGCCGTGAACCCCCAGACTGCATAGGTAGATCTTTGGGGGTGAAGAGACTACTCTTAAAATACTAATTTTAAAGCCAGAGTAGAAAACCTCATAGTTTGGGATTGTTCAACCTCTGTGAAGCTCTATATGTTATTCCAAATCCAGCAGCAATCTCCAGGGAAGCTAAAATATTTTCCCCAAACGGAATTTCATTTCATGTAACATAATCCCTACACAAGGCTTTGGACAGGCATCATTTTTCTAGAGTTCCTTATTAACCAATTGGAGTATCATGTAAAATGCTATAACTATTTTGGATGTGAATTTAAGAACTGTGGAGAAACAAAATAATCTTGCTTTGAAATAGGATTTGCTTTATTCACAGTAATAATACAGTTTATGCCTAGCGAGTCACCACATAAAACTCTTGAAAATATTGTCTCATTTAATCCTTACATAAACCCATGGTTTTATTGTTATTGTAATATTATTAACCGCATTTGATGAGGAAGCTGAAGTCCCTTTATACTAGACTACTAGGAAATAACAGAAGCATCATGACAACTTGGGTTCGTCTGACGCCAACGACCATGGACGAAGCACTGTATTGTCTGTCACATTTTCTTTTTTTGAAGATTTTATTTATTTATTTGAGAAAGGGAGCTAGAGAAAGAGAGCATGAGCAGGGGGAGGAGCAGAGGGAGGGGGAAGCAGACTCCCTGCTGAGCTGGGAGCCTAATGTGGGGCTTGATCCCAGGACCCCTAGATCACAATGATCAATGTGGCATACAAAAGCAGTTTAGGGGTGTATTTTATACAAGATTTGAGTTGTACTGTAGCAGAAGGTGTGATAGTCAAGTGTCACATATGCAAACCATGAGGATTTCATAGATAAGGGATAATTTTCAGTAATAGCAAAGGTTTTAGCTTCTCTGAACATTCTAGAATTCAACATCCTAGAGCCCTATGGTGTTAGGATTTGAAAGACCCTTAGACAATATCGAGGCCAAACCTCTCATTTATTAGTTGGAGAATCTAAGGACCAGAGACAGTAATGACTTGTTCAAATCTACCAATTGTTGGTGGATGTGCTAATCCCCCACACCTCAAGTCCCGGCACTGACAAGAGTATCCTCAGCATCATGTTTGAAGGTAGGGTCTGTGGTAAAACTCCCTGTCCATTTTGAACAGTAGGGACTGTGATGAGGTTCTGCATTCCGTTTATAAAACAGCTGTCCAGGGTACTCTGATGAATAGTCTCAGGACCTTTGGGACCAGCCGTGTTCTGCACAGCACCCAGCAGTCATGTTGCTCTGAAGGCCAAAGGGCAGATGGTTTTCTCCTCCTCCAACCTGGATTAAATGGTCTCAAAGTTGAAAAACCGATCTCTTCTCCCGGACTGGTCCTGGCTCCAGAACCTCACGGTGTGCAGAACCACCTGGAAGGGAGTTTTTTTCTGAGCAATTCAGAAGCCTTTGTCTGTTCACCCCCAGAAGTTTGGGGCCAAACCCCTGAGAAAATGTGTCCAGGAATGACCCTGCGCTTCTGCTTCCCAGAGGCAGAGATGTGACAACATCAAGGCAGCCAACGCCTGGGCCAGGATTCAGGAGCAGCTTTTTGGGGAGCTGGGCTTGTGGGGCCAGACAGCAGAAGCCACACTTTGCTCCCGGTGGGAACTGGACTGGAGAGAAGGACCTGCTCGCATGAGGAAACGCATCAGACGCTGGTCTCCACTGCAGACCCTGAGTCCAGAAATGCTCCAGGTAAGAGTTGGACACGGCAAAACAATGATGCTTCTAGGCAAGAAATGTGTAGGGAAATGTCTCCTTTGCCTTTCCTTCTCATGCTCTTTTCATCAGGGGTGCTTTGGGAGTGCTTTGGCATAGGCAGGCAGGAGAGATCATGTGCACAGGTAAATGTAGGAGTGCTGTAATTTATTCTCGAGGCCATTTAATAGAAGAAAAGAAACACTCTTTCTCCCTGGTACATAGAAAGGATGCTCTAACTACAGCCTGAGTAGATAAGTAAATGAGCCAGTGAATGAATAGTGGAAAGATTCATCCTGGCACCATTAGCCCAGTACCACACTGACATCCACAAAAGTCCAGTGGGATAATCTGGACATCAGTGTTTGCAAAGAGCCAAGTGATGGCCATTGTCTGTTTGTACCAATTATTTGCCATGGAGCAGTCATAACCAGGGCTGCTATGGGCATTATTGCACAGTCAAATCTCTTTAACAAGTTTTACAATGGAAATAATCTTGAACTCAGCTGTTTCTGCAAGCTTGAGCCCATGACCCATGTAATGCAAACAATATTGAGGCCATATTGGGTTCCCAACCAATGGAACCTAGGTGGTCCCTGGGAGTTTGCTGTGATGAAGTTTGAACTCTGTGTTGTCAAACTGACAGTATTGCATTTTCAAGAATGGGGCACCAGCCGGATTAGAAGTGGAGATGGAAAAATCTGTTAATAGTTCTTTCATGTCCTCATTGAACAATTCTGATTCAAGATATTCTATAGGGCAGCCTTCCAAATACTGGAATGCAAGACATTTCCTTCCACATTCATCCTGAGATACAATGTTGGATTTATCCTCTAGTCTGTAACCTCAGGGTCTTTTATCCACTTTAAATCCTTTATAAAACTTAATGAAAAAAATTATATTTCATTTATTTGGTAGACACTTGAATTTTTAATGTACTGTCAATAAACCTCTGGTTTTATGTAGTATTTTTCCTTCAATGCATTCCTTAGAAAGTGGAGGCAGGAAAAATAAGCATCCTGCCCTCTGTGCTAGTTAGTGACAAAGTCAAAGTCTGGCTAGAAAACCTGGTCTCTGGTCTCTCAGGCTGCCCACCCCCAGATCCCATGCCTGGTCCCCTCTGCAGGGTGGCCCATACCACAGACATCCGGGATGCTATTGAATCCCATTTTGGCATCATCTTTGGTAATTACTGTAAGTCCTACTTAATGGAAGATTGTGGGTTTTTGCCCCTTTGACTCAGGAACATGAATACTTGCATTTTATTGTGGTCCTTTAGGATTTAGCATCCCTCCCTTCTTGCATCTAAGACTCGAGTATATGAGTAATTCCGGGGGGGGGTCAAGTGCATGTGTTTGTGGGTCTTTGTGATGGGATAAGGGTACAGCAGTAGTCTTCAGGATTTCATTTCTCTTTTCTCTGGTTTTATTTCAGGAAAACCAAGACAGAAATGGTAATGTTTCCAAAGCAAGTGTTGAAAAGCAAGGTATTTCATTTATCAGTTTACCTATTTTTCATTCGTAATTAAACCACTTTTTGGTTTTATTTAATATGAAATTAATATTTTGGAAAAGAAAATGCCGCCAGTCTAAAGTAGATGGTGCTTAAACTCTTTTCCTACTGTGCTCTCCAGAATGTGGAGGAACCTATTCCAGACCTTGGCTCTCTGTTAGGTGAAAAGTTTTATGTTAAGGTTGCAACAGTAAGAATTTTGTCTTGTCAATTTACTGTATCAGAGAGACCTTGAAAGTGTCCCCATGTAATACAAATACAACAATCAGGTGATCCAAAATGCATAGGAAGAAAATAAGAAAATGCTTAAAGTATGAATACCCAACTTTTGTATTAACAATCTGCAGAGATTGTGGTGGTGGAAAGCAGGTGCTGATGTGGACTATGGCCATGGGCTGCTGAGTCCCCTCGTCCCCATACGCAGACCCTGCCCCCAGTAGGGAGCTCAGCCAGGGAAGAAGAAAGGGCTTCCGGTTCTCCCCTATGCTTTCCTGGGTGCCTGTACCTCAGTGTTCTCCGTGCATTGGGAAAAGCCTGTGGTGGCTGCTGCCAGAAGCAGCAGATACTTTCATTCATCCAGTTGGGACACTCCTAGGTGGGGAGGAGCTCAAAGAGGTGAGCATCTTAGCACAAAGAAAATGGCCCCTCAGCTTTGCAGTCATGTGCCGTGTGCCTGCCTGCTTTAGGCAAGTGGGCATCTAGGACAGGGGAGAGGGTGAGTGTGATCCAGACATCATGCAGGTCTGTGCTCAGCTGGTGCCCAGATGTCTCTGTCCAGGAGTGCGTGCTTGGGAAATAAGTCTAGGCGTGCACACGCATGATTGCAGCATGGTGCATTTATGGTAGAAATAGAAACTGTCTGTGCCTCCAAAAAATTGGAGATGGATTAGGTAACTATGAAAAAGCCACACAACAGAATATTATACAGCCATTTTAAGTGAGTTCAAAGAACTTTTAATGAAATGAGAAAGTGCTCATAATAATAATCTCAAAAAAATTCTAGAGGTGTTGGGGGTGTATGGGTGGCTCAATCTGCCTTCAGTTCAGGTCATAATCCCAGGGTCCTGGGATCGAGCCCCACATCGGGCTGTCTGGTCAGTGGAAAGTCTGCTTCTCCCTCTCCCACTGCCCTCCCCTCTCCTCGTGCTCTCTTTCTCTCTTGCACGCAGCCTCTCTATCTCAAAATAAATAAAATATTTTTAAAAATTCTAGAAAAGAGAAACTGTAGATGCAGCATAATTCCTACCATGTCAAAAAAATCACACCTGTGTGTGTATGTGTATGTCCACACATATATACATAGACATCCAGAAAGATAGTAGAAGTACAGAACCCAAATTTTGAACAGGGAGGAGAGAGAGACTTGTTTCAAATTTAGTTTCTAGTTCTTTGTGACCATGTGACCCTGAGCAAAGTAATTAGTGTCTTCCACTTTTCCTCGCTTATAAAGGGAGGTTGAAATAGAATCTACAACCCAATAGAAGGAGATGAAAATAATGTCATCCAAAGCACCCAGCCCAGAGAAAGAGCTTACTTACTACGTTCGACCTGTTGTTATCAGCACTGTCTCTGGGTGCATGAGTGATACTTGTTTTACTTCTCATATCTTTTAAGTTTATTCTCACATGGATTTTCCAAGTTTTTTTTTTTTTATACTAAGATCACAATGCATCCAAAATTAAGAAAAAAAAAAAAAAAACCTTACTCTTTTAAAAGAATGAATAAAGTGACATTCGGAAAAAAACAGATTCTCAACGACCGGGAGAGGAATTGCTCTGCTGATGAATGAGGGTGGATTTTGAGCTCCAGAGCTCAGACGGAGGCTGCAGAGCACCAGACCCGGGCACACCTTCCCGAGTGAGCCAACCCAACAGCGTGCTGAACGCACCACAGGGTCAGGGGGTGACGTCCACTTTCAGACACAGTGAGGGACACGCTCAGACCCACACCACTCGCCTCTGCCCTGAAACCTTGCAGTTTCTCTCGATGACTCAGGCCCACGCCGTGCCCCACCCCTCGTGAGGTCACGTGGCTCGTGCCAACGCGGTGTGTCCCTTTATGCTGCTGTAGGTGAGTTGACACCGAAGGAAGCCGAGAGCGGGCAAGAGGAGGTGGCGGTGGACTGCACCCAGTTGACCTTCTTCCCTGCCTTACATGAGAGCCTGCACTCTGAAGACTTCTTGGAACTGTGTCGGGAAAGACAGGTTATTTTACAAGAGCTCCTTGATCACGAAAAGGTAATACAGTGCACCACGATTCTTCCTTAAAGATGATCAAAAATGAGGTCAAGCTTTCCTCATTCACATGGGGAGTGATCTTTCTCTTTAGTATAAAAAAAATGAGCAAAAAGAACAGGCGTGCTTCTAAATTGATGGGCCCAGAGCAAGGGCACAAAGCTGACAGCTGCTTGGAGATGTTTCAAAGATATAAATCAAGGCGCACCTGGGTGGCTCAGGTGGTTAAGTGGCTGCCTTTGGCTCAGGTCACCATCCTGGGGTCCTGGGATCCAGCCCCACATCGGGCTCCTTACTCAGCAGGGAGGCCACTTCTCTCTCTGCCTGCCTCTTCCCTTGCTTGTGTTCTCTCTCTCTCTGTCAAATAAATAACATCTTAAAAAAAGCTATAAATCAAGCTAATACACTTATAAAATATCCTCTAACTTCCATCACTGACCTTTATAAAACCTGGAAGACCAGTTTCAGATTTAGAATTCTTGATCTTGTTGTTTGGCACCTTGGCCCCCTGCAGGCTGTGTCTAGACCGCTCACCCTGCCACCAGCTTCCCCTGAGCCACCATTCAGGCCTTGGGATGAGTGCCGTTGTGGCCTTGGCAGCCCTCAGCAGGGTGGCCCTGGAGAAGATGAGTGCATGGGCCAGGGTCAGGCCGGGCAGTTAGCTGATCCATTATGCATCATGAAAGTCCCCGCACAACATGGCTCCACTGGTCCTCTGCTTAGAGTCACACGGGGATGAAGGCAAGGTGCTGGCAAAGCCACCTTTCTTTCAAGAGGTTGTGGAGATGAATCCATTTTCAAGCTCATCCAGGTGTTGGCAGAATTTGGTCCAAGAGCTTCTACGGGACTGAGGTCCCTGTTCCTTTGCTGCCTATCAGACAGGGATCATTCTCAGCTTCTAGAGGCCAGTCACATCCCTGGTCACTCACGTCCCAAAGCTGGCCACTGCAGGTCAAGCCCTCTCCCCCTTCAGACCTTGCCGGCCCCCTTCCGTCTGCCTGTCCCATCACATCTGCCCTCTTCAGCTGCGAAGGACTCATGGGAGTACCTCAGACCCCCCAGATCATCCAGGAAAATCTTTCTATTTTAAAGTCTGCTGATCTGTACCTTAATTTCTTCTGCAGGTTCTTTCAGCAGCACCTAGATTAGTGTCTGATGGGAACGTCAGGGACGAGGTTCTTGGGGGACATCTTTGGAATACTGCTTGCCAGTTAGTATCACTCAGGGTCCATATCCTACCTAATCTATGTCCTCCCTTCCAAGGGGAGCTTCTGTGGGCGAGCTGGCTCCCGTGTACTTCCCAAGGCCAGCCTGGGGCTTCCAGCCTCACTGGGCTGGGCGGAGGGCAACATCTGGAGTTTATCATCACAGCCAAGAGCTCGTCTTAGCCCCAGTAGACACAGCAGGTGGATGACCTTGGTAACTGTCCCGGTGTCTGAGAGCTTTATTTTTGCTGGTTGTCCTGCCCAGTGGCATTTCCCTCAAGGGTCCTGTCGGAGGCGATGGGGGCCGAGAGCCTGAAGCCCACAGGTGACTAATTTTGCCAGCCCCCCCAGAGACTGGACAGGACCAGGAAGAGACTGTTTTCCCATCCTCCCCTGCCTTGTACTTAAACTTCAGTCTTTCTCGGTCTCCACGTCACACAGCGGGAAGCCGTCAGAAGCACCACACGTGCTTGCTGTGGTTGCAGGGATCTCCAGGCTGTGCAGACAGGAGCGTGCCGGACCCAGCAGGGGCTGAGAGCAAGAGCAGTCCCACTTCCACTTAGCACTTGGTGTATCTCCTCACCTGCCTGGAGGGGACAGGCTGGGGGCAGCGGGCCCGGATGAATGTCAGCTCCCTGGAACCAGAGACAGAGTGGCTGTAAGGTCGAGGTGATCCTGCCATTATCTGGACATTGGGGTCTTGCACAGGCTGTTTTGATTCCCTTTATTGGGTTGTGCTTGTTGCCTTTGGTCTGTGGTCAATTACAGGAGGGGTTGTTTCCCGATTCAGCCTGCATTTCCCGGGATCAGTGGAGCCAAACCACTGGACAACTTGCTCCCTGGAGAAGGAGGTGTGTGAGGAGAGCAGCCAGGGCAGGCTCCTGATGGCGGGGGGCCGGGGACCGCGTGGCCGCAGCTGGCCTGACTCCTGGGGTGCTCCTGTGTGGCGAGGTGCTGCCCGGGTGAGTGCCTGGGCCCAAGGCGAGACTCAAGCGGGCGAGACTCAAGTGGCCTGAGTGGGGCCGTTGTCCTGGATGCGGTGGAGAATGAGGCCGAGCGTCCGAGGGGAGCCCGTGAGAGACCTGCCTGCTGGGATGGGGCCCCCGTGGGAGTCCTGCACCCACCACCAAATGTAACATTTTGTGAAAAATAGGAAGTTGCCAGGTTTGGGGCCTGGACTGATATGTGCTAACACAGAGGGAGTCCCTGTATTTGAAGCACGCCTCGGGAAGGAGCACGAGGAAGCAGGCCTCAGGAACCCGCGAGCATCCTGGGGCTGCAGAGTGGGAGTTGGGGCTAGACTAGGAGCTGTCCGTGGAGCAGGCCCTGGCTGGCAGGCTGTGGGTGTGGGGGGGCGACGGGCCCACCCTGGACCTGCCCTGACCTGCCCCCCTCCCTGCCCACCAAGTGCCCACCTAGCCCTCCCCCCGCTCGGCCGCCAGCACCCCCTAACCCATGGCTGTCGCTACGGCCTAGTCTTCCTGTGGTCTCGTGACAGGCAGAGACAGGCTTGCATTTATCCTTGACCTTCCCTTTCCTGACACGAAGCATTTATGTTTGGAAAGGGCTACGGACTGGAGAGCGCAGCTGTGTCGAGAGGCGCCGGCAGGGAGCCAGCCAGGGTGCAGAGCTCGGGGAGGGGGCAGGCGGCTTGCAGCCACGACCTGGGCCTGCGGTCCGGTCCCCGGGGCCCCGACTAGCAGGGGAGCACGGAGGGGCACGGCTGAGCGGGTCTGGCTCCCGCAGCCTGTCCACCACCAGCGCCAGGGAGGCTAAGGCCAGCGATCCGAGCCAGCGGGCAGCTGGGCGCAGGGCAAGTGCTCACACTGGCCCCACAGCCTCCCTTTGCTCTTTGTTTATCGCTATTATTGGCAAACATGTCACCGGCTGCAGGTCTGGAGCTCTTGCTCTGTGGGCTTTTCCTACAGCACTTCATCTAGTCTCACGCCTGGGAAGGTGGCTGAGTCACTTCCCTTTCCCAGGTGGTGACCGTCGAGCCTAGTGGGATCTGATCTCAGATCTGTGTCACTCGAAAGCTGTGTGGGTTTCCACTCTCTCCCAGCTCACCGTGTTGAGCAAGTTACCCTAACTCCCCACTGCCCCATTCCTGTATGGGGGCTCAGAGATATTGGCTGCAGGCCCTGTCGTGCTTTTTTGGTAAACTCTCTGGTGAGCTGCGGACCAAGCAGGCAGGCCTCCAGGTCCCTCACTGCACAGGGCACCTCTGCCCAGGACACACACAGCGTGCGGAGCGTGCGCCAGCCCGCCTGCCTGCTCGTGCCCTTGCCCCTGGTCCACCGTGGCCTTCATCTCCCGTGCGCTTTCCTGATTGTCAAGGACAGGAACTGGATATGGAGGAAGGAGGGACTGTTGTTGCACTGACCCTTGACCCATGAACATGTTCCAGCAAAAAGAGAGGAATTTGGCCCATGGCAGTTGTGTGTGTATATTTGGAAAGTCAGACTTGGTGGGGGGCGGGGGGGGATGGTATTTTCTGTCTTTCTCAGGCTGGCACTTTTTTGCCTGCATGGAGACATTTTTAACCAGCTCTGGTTGTAAGCTGAGGATTCCCCTAATTCAGATGTCTCCATTAGACCTTCTGGGTCTGTGCTCTTTCTAAATTTCTCAGCAGAAGCCCAGCCACGACAGGGGAATGGGGCGGGTGCGCAGCCATGCTCAGAGAACCTGCCGCCGACCAGCCATCGTGTAAACTGCACAACCCCTGGCAAGCCCCCGGTTTCTCCTCCCCCGCTGCCTCAGAAGTGCTTTACCAGAACGAGCTAGGACACTCTGCAGGTTATAACCTCTTTCCAGGCTTCTGGGGGCCTGTCCCTGCCAGAGGCGCTGGGGGGAAGCGGGCAGGCCTGGGGCTCCTGAGTGACAGCCACTTAACTCCTGTCTTTGTGTGGCGTGGGAGCGCTGGTCGCCCCCAGCAATACCTGGGACAGTAATTACTCTGTGCTACCTTTGCGTCATTGATTAATGATCCCCAGAACCCCAAACACATTTCTCTGCAAATAGCTCCATTTGACGTGAGAAGCGGTATATTCAATGCATGCTAATTGGGGGCCCAAGCAGCCACTGTGCTGTTGGGGGAGATCCTCGGTACCCCGCCACCTAAGCTGCTCTTAAAGCCGAGGCTCCCCTTGGCAAAATGGGCTTCCAGAATCCAGTCCAGACTCAGAGCTCAAGTGGCAGTTGATTTTGGTGTTGCTATGCTCTTTAATTAATTCTTTAATTCACTTGAAAAACTAAAATTATTTTTTTATACAAGCTCAGTGTAACGTATTAGCTTGAGGTTGCTTGCAAGGAATCAGGTCAAAGGGAGTTATTTTTGCTCTGGACAGCAGAGAGCAGCATCAAGCTCTTCCCAGGTATTTGGAGATGAGGCCATTTATAGAAAGTGAAGATGTGTGTGTGTTAACCTGTGTAGGTGGTAACTTCCCATGTAGGTGAGTGGCCAGGACTGGCTTTCTAAGATGCAGAGCTGTGTATGTCCCTACTTAACACCTTCAGCGACTCTATTTGGCGTATTTTGTGCTCAAGGCCACTCCCAAGCTGGTCCCACACTTCCCTGGGCTTGTGCACACACACGCACACACTCACACCTGATTTTTGACTCTAATTGTACACAACTGCTTATAATCTCCAAACATGTCCAGCCAGTTTAAGACTTCGTGTCTTGGAATACTTCTCCCCTGCCTTTGTCCTCTTTACTCCTAACCCCAGCCTTGGGGACACCTCCATGGGGACCGCTTCTATGAGGTCAGCCTGCCCCCCCCCCACACCTGTCTGGGCCAGGCCGCCCCCTCTGCGTCCTGAGTGCTGGTATCCCCCCTTCTCCATGCCGTGCTGGGACAGTGGATATTCTCTCTCCTGTTAGACCGCGAGCATGGTCAAGGTGTGCCTTGTCTGCCTCTGCCCCTAACAGTGCGTGGGACACACACCTAATATTCAGTGAGGATCTGGTAAAGGAATGCAGGAACGAATGAATGAGTTATGAGCAATATGCTGATATGAGGCGAGACCTCATCTTTCATAGTCTCACTGGTGTCCAGAGTCAGTTTCTCAAAGTGTGGTCTTCAGATGACCCGCATCAGAATCATCCAGGCTGCTTATTAAAATGCAGATGCCGGGTCCCACTCAGTACCTGCTGCCCCAGAATATCTGGGAATGTGGCCTGGGAATATGAACTTGAGCAAGCTGCCCAGATGATTCTCATTCACTCTTTGAATAAATGCCCTAGATGCCCAAGTCCAGGTTTTACGATTTCCAGAGCTGCCCTGCCTAGAAATGTACTCCAGTTTCAGACAGTCACCAATGAGCAATCTTAGTAAATGCAGCGTCCCTAGACTTTGTGTTTTGAATGGTCCTCAGTACGTTTTGCTTACGCTGGTGCGATCTCTGTCCTTTCCATCTGGTCTTGTCTGAGCCTGCCGTGAGAGGCCGGGAGGCTCAGCTGCTCGAAGTCTTGTCTGTGGAAGTGGCACATGTGGGCAGGCAGGGGGCATCCCCGCTCCTTGTCTCCGCTGGAAAAGATGAGCTGTTGTAACAGAACCATGCCTTCTGTTTCTTCTCAGATTTGCCCAATTGATAGAAAAATAGTATCTCTTTGTTGTTTTATGATATATTTTTGATCATTAAGATGACCAAATGCTCCATTTAAAAGTGATCAAGATGCCAGAGTTCACAGGTAGCCAACATAAATGGAATTTAAATCATCTCTCTCCTTCTTATACGTAACTTTTTTATGGCAATTGGTACGCTTTTGAAAATTAGAATACTTATTCCATATGCCAGTGGAACAGAATGCATTGATAGCAGGGTCTAGGCAAGCAAAAGATGTACAAAAGAGACATGTGATCCATGTTGAGTGGGGCTAAAGCTTTCTTTGCAGTAGATCTTGCACCAAATATAAGGAAATGTACACAGCATCTCTGTTCTGGGTTTCTCTTTGGATAGCTCCACCTCTCACTCTTTTTGCCCATCAAATTAGGGCATTACACTAACTTGCAGACTAATAATGCTGGAAGAACTTCAGAGGGCCTCAAGCCGACCTTCCCCTTTTGCAGATGTGCACACTGAAGCGTAACTCTAGGAGAGCACGCTGGTCAGGAGCTACCATGGAATGCCCTAGCAAATTGTTGCCCCTCTAACTTCAGCTCTGGGATTTTAGGATTTCCAGCCAAACTTTTCCTTATCATACATGGGGCCAGGTGTGGTCACATGCTCAGTGACCTACCTGCCAGACGTGATGATACATCATCTAGCCGACCTCAAAACAATTCTACTTCTGAAGCAGAAGTTCCTCTCTTTTTAAAGTGATCAATAGAATCACGGCACGAGGGATTTCTTAACCATGAGCAAACTTGGGAGGCAGCCCTCCCAGGGCTAATTTAAATGGAAGGGCAGGTAAGAGTTCACTTGGGTTCATTTTTTAGTTTTTAAAATGCCATTCTTTTCCAGCAGAATCAATTTCTAAGCTATTAACCCAGCTCTCACCAGACATTTTTCTTGTGGTTTGGTTTATTCTGGTTGTTACTTAATTCTCCCCAAAGGAAAACACCAGAAGCTCAAAGGAATGTGCTCCAGCCCCTGCTGTGGGCACCACAGAGGGTGGGTGAGGGTGGGGCTTCACAGGGAGGGCGAGGCTTGGAGGTACACAGGCCGAGGCTGGTGCCGGGGCTGTCTATGTCTCACTGTGTGTCCTTGAGGGTGAAGTCTCCTCTGTACAAAGGGATTAAGAGGAAAGGTTTAGACGGGCTGGCATCACAACCTCCTGATGGTGCTGGTGGGATTATAAATTGGTGCCACCTTACAGAGAAGCAGTCCAGCAAGAGAGGAAAATCTAAGTTACTTACACCCTTGATCTGCAGTCTGACTTCTAGGAATATGTCCTTCAATACACCATCCTATGTGTTCCAAGTGACATATGTCCAAGGGTGCTCACTGCAGCATTGCTTGTAATGTCCAGACATTTGTAGACAGCCTGGATCTGTAGGGGAATTGGTCAAATAAGTTCTAGTACATCTTTGCGAGGAGATACTCCATACCTACTAATAAGAGTGAGGCCACTCTGTAAGAAGGGATTTGGAAGGATCTCCAAGGTGGGCCATTTAAAGGAAAAAACGAGATGCAGAACGGTGAGCATAGGAATATGCGATTTATATAAAATAAGAAGGATATATAAACGTCTTATGGATTCACTGAATCTCTTTGTGTGGCTACACTGTAGGAGAGGTCCAGCTTTTCCCTACCCTCTTAGACTCTCCAGCTAGGCTGGAGAATTAGGTTGACAGAAGACACACCAACAGGATCATACAAATTTTCCTTTTATAGCTATGGGGGGGGGGGCTTTACAGGAAAATGAAGAACCCAAAGGGGTTAGACCTAAGTGCTTAAGTTGAACGAAGTGCAGATATTGTGAAAAAGTAACCAAAGTGTACAGGGAGGTGAAAGGGAGGTTTGTCCAACTGGGTTTATTTGTACAATTTTCTCTAGATCTGACCTCTCTGTCTCAGGTGCTGAGAATGTTCTTTTCCTCCTAATACAGGGCGGGCATTTTTCACCTGGGACTTCTCCTGCTTCCCCCGACCAAAAAATAAATAAATAAATAGAATAAAGAGGGGGTAAAGCAGAGTGCCCTTCCTGTACCTGCTGTTTTTTTAAATGTCTTTGACTCAAAATAGTCATGACAAAGTGGCATATTTTGGGGTGACTCATCTGCTATTCTCCAATACAATAAAATGCTGATGGTGCTTGCCTCTGAGGACAGCTTTCAGGGAAGCAGGAGGGCTCCCCTCGGTTGCCCAACTCCTAAAGTAGATGTAGACATGTATCTGCAATCGTTCCTATTATTATTGTTATTATTGGTTTTGCAGTTCGTCTGGTAGCAGTTCTTGTTAACTGTGCCTCTCCTTGCTTAGATCCCCACTTCTCTCCTTCCTCCCACTTGTCTCTGCCTGCATACTCCAAGCCGTCGTTCTTCCGGCGGACCGCAGAAATAGCCACGTGACTGATCACGTTCCCTCCATTCTTGGCTCTCTCCAATCTACTCTGCACCCAGCAGCCAGTGTCCTCTTTCAGAAGCACCCCTCCAAAGCTTCCTGTTGCAATGAACATAGAGCCCAGTGGTCTCAGCAAGACATCCCAACCCTCCTCTCCACCTCCGGATCTAAGCACACCTCCTTCTCAACTTCATCTCAGCTGCTGTGACCTCTTCTGCTCCTCAGATCTGCCCTTCCTGCCTCTAGGCTCTGTATTGAATGTTCTTTTCCTCTCAAATGTTCTCTGAGTTTTCCATGGCTGCCCCACTTCCATCCATCAGGTCTCAGAGTTTGCCTAAAATTGTATCCCCTCTAAGCTTCTGTCTTCCTTGTTGTGATCTCCCTCGTTTTTCTCTCTCGGCACGTATCACAATTTGTTATAGTTTATTGGTTGACATGCATCCTTACTATCCATCTTCTCCCCTGGGTTTTAAGCCCCATGAAGGGAAGGTTCTTATTTATCTTGTCCATCCCTCTATCTCTGGAGCCCAGCTCAGGGCCTGACATGTAGTAGGTGCTGAGTGCAAACTTTTAGACAGAGGGCCGTCGGGATGAATGAACACAGTTGGAAATGAGCCCACAGTGGACTCTGGCTCTGCAGGGGATGTGAGAGCTAGCTCCTCTGACATGGTGGGTGCAGGAGAGGCTGGGCAGCCAGCTGCCTGCAGGAGGCCTGGGTACCTAATCCCAGGGCTCTTAGCTAGTCCTCACTTAGGAAAAATAGTTCAGAGATGACTGTGGGCAATGCTTATCTTGGAACAAAAAAACCTTGGCAAATCTTCACTTTCTGGCCTTGGCCCTGACTTTGACTAATCCCATTTGGTGCATGAGTTGGATAACTGGTATTCAAGGGCTGCTTTCCAGATTCCATCACCGTAGTCCCAGCATCATTCCCAGCAGCGAGCAGGGAACTTAGTTTCAATCGCAGGCTCTGCCACTTACTAGGTGACTGATCTTTGGTAAGACTCTTACCTCTGGGACATTTTTTTTTCCCTCACCAGTAGTAAAACGTCCCTTGCTTGATTGTAAGAATTATATTGGTTAGCATGTGTAAAATGTTTACAGCGATTATATATTAGATAGTAAAAAAATTAAAAAAATTCAGTTCCTCTTTTGTGTAACTGGAATTAGCCTTACTCTTGGTCCATCTGGGATCCTGTCATCTAGAATTCATTTATTCCCTCACTTGTTCAGGGATTTATTTCATGTAAAGAACCACGGAGTCCTTACTTCATGCAGAAATCCGGGTTATACCAAGACACAGGTCAGGCTACCTGAGAAGCCAGCTATGGGCCAGAGATGTGCACGAGGGACATTCACTGGGAGTGACAGTCACAGAGTCGTGCAGAGGGAGAAGTACAACTCTGACGCAGTCTCAGCCAAGGCCCTGGGTGATTCCATGAGAGCTGGAGGTGAGGGGTGGGATCGAGGCACAGGATGACCCTTCCTACCCTGCAGGGACCGGTTGCTGGCTAGAGACTGCTGCTGGGAAGGGGGTGTGCCCTGTGGTCAGGCCTTCTCTCTAGCACAGGTGATTGTGGAAAGCTGCCAGAATTTCTAGCTGCTGCGAGAATGAACCTGAGTCTGGGGGAGTACGTGCCTTCTCTATGTACACCTGGACTAGCCTTGGCCTTGCAGGGACAGCAGGGCTGGTGTCACACTTTTGGTTCTGGATAGACTTGTTCTAGTCCTAGTTCAGGCACTTAGCTGGCCCCCCAACAGGCTCCATCACCTCTGTGACAGAGGGATGCCTGGTACCCCGAAAACCCTCCTCGCTGTTGACTACAGGTTGTGGAGGGGTTTAAAGTGAGAGGAAGATGGTCAACGTGCTCAATACAGCCATTAATACTCACGCACGTGTCTTGGTGGGGGTGGGGGTGGCCATGGGTAATTCAAATAACAAAACAGCATTTTTGGTGTAGAAGTGCCACCAAGACTATGAAGATTAGGGCAGCTCCCGCGCAGTGGCTCTGTCCCTCTAACAAGGGGCTGCTGTCACCTCCAGACCCTCAGCGGGCCACTCGCTCAACTCCCACTGGCCTCGTTCCCTCCATAGGAATGCTGGGCATGCCTCCCCTGCACGCGGACTGACTCTGACCCTGTCTCCCTGCAGGTGACACAGAAGTACTCCCTGGTGATTGTGCAGGGCCATCTGGTCTCCGAAGGGGTCCTGCTTTTCGGCCGCCAGCACTTCTACATCTGCGAGAACTTCACTCTTTCTCCACTGGGGGATGTCTACTGTACCCGCCACTGCTTATCCAAGTGAGTTCCCGACTTCTTCCAGCAGACTCTTCCCTGAGCCTCGACTTCCTTCTCGGCCACCCCCACCCTCACCCCTCCCACTCCTCCCACCTCAGAGTTACTGTGGGCTTTGTTTTGGGCCTGGAACCATGAGAAGAACCAGAAAAACCTTAGGACATGGGCATCCATGACGGTGGCTTCCCAAAGCTAAAATCTGGCGTGGGTAACAAGGAGGCAGCTCTTCATGCTTCATGAGACACAAGTGCACGAGGGGGATACAAGACAAGGGGGAATCTCTCCTTAGGTGGTTCGGGTGATTGGAGCCTGTCCCATCAGCTTACTCATTCAACAGCTTGATTGCCCATTCTGCATGAAGCAGCGCGCTCTGCCCCTCGTGCTGAGTGAAGCACACGAGGGCACTCGGCAGCACAAGCAGGTGCTTTTGGGAAGAGTTTGGAGCACACTGTTTTCATGGGACAGAATATTTGTCATGGCAGCACTCTTCTGGGCTCA
>CM053617.1:36476464-36543920 GCA_028646535.1 Procyon lotor | reverse complement strand
GATCCTTTGAAGAGAACGAGGGACAGCCTCTCTATGGCACTGTATTCTCTTCGCATTTATCTGAAATCTCATTCACGCAAAATGGAGGGACCTGGATCCAGCAATATCTGGATCCAAATATTGGATCCAGATGTCCAGAGACATCATCCAAAAAGTGACTGGGGATGTTCAATATCATCAGCAGAGACTTTTCCTCCTTACTAAACCAATGACATCAGGTCAATGCTCAAATGGCCCAGTATCTCCATGATAAAAGATGGGGGAGGTAGGCATCCCACCCACTAAGCTCTGAGCTTTACTAAAGCATGGGCATTGCAGGATTCAACTGGTGTTGTTTAAAAAAATGAGAACTTTGGGGATTTGGGCATGGTAGCTTCTGTCTTGGGACCCTCTTTTCCAGCAAATGTCTGGGGACTCTGATGTTTCAGGGAGGGTCCTAATCTGATGAGGTTGCTGTATTTGGTATCTCATTATAATATCTCATTATAATAAATTAAGTTATAATATTTCATCAGAAACCAAGGGGCCACCCTAAAAAGCAGAGAAACGTGAACTTGCAATCAAGGATGGCTGGAGCACAAGTTTGCTCTGTGTGACTTCCCTCTTTCCTGTGTATGGAGGGGCATGTGTGCGACCTGCACTTAGCAAGCCACTAATCACATTCCCTGAATCTAACCTGATGGAGAGAATACATTAAAATACTTGATCTAAAACACCTTTGAAAAAGGCAAAGTCAGCTAGAGATTTAAGTTACAGAAGGTTTTCAGAAAAAAAATCAGTTGTGATTTTTTTGAATGCAAAAGACACAAATCAATGTGTTAAATAAAGTGATCAAATAAGAACAAAAGCACAAAGCACAGTAGCAAACATATCAACTAAACGCTCTGTGTCATGTAAGTACTCTAACCTGGCAATGATTCAAACACGGAACAGCAGACCTGCAACTTTAATATATACCATTAATAGCAAAATGTCGGCTTTTATTGAAGAAAAAAACAAAAACTATGTTGCTCTAAGCAGTTTTGAAATGAATATCTAATTCAAAACTTCCCCTGTGCATGTAATTGCATGCTAATTTACATTTTAATTACTTCCTAAGAAATCAAAAGCATTTGTTGACAGTAGAACATAATGTCAACTTCACGGTGCACTGTTGGTGGATGCTTAATGAACTTAATTAGATAATTAGTGATGTTAATTATCCTTCTATTATGAAGATAAGGATGTATCACAAATGATGCACTTGGTAAAGAAACATCATTAAAGGTATCAGTGTTTGCTTTGTTCCTTTACTTCTATTTTTCAAACTCCTGGAACAAGGACTTTTGATAGACCAGTAACATTTAAGATTTCCTTAAGCTAGAAAGAGGAAAGCCACTGTCTCCAGCTGCCTGTGACTGTCTTTCCCTCTTGCTCTGGATAGTAATGCAGTGTGGGGGATGCTGCTGCTTTTTCAGACCTCTGCTGTTGGGACCTGTTGTCCTTGTTCACTTCTGATAAGGAGTTTCTTGTTCTGACCAGCTCCTTCCTGGTCACTGCTCAATGATGATGTGATGAGTGGCTTCTAACCTCAATTGTTTGAAGAATGATTTATAGGGGTGTGTGTGTGTGTGTTTGTGTGTGTGTGCGCGCAAGCACACATGCACATGCACCCAAGTGAGTATGTCAAGGGAATAGTGGAAATGAGAGAGGGCACCCTGATTGGGTGCCCAGACCACTACAGGGCAATGCACACGTGCACATGCACACACACACACACACACACGCACGCACAGGCGTTGCCCTAGCCTGGCTGCCTTCCCATGAGCCTACAACCCTCTGTCCCCACCTCCACCACCTGGACACCTTGCTCCCCTGGGAAGGTCCACGCTGAGTGTGGCATCGGAACGCCACTTCCCGCAAGACTGGGGCCATGATTCATGCTATGTAACTTCAGCTCTGGTGAAAAAGGAAAGTTCAGGGTTTGAGAAATAAGATGGTGGGACTCATCATTTCTCTTTCTTGCTCCCTAATAAGTCTACAACCTGGGTGTAATGGAAGTCCTTTCTGGAAATAATTCTAGTTCAGACATACCATGAAGAGCTCTAAGCCAGGTTGGGGAGAGTGACACTATTTTTAGGGTCACTTATCTCTGGAAAAGCATCAGGAGAAAGTAAGTCACTGGCAGCCTTGCCCATGGCAATTATAAAAACAAGATTCCATTTAGCCGAAGGCCTTAGTCACTGGGCTCACATCCAGAGAGGGATTTACACTTTTCAAAGTCTCTTTTTAAATCACACTTTCATTTGTGTCCAAGTGGTTTTATTCCTCTAACACACAACACAGTCCCATTTAATTACTTGCTCGCCAGGCTTTTCCCACCACCGAACACAATGGGGTTTTCCAACAACACAGCATTGTGAGTTCTCACCGAGTGCTTGATTTTAGGCTTTCTGAATCACTCTTCTCTTTCCTACGATTTCCAGTGGCTTTGCCTCTCTTGATTTGCTGACCGAGGCTGTCTCCCTGCCCTTCTGCCATGCCAGTGAGAACATACTACAAGGATCACACCTCTCTCTAGGTCATCCAGCCTAATTTTAGCATTCCTCATGTGTCTTAATTTCCCCTCAGACTAGGCCACCTGCTTCCACACATCTCTCTTAAAGGCACATTCATCTCCCGGGAAAGTTCTTTCTCTCTTGCCCGCAAATACCATGTTGAATTTACAACAAGTTTAAGTAAAAACAGCCCACATGATAATCTTCTGAATTTCAGATTTTTAAATTTTCCTACAGAGTTCTGACTGAAACTCTTACAGTAGACAGGCTCTGGGAACTCTGCCTTCTGTTTTCACAGTTGCGTTGTGACTTCCTCGGGTACTAGCTGCTACTCCACCACCGGATTTCCCTTCGTGTCAAAGCCTATTTCTTTCATTTTCAAAAATCTCTTCTCAGCCCTGGGGCTCTCCTGCCCCGTGAGCCTTTTCCCCAAGTGAGCGACAACTGAGCCTTCCACCGTAAGTCCTGCGCCCCCCCTGAACTCAGAAGCACCAAAGCACCAAACTCAAAAGCATTGTGTCCTCCTCAGTCCCTCCCCTCCTTCCAGAAACAGGGGCGCTGAGTTCTCAGGGGCTCATTGTGCCTTCAGCCTCCTCGGCAAGACCAAAATCACACAGCAGCAGGAGATGAGTACAAACACGCCGGAAAGACCAGGACCTGCTTGATCATCCCCCCAGTGGCTGCTAAAGCCTTCCCATTCTGCACACTTGCTTCCTTTTCTGCAATTTTTATTTGGGTTTTGTGGTTTCTTTAAAGAGAAAATAAGTATCCAGGAACAGTTATGCATGAGATGATATGATGTCTGGGATGTTGCTTCGAAATTATCCCGTGCAACAGGGGAAAGTGCGTAGTGTTAGAGACAGAGACAAGATTGGCCATGAGTTGAACACTGTGGACGTGAAGCGACGGATAGATACCTGGGGATCCATCTTATTATTTTCTCTACTGCGGTATATGTTTGAAATTTTTAGAAGAGATAATGGGTAAAGTGCTCAGAGTTGGAGGGTCAAAAATGCCATTTCCCTTGCCAGGGACCCGAGCCAGGGCTGCCCTTCGTTCGGCTGCCTCTCCGCTGCTGGCCTCAGCCCGCCTCTCCTCCTCCACCAGGCGCAGGCTGCTCTGGGGCTGGGGCCAGGACCGTGGGCCTGGGCACACGCTCAGGGAGGTAGCCAATGGCAAGGCTGCGGTCACCCTGCCCACACAGGTGTTTGGTCTCTCAAAGTTCCCACGCGGGTGCTCGGATGGTCTTACTGGAGGCCCTAGTGGGAGCAGAGGGCTCACCCACAGGGCAGCTGTTAGAGACCAGGGACGTTGGAGCAAATGTGTCTCACTTCGGTGTCCTCTGGCTGTGGTGCTTTCTCATCCCTTCTCTTAATTCTCATACAGCCCTGGCTTCCCTACCTGGGCCATTTCCACTTTGAAGTCAGCAACCGGAAGCTTGCTCAGCTAACCTCAAAAGCCACAGAAACGTGGACCTTGGGCCTGGCCCTGCTCCAGAGGGTCTGACTTCTCTAGAAGGCCCTCAGCTTTGCTTGGAGGCAGTGTGTGTCTCCCTCCTCAGGTGGGGTCCACCTGGCCCCCGTATGGAAAAGCTGCCCACACATGTACCACTGATCCCAGGAGGCAAGTGGGGTGAAATCCAGCTCACTTTTGCTGAACAAGACACAGGTCAGGCAGCTGTGCCCACCCAGACTAGAAGTGGCCCTGAACTTTTACAGGCTTTTACAGGCTAGAAGTGGCCCCAAACTTCCAACCCTCTTCCTCTGGCTCGCTCCTCCCATGCTCTGCAGATCCAACAGAACCATGTGAATCACACGCCTGCCGCACCTGCCACAGCCCAGTGTCCTTTCTCCTCTCTACCTGATGACAAGAAGGCCAGGGCCTCTGTCTGTGGCAGCCGTCTTCTTTTGCTCATCCCAACCTTGGTTCAACAGAATTCTCTTGTGTGTCTTCTTTGATTTCCACTGCTCCAACTCCTGCCCCTGCAGCCTCCATTATCTCCCATCTAAACGATGCCACAGCCACCAGCCCGGTCCCTCCCTTGGGGGCTCTAACCTCCAATCTTACCCCTACAACAGAAACGTACTACTTCCCCACTGCTTGAGCCCTCACTTTGGGTGCATCCAGCATGAGCCGGGGTATCCTCCCTGCATCCCGCCGTGACCTTGATCATCACCTCGCTCACAGGCCTCGCACCCACCATCCTCACAGCTGCCCCCCCCCCAGCCTCCCATGTTCTGTCTGCCTATTTTCCATTTGCTAATGCTCTTTTTTTTTTTAAAGAAAAATATTTTGGAATAATTCTGCATTTACAGAAAAGTTGCAAAGATAGTCCAGAGGGTTCTGTCAGCCCCTCACCGGCTTCCCCATAATGTTAACAACATACACTGCCACGGTGTGTCTGTCAGAGCTAAGAAACCCTCACAAGGTGTTGATGTTTTTTCAACTTATTGTTAAACAAGAAAGTCTAAAACTGAGTCGGCAAGTTGCACACAGTGCTGGAGGAGGAGGAACAATGGCTGGCCAGGGTATACACTCTGGGTAGCTCTAAACTGAAGGTGGACCTGAGGA
This sequence comes from Procyon lotor, assembly GCA_028646535.1. NCBI lineage: Eukaryota > Metazoa > Chordata > Mammalia > Carnivora > Procyonidae > Procyon > Procyon lotor. The sequence continues at coordinate 36,538,812 of CM053617.1, read as the reverse complement.
CGAAGCTTCCAGGACGCCATCCTTGGCCTGTGGTGACCTCAAGGGAGCCTAAGGTCCCCAGTGCTGTCCAACAGGCTGACCCCCACAGCCTTCATTCACCCCAAGAGCGGCCACAACTTCACCATCTGATCCCAGAGGGGCCTATGATGGGGTCAGGAGAAGAAAAGGAAGAAATAACCTCCATCATCCCAGCCTTGCCCCCAAGTTCAGCTCACCTGCCAAAAGGAAAACATTTTCTGCTGAAAACAAAGATAGGTAAGAGGCATTGGAAATGGCACGTCGTGTGTCTCGCTCCAAGGAACAATTTATCAGTGCTGCAGAGCTGTCAGCCGCTGACATGATAAGGAATAACACCAAATGAATAATGTTTCCTCCAAAACCAACTCCTTTAATTACAAGCCTCTTCTTTCCAGAAGAGAGACAGAAGATGCAGAAACACCAATTTCATGCACTTGTGCCTGAATAATGTCTCCATGCTGCTTTTTCCAGATGGCGACCTTCTCACTGGAGGGACTAATGATGTGGGCATATTTAGGCAAAAACCAATAACGGAGTCTTTAACCTTCAACAACAAAAAGCGTGTTGTACAAAATGTTCCTTGGGATACATTAGAAAATATCAATTACATTGCTCACTGAGGTGTAATCAGCTGTAATAATCAAAATTAATTTTTAAAAATAATTAAACAGACCCCAGGGCAAATAGTTGATGCTCTTCTCCTATGACATCACAGTCTACATATGTACCTGAGAAGTTGTGCCTTCTGTTAGCAACAAAGGCATCTCGCGAGGATGAGAGACGGGTGGAGGATGGGAAGGCTGCTGAGTTTCATCCCAGAGAAAAGAGGGAAAGCATTTGATTCCCTTGTGCATACAGGGCCACAGGCTTTTGTTAAGAGCCTCCTCTGCACCAGGCACTGTGCCCAGCCCAGATCGAGTTACTGGTATAGGATGCCTCAAAAAAAAGACACAGTTCATTTTTAAAATTAAAACATAAGTCTACTTTGTCTCAAAAAGCCCACAGGATGATGTAAACTGAAGATAGGATGACTAAATCAGATCAAAGAGAGACAAGGTTCCAACAGAAAGACAGAAGCAAGGAGAGGGGTGTGCGCATGTACGTGTGTGTGTTCATGTGTTTTGCAGAATTTTATGGTGCTGGTGTGTGTGTACTTACAGGAGCCGGGTCCCAGTCACCTCTCTGAGCTTCTGAGTGCCCAGACGACTGTGCCGAGAAATGTAATGGCTACAGAAGTTCTGGTGTTCACCAGTTGCTCTGGGAAAGCACAGGTCTTCCTGCTGGTGACCGCTGAGGGAGCCGTCCCCTGGGGTTGCCCTCTCCCCACTTCAGTCCGGTCACACTGTTCTTTGCTGCCTTTGAACACCCTACCCCACGCCTGTCTCGGCACTTTGTCTGATGGTCCTCTCTGCCTGACCACTCTTTCCAGAGTCTCTGCCTTATTTCTCTCCTCCTCCAGCCCCCTTCCAGAGAGGGCTTCTGACCACTTTCATGTAAGCAGTCACCTCCCACTCACCCTGCTCTATTTTTCCTCATTGCGATTAGCGCCCTCCATATTTACAAATTATTTATCTGTTTATTTTCTATCTTCATTGCAATCAGCACCTTCCATACTTACAAATTATTTAACTGTTTATTGTCTATCTTCACCCCCTAAAATGCAGTTTCCATGAAAGCAGAGAATATGTCAGATTTTCTCTCTTCTGTAACCTCAGGGCTTACAGAGGGTACAAAGTAAACACTTAAATATTTGTTGAGTGAATGAATGAATGAATGAATGGAGACCTCAACTGATGTAGAAGAGAGTATCTTCAGCAGCCTGTCTTCACCAAAGACAGAGCCAGTTTAAAATATTTTTGCCTCCAGATCTCTCAGTGTGAGCCCAGAGCAAACTGCTGCAAGCCATTTGTGGACCTGCAGAGGCCTCAAACATTGCCATCTATTCCAACTTCTTTCAGATAAACCATTTCTCAACCAATCTCCCCAGGACAGCTGAGCCGTGCCGATGACAGTGACCTGGGAGGGGGTGGGGGACTGACAAGAGGTACATCAATAGCATGCAAGGGTTCCCATGCAATGCACACCCATGCCCAGCATCCCAGCCGTCCCTTCCCCGGCTGCCACAGCCAGACTGAACTGACCCCCTGGGGTCAGAGCTGACTTGGTCAAGGAGCAGAAGTTCCAGAGTGAAGCCAGAGGAAGAAAGGCTGGACCCCTCCTCATAAGGAGCAGGTGCTTGGGTGCAGTGCAGCCATAATACCTGTGAGATGGTCCTCCCTTTGCTGAGCCCACCCATACAGCTCCCACTGAACTGTGAGCTAGGACTCTTTGAGCACACCTGACTCAAAAGGAGTGTGGGGACAAGGACTGGTTTGGCTTTTAATGCTATAAGGAACACCTACCTGCTCTCGGAGCTCAAGGGGAGCCCATATGCACTTCAAGTTAAAGCCAGCCTAAAAACTGGCTCCCCTAGATGTCATCTCAACTGGGAAGTCACATGCATAACCTTACACGCTCAGAAGAATATGGAATCAGATCATGTCAAGAAACAACAGAGAGCAAAGACATTCCTCATGAGGTTTAGAATAAATGCCTGATGCTTCTCTAAGGCAATGGGTCTGAGCTTACCTCTGTCTTGCACTCAGGGTCCTTGACCTGCCGCCCGGGCATCAGCCTCATGGCCGAAGACAAGCTACCACTCCATGAAGACACTTTGCTGTGGTGTCCCACACTCGAGCGACTGGTCAGCGACTTCTTCTCAGACGCTAGGAACGGGGAAGCAAAGACTGTCAGAGGTGAAGTCGAGAGGAGAGCACACACTAATCTACAACTGGCTTGGCTTTCAGAGGGCCAACCAGGGGCACAAGCCCAGTGAGCCACCTCCAATAGGGACAACAGCCCAGGCTACAAGCATGCATCACCATCTTCTAAGCCATAGAGTGTGGGTTTCAGGGTCACCAGACCTGGCTTAGACTGCTAGGTCCACTGACTCAAAGTGAGATGTGGACAATTAGGCTAAAGTTCCTGTGTTCTCATTCTGTAAACTGGGGCTAAGAGCATCTAACCTCACTCTGGTGTCATGATGAGTAAATAAGATTATGCATTTAAAACATAGGTTTTAAATTTAAAAAAATTAAAGGACCTATATTTAAAACACAGGTCATCAAATGTACGGAATTTTCAATATGTGATGGTTGGCAAAAAAGAGAGTCGTTTGTAAGCAAGTCCTGAGGTCCATCTCATCGCTTGATGCACAGTATGTGTATGGGGATATATGTCCTTTTTCATTAAACTTTTTCCTGAAATGGAATCTGACATCTTGACTTCAAATTACATATGTATATACATAGACATATACATACATACATATTTTCCAGGGCTAGTTTGGAAAACCAATGAAATAAAAGTTCTGTGTCTCCAGGCAGTGTGGGATGACACACATGGAAATAACTAACTCTGGAATCACTGGGAATTTTGTGATGCTGGAAGACTTAAAACAAGTACATGAGCTGCAATTTAGGAGTGATGACCGCTGGCTCAGCCAGTAGAGTGTGGAACTCTTGATCTCAGGGTTGCTAGTTCGAGCCCATGTTGGGTGTTGAGATTACTTAAAAATAAAAAATTAAAACAACATTGCTATAGCTGTATTAACTCATATAAAGGGGAAAATGTTGAGTCACTAAAAGAATTCAAGGATCATTAATATCTTAGGGATGAAAACTTTCACTTGGAACATGAGGAATCTGAGGCTCCAGGTCACTGCTTGACTTGGTACAAGGTTTCAAAGCTGGTAGGTGAATATCAGGGCAAGACCTAGAACTCTAAGCTCTAGGCTAGGGTTCTAGACTAGAGCTCTGACATGGTATCCACTTTCTCTAAGCGATTCCTAGAATCTGCTTGCATCTCCGGCCTTCCTTTCACCTAGGATACAAAGCAGCCTTCATTCTTTGTAAGTAAAGTTTCATGAGGTCTCAGTGATGTCCATCCCACCCACCAAAGGGATGAGAGAGAAGATGTGGTTGGAAAAGGCTCTGGGCCCTGAGTGGAACTCTGGGAAAGTCTGCATCTATGAGACCCAGCAGTTCTGTTCCCTGAAGCCAAGTGGACAGAGACCTAAGTAATGCTGCCAGGCCTTGAGCATCGTCTCCTCCCAGAGTGGGGTAATCTCTTCAATCTTCACTTCACTCTCTCCAGGTTTCACAGAGAGATCAATCTTGCAGGTGTCCTCCAGCTCCTGCCGCCTCTGTGCCACGAGCTGCTGCCACAGGGTTCGCACCATCTTCTGGATGTTGTGCTGGACTAACAGAGAGAACACATCACACAGTCAGGATGGCCTAGGTATCTCTCCCAGCAAGGGCCAGGAAATGGTGTAGCATGGCTACTTTTATTGCATCTCTCTTGAATAACACTTCCTTGCAAGCTCCGGCCAGAAAGCAGTCAGTATGTAGACAATGCTGTCAATTTCCAAGCGAGCTGGCCTTTTCCCCACCCCTAACTGCCCACCACCAAGTCCTGCCTGCCTCAGATGTTCAGAGCTAGGAAACATGATTGATGGACACAAGGAGTCTCTTTCTCCTACCCCCCAATTCCATTAGATACCGAATAGAGTAATACCTGGGTAAGCTCTATCTAACCAAATGCCACCTCCCCAAAAGCTCCTTCTAACCTACTTTTTATGTTGGCCCCTCAAAGGAATGGATACCAAGCCCAAAACCATGGCTAGGGACCCAGGACTCAAGCCACTCCTCTTTCCTGACACTGAATCATGCTTCCCACCACCCACCAATCTCAGTGTCCCAGATTTGCCCAGATATAGACCAATCTATCAGGCCAGTTCTACCTGCTGTGCCCCATAATTATAGTATCCTAAATGCCAAGTGCTACTGGATCTTGGACCACTGAGTCACTCCTCTATAGCCCATGTTTCTTGCTCTATGGAGCATTGCTCCATCCACTTTACCAGCCAAACCCCAAATATGAATGTTCATGTTGTAATTAACACTGTGTCAGAGTACACTTTAAACTCACAATATTTTAAGCACTGGCTTTGGTCACCTATGTGACCAGAAGACAGAGGCCTTTGGGCCCACTATCTGGTATCAGAAGGTAAGTGGCACGGTTGGCAAACCAAAGTGGTGGAAGCAAGTCTGTTGAAGCTTCCTGGATCAAAAGAGAGCAATTCCTAAACCCGTGGATCTGGCTGTATTTTTTTTTTAATTGCTAATCCCTTTAACTTGATTTGAAATTAGCAAATCCAAAAATTAACTCCATTGAGCCAAAAATCTCATAGAAATAAGGAATTTATTTACTCCACTCCCACTTTTTAGAGAAGAAAGTTGAGAGAGAGCTAGTTTGAATGATGTGAGATGGTATTCCAGTTCCCCTGAAGGAAAATTCAGGAGACCTCCTGAGAAGTGAAATCGCCTTATGGTAAGGCCCCCTGGAATTCTGTGGTAAGTCCACCCAGTTCTTAGTCTGACCAAGTCCCACAGAGTTGAAGAATGCAACCCAGAATTTACCACCACCCATCCACTCTCCCCAAAATAAACAACAAATATAATGTACCATCACTCAAACTGGGGAAGTCTTCCTCCCCTTTTTCTCTCCCTTCTTCATTTGGAGAAAGAAAGACTTGATGATAAGGAGTCATTCGAGGCTTGGGTTCCAATCCAAATCCTTCCGGATAACTAGGACATAAGAGATTTTTCACTATAAACTCCAGTTTCTCTGGGATCATTCTTTATTACAAATAATCATCCTCCAAACTTAGTACATATCAATTGGAAAATATCAATTGGAAAAACTTGTCTATTTGAGCTAAAGCAAACACCCCGTGACAACTTCCGTGACAGATATTAAATAATTAACAATAGGGAAAATTCCAGTCTTATTAAATCTAATCCATACTCCCAGCAGGTCCCCTGAACCTTCTCCTGGTTTCCTAACTATCAGAACTGGTCCCTTGTTTTTATAGACACCCAAAATATTGAACTCTGCCTTTTTTTGGCATTGATCTCATCCCCCCTGGAAGTGGCCAGGCTGGCTTCATGGGCCCATGACCTGTGCAGTTTCACAGGGTCCACACTTGGAAAGGTTCCATGCTTGGGCTCTGCTGTCACTGTCTTGAAATCTTAGTAATTTTTGAGCAAGCTCCACATCTCCCTTTTTCCTGCACATCATGTAGTTGGTTCTAAGTGGAGGCACAGTGGTTTCCATCTAGGTTCCCCAAGCACCATGGGGCTCCTAAGCATGTTATCATCCATGTGCCTTCTTCTCTGGGCCCCTTCAATCAACTACGCAGAATAGACACTCAGTACCAGTGTGTGGATTGAACCAAAAATGGCAAACAAGGAGATGAAAATATACCATCATAGGAGAATGTCTTTTCTTGAAATTTCTAGAATAAAAGTCCTTTTGGATTTGGAGGCCATTTAGCTAAACAGAGAGATCTGAGGAAGGTGGAAATCCTAGCATATATATAAGCACTCCTCTGTTGTTACCTTGCTTCCAATATGGGTAGGCTTCGTTCTTAAAACACAGGCCACAGAGCAGAACCTCCCAACTTAACCCACCAGAAAGGGATTCTTTTATATCAAACAAATAACATGACAAGGGCCTCCTCTGGCCTAGAAGTGTTTTCCAGTGATTCCCAGAGAGTTTTAAGACAAATCAAGTTGAGTTTCATAACATTCAATAGTCAGTTTGACAGGATTTTTGGAATTTTTTTCAAGTAATAAAACATAATCTGTACGGGGATTAAACAACAACAACAACAACAACAAACAAGAACAAATTATCATATCACACAGCCCTCTTTTCCTCTATGCTCAGCATGGCTCTACTAATAAGAGATAACATTTGTAAGCAGTATGGTGCCAAGCCACTGGTGATATAGAATATCTACAGAGAAAAAGAAGAAAGTGCATATACACAGAGAAATCTAACATATTTTTGAAATTGCGGCTTTAAGAAAATGATTTAAATAAACTTAATTCAGGGGGTGCTTGGGTGGCTTAGTGGGTTAAGTGTCCGACTCTTGGTTTCAGCTCAGGTCGTGATCTCAGGGTGGTGGGATCGAGCCCTGGGTCAGGCTCCAAGCTCAGTGCAGGGTCTGCTTGTCTCTCTCCTTCTTCTCCTCTCTTACTTCTCTCTCTCTCTCTCTCAAACAAATAAAATCCTTAAGAAAGTAAACCTAATTCAGTTTCTTTTTATTATTTCTTATACAAATGTACTTATGGATATCATTTTATATTATAAATTGTGTGCATATAGAAAATTATGTCTGGCTTGTATGATACAATTTATTACATGTTTTCACAGTGTAAGATTGCATTTATCAAATGTTAATGCATCTGAAATCGAGCTGCATCATAAAATCAACGCATATATTCAGTGTTGGAGCTTTCTGCCCCTAAAATGAAATCAATAAGCTACCTTACAATGTGAGAATTGTGGAAATGCGGTAAATTATTATTCCATGATGATTCTAGAGGCTCAGTTACATGGACGGATTTGAGGACAATCTACTATACTGTCAAACACTGCACATAATTTGGACAACCAGATAAACAAAAAATATATATATCATTCATATTGGCCCCAATCAAGTGTCCCTCTAAAGTTTGCTTTTCCGCATGGACCACTAGCAGGCAAGGAAACAAGTAGGCAGCTCTTACCTTCTCTCACTGAGCAGCAAAAAGCAATGCATGAGACACAGGAGGAAGCTGACATTGGAGTTATAGGTAGCGAGGATAATGTCCCAGTGTTCCTGTAGGAAGCCCAAGATGCTGAGAAGACTGAGGCACTCGGAGAGGGATTGCTGGGGCTTGGACAGGCAGTAAAGAATGACTTTATTTAAACTGCTGTATAAAGCACTGACGACAGCATCCCTTTGAGAAGAGGCATTCTCGATGACCTGTGCCATAAAATAAGCACACATACACACACACATGTTTGTGAACACTTTGCAAGTTTTAGATACTGACCCAGTTAACTATGAAAACGACACAATCTTAGATTCCATTCTGTATTTCAAAAAGTGATGTGACCTAAACTTCAAGTAGGACTACTTTCCTCTATGTTTGAGCTATTTAAGTGATTGATCACTAGAGTAAATTCAAACATCTGGATTTATCAAACACTTGTGCAGAAAAGAATTTTTTTAAAAATTAAAGTTAAAAATTAAAAAAAAATAAAATTAGAAAAAGAAAAGAAATTAAAAGTTGACCACCAATATATTATAAAAATAGACAGGAACCAGAAATTTCTGAAATGCTGATAACATGGTTGACACTCAAAATATATTAATAGCATTTAATTTTATAATATATTAGTAACTATGAGTAGTAGTTATGTGTAGAGTGTTTACAATATTCTAGTTATCCTATTAAGTATTTTTGCATCTGTTTACATGAATTGCCACATTTAAACATCATAACGACATGAAGTGAGCACTAAGATTATCCTACTTAAGGGATAAAGAGGCTGAGGGTCAGAGAGGTCCAGTGGTCATCAAAGGTCAAAACCACACCAGACACTCGAGTCACGCTCTTAACCACCATATCATCTAAAGTAGATGGGAGGCCAACAAATTTAAGTACATAAGAAACGTAGAGGTGGGGGAGGCAGAAGGTCCTGATTCGTAGCCTTAACACTGAGGGGTCCATCCATCTATTTGGCTTCACTGCTTTACTGTTAACTAATAGATTAAAAAAAAAAAAGTCCTGGAGCTCTAATGCACAGCATAGTGATTATAGACAACAGTACTGTCCTATAAACTTTAAAGGTGCTAACAGATTAGATCTTAATTGTTCCCACCACAAAAAAGAAAAGATAATTATGTGACTTGATAGAGTTGTTAACCAACACTGCCATGGTTATCCTGTTGCAACCTATAGATGTATCAACTGTGGCATACCTTAAACTTATACAATGTTATATGTCAATTATATCTCAATAAAAATACATTTAAAAATTTTAAAGAATCCATAGCCAATAAAAATAATAAAAATAAAAAATATTTAAAAATAAAAAATATAGATAGATAGATAGATAGATAGATAGATAGATAGATAGATAGATAAAAAGAATCCATAGCCAAAAATTATGTCCAAAATGTTTCAGTCTGTTAGAAAGATCATCTGTTAGTTATAGATTGCTCTCTTAGAATTGCATAGGTAATGTGTTTATACCCATGAATTTAGTTTTATTTAAATCTGCTGGAAATTGGGATTCGTGTTTTTAATCACCATCCTGTCTTGCTCCTCAGATCGGTCACATCTGTCACCCTGAAGTTAAGATCTATGAGAGTCAAAGGCAGCGAGAAGGAGAGAAGGATGGCGAATGTGTGCAGAGCAGAGTCAGGCCCAGCCTCCCCCTGGAGGCACATCAGCCCCAGGGGGGCACCCATTCTTTGATGTTAGCTCCGAGTGTCTGCTTTGGCCACTGGGGAGCTGCTGTGACTAAATGTTTCCCCATGAAACACCTATGTTGAAACCCTAGCTTCCCACTGTGATGGCCCTTGGAGACGGGGTCTCCGGGAGGCAAGTAGGTCATGAGGATGGAGCCCTGATGGTGGGATGAGTGGCCTTGTGGGAAAAGACAAGAAAGAGCTTGTGTCCCTTCTCGCTCCATCGCATGAGGATGCAGTGAGGAGATGGTCATCTGCAAACCAGGAAGCGAGCCCTCCCCAGACACCAGATCGGCGGGCACTTTGACCTTGGACTCCTCAGCTTCTAGAACTGTGAGGAAGAATGTTTGATGGTTAACCACCCAGTCCATGGTGCCATCATCATGGCCTGAACTAAGACGGCAGCTCAGTGGCTACTCTCATTTCTCAACACAACTTTCCAAGAATCTGATTTTAATCCCCTCAGAGCCAACAAGGCATATTTCTCCCATCTTGGGGTTATTCTAGAGGAAGCATCTGACTACCTTCTTATCAGGCTTGCCCTGAACTGTGCATCAGCCAGACTGACTATCACCCTAGCAACTAGGCCAAGGCCCCATCCTGGGGTCTGCAGGTGACTCCGCAGACAGAAGTATTCTGGGGACACTCGTGCCACTCTCCCTAGGAGGTGTGAAGAGGAAGGAGAGTGGCTCTCCTGGTTCTGCTGCAGAAGGCATGCCAAGGACCCCTGGCAGGCATTTCTGGAGGCAGATTTCAGCTGTCCAGCCATCACAGGTGCCCTGCTGGCTGGGACCGCCCTGCACCAGCATGAGCTCCTCACAGAGGGAGGGTTCAAGGAAAGAGCCACTTGTCAGGAAAAGTCTCTAGAACGGAAGATGAGGACAAAGTAAAGGGTTCCCCTCCAGAATTTTGAGATTGTGTGATTCTCTGTGTGTGTACACGTGTACAAGAAAAAGTGTGCATGCATGTACACACACACTTACATCTGAAGGCGTGCATTTGCTTGGGTGGGTGTGTATTTAGGTTGACCTGAGGAGAGAAGGAGAACACACGCAGGAACAATAGAACTAGGAGGAAACACTCATGAAACTTCAGGAAGGCCCAAATACGACCCAGACGTACATATGAAGAATGAAATGAAATAAGCCTTTTGGCAATAAGGACCCTTTTGGCCCTTGGTTGATGGGGAACGAAAATAACTAGGATTAAACCAATAATCACAATGCAAACCCGAAGTGGGAGTGTAGAGTCTAGGAGGGGACCGAGCTCAGCTGCCAGCACGGGAGGGTGCCGCTCCCACTCCCTGAGATGATCTCGAGTAGCCTGAGTTAAGAGCCCTGAAGGGCACTCAACACCCACCAGGTACAACCGGGGCCCTATAGGTCCTCCTCCTTCCTCCCACCCCTCTCAGAATCGATTGTTAGGAAGGACAGCGGCTCCAAGTGGACCAGCTAGACAGCAGCCAACAGTGAGTCATACAGACACTTGGTGGGTCAGCAGGAACCGCCCCCCCCCCACCATGCCCAGCCCAGGATTCTTACCACCACGATGCGGTCTGTGATGAAAAGAAGAATGTGTCTGGGATCTGCTGAGAACATCCCACTGTACAGTTTCTCCACCAGCTTCTGGGCGAAGTGGGAGACGTTTGCAAGTGAAGGAGTAGCAGCAGCTTCTGCATTTGCCTGAGGCTCCTTATTGCCTGGGAGCAGCGGGGGGGGGGGCATGGCGGTGAGGACACAGACCATGTCTGAGAAATCATCAGAGTCCAAATAGACTTCTCTCCACAGCGGTCTCCAAGCCCCTCACGGCAACCAACCACAGCTTACTCGCCTCTGTATACTCCAGTGTAACCTTCTGTATACTCTGTTGCTAGAAAATGGGGTCTTGTACACAGTAGGTGCCCAATGAATACACATGCTTTTCAAAGTAAGTTGGTCTTGAGCAATTTTGTCAGCGACATAAACCAAGTGGGGAGAAGGCAAACCAGGGGCAGCATTTCTTCCAGCATGCAATTGGAAGGAGAGTGGAGGAGAACTTAAGGCCTAAGGTAAATGGGCAGGTTGTCATGGTGACCCAAGGCCCTGTGGCTACAGGAGGCCGAGGGTAAAGCTATAACATTGATCTGTCTGTGCTCACCACCATGACAGGCACCTCGAGTCGAGGGGATGTGATGATCTCAGCTAATCCTTGTGAGAGCCCTCTGAGTCACCATGGTTGCCTTCCTCACTCACAGCTTTAGGCACCTGCCCTGAGTCACCACCATCTAGTGACAGAGCCCAGAGCAGAACTGGGAGGACCAGGTTAATGCTTTTCACTGCACTACCTCACCACCCTGCAGATGCTCCCCAAGAAAAGCCAAACAAAAGTCAGGGTTGCCACACTGTAGGGCAAGGAAGAGTCTGGAAGATGAGCCCTGTCACTAAGGATTCCATGGCTCAGAAACCACAGAGAGGACTTTAGTGCAGTCCTGTGGGGAAGGTAGGGCTCCCTGGAACTAAGTATTCTGAAGGCAGCCTCAATCTCAACTTCTTAGGGGCAAAGGCAGCATCTTCATCCAGGTTCCTCTGCTGAAGAAACCCTGGTTGTGCCCAGTCTTGGGTGCAGAGAACAAGATGCTGAGCAGGAGAAGGTTAAATTCCAGCGGCCATCTTGACCTCCCTCAAGGGAAGAGGCCAATCCTACTGAAGCCAGAGGAGAATGGAGTTGGGCTCAGAGGCTTTTTGTCTCTGAGTGGCCCAGTGATGGCAGCAGTGTCATGGAGAAGGGCACACATGCCTTCCCTGGAGCCTCTAGGCAGGGTCAGTGAGGTCTCTTTGTGGATTTGTGGAAGCAATGATGTGCAGGTGGAGAGTGGCTTCCATGGCTCCCAAGGGGCCCTGCAGCCCTGTGAGCCAGGTGCTGGCTTTCCTGCTCAGCTGCCGGAAGCTCTGTGTCATAAAGGAGAACAAGGTCACCCCCACTCACCTCTAAGCATGGGCACGTTGCCTCCACTCAGCGTGTGAAATATTTCCATGGTGGAAAGCAGGACCTCAGACTGGAAGTCTCGCTTCTGTTGGCTGGTGGCATTGTGTGGAGAAGCCTGGAAGCACACCGGCGACTAAGAGAGTGGCCACACAGCCATCACGTCCACTTCATGCCATCGAGCCTTCCTGTGTGGCCCATATGCTAATACCACAGCTGCCGGGAGTGTGGGCTGCCTGCAGCTCACAACCGCCCCTTCCCCAGGGCATTGCGCTCTGCTGACGAAATCCCGTCACCAGAGAGGTGAAGCCCACTTCCTGGGTGGAGGAGGCAAGTTGCGGAGGACCCACAGGAGACCATTTCTTAGCTCCCTTTTCCCCTGTCCCCCTGTGCTGCCCTTCCCTGCTTCCCCTGAGAGCATAGCCCCCAGATCACTTCCACAAAATCCCTGCTTCAGGCTCTGCCTCGAGGGATCTGGCTAAGCCCTGCCCTCGTCCGTTTATCCACACGCTGCTTGGTGAGCTCCGTGCAAGGGTCTGCTGTTCCTACCACATCACAGTGGCCCCAAGAGATACTCCCGGGCATCCCCCGCCCTTGTGGTGCCCATGTGCTCTGAGGCCTGCTCCCACCACATGCAGCCCCAAAACACCCTTTCCAACTCACCTCCAGGAGCACTTCTAGGGGCAGCCACTGCTTGGGGTTGGAGGCCGCCAGCAAGAACTCCCTCAGGAGTAGCTGCATGAACTCCCTCAGCTGCTTCCGCGTGGGATGGGACTTGGCAGGAGCCTGGGGACCCTCTGCAATGCCGTCGCCTTCAACTTCTGCCCCGGGGCTGCTGGCGTTCTGGGCAGGCTGAGTCACGGGCTCCTCAGAGACAAGAGGACGCCAGCATGAGTGGCCCGCCTGCCTCAGGGCACTCTCGAGTCCACCTCTGAGGTGTGCACAAGTGGGATTCTTATCAAACCCACTAATGTGTAAGGAAATCGAGACTCTGAAGAAGAAGGCCACTTGCCCAGAGTCTTATCACTCATCAGGGGGCTCGCTGCAGTCTCTGAACACAGGTAGGCGGGAGCCATGGAAAGAGGCAGAGCACGGAGCAAGAGAGGCCTGCAGAGGCCAGCGATGAGCAGTGCATATGGTGATGCCTGGCCTCACGGGTTGTGTGCGAGACAGCCTGTCCTCACCTCCTGGTGGGACTTGCACCTTTACTGCCTGCCAGGCCCTGCTGACGTTGACAGACAGAACCACCTGCTGAGACTAGGGGGACTTCCTCAAGTCCTGGCATCCAAGTCCCCCAAGCACCTTGGCCTTTACTTTCTCATTTTAAATTTATAAAAATATGAGACCAGCAAGGCAGGGGTTGTCAGCCCGGATCCATCCAGGAGGACATGGGGATGCTGGGAGACCGAATGACACACCCAAGGACACGCGGCCAGGGGCTCCTGACTCCCAGTCCATGAACTTTCCATGCACATTCATCTGTCGGCACCTCCCTTTGCTCATTCATAAAATTAATGCAGCCGTTCTTAATTAAGCCATAAAATGAATTTAATGGCACCTAGGGAGGTGGTGACTGCATTAATTAGCTCCGTGCGGACTTGACTGGAAAGATGCCATATATATTTACAGCAAACCGAAGCCTTCTGGCCACCAGCCTTCTGCATGAAGAGGGCCTGTCACGGTTTCTGGGCAACAAAGGCCTTTTGAAGTTGACTTGGAGCTGGGACAAGGCTAGGAGGTGTGGGGATAAGCCCTTTGAAACTGGAGACGGGAGTCCCAAGACAGGGTCTGGCTCCTCCGCGGTCACTGGGGAGGTGACTTTGTGCCAGGCGTGCCCCCAGACAGGAGCTGTGGAGTGTGAGGAGGAAGAGCCCTGGGTCAGAGTGTGGGCTGCGGGCAGGCAGCCGGCTGGAACCCCGGCTCAGCAGATGGCGGGCCTGGCCCGCAGTGTAGGAGCTAAAGTGAGGCTCTGGACTAAGGACGTCAGGCCACAGACTTCAGGGTCCTGGTCCCCTTCAGGGGCCCCAGTTTGGGGGATGATGAGGGACGGCCTGCAGGACTGTCCTTCCTCCCTGACTGGCCTGGGGACACCTGGACTCTGTCCCATCCACACCCCCCCCAGTACTGCCTACAGTGACTTCCTTTGCTCTTCACTGCATCTTTTTTTTTCAACGCCTACTTTTCCAGTATGTTCCTTTAGTTCATATTAACCCAACAAACCATTTTATCTTTTCGCAAATCTTCTAGTCTTTATGTTTAGTTTTTTCATTACAACTAATTACTTGAATTTTATTTGGCCATTTAATTTTAAACTGACTGATGGCAAGGAAGTGGGCCTTGGGGTGACAGAGTGAGGTTTCAGTCTTGGCTCTGTCACTCATGAATCACATAAACTCTGGCCTATTTCCTTCTCTCAAACATTTTGTGAGATGGGTCTTAACGGCCCCCACTATCCGCAGCAGAAACTGCTCGGCCCCACTTGGCCTCTCTGGATCTCACTTTCCCCCTTTCAGAAACCACCTGCCTAGGGTGTTGCTGCGGTCAGGTAAAGCACTAGGCTCAGGCTGTAGGGGGTCAGTAGATGGCAGCTATCAACACGAATACACTTCCAGAAAAGAGTAGCTCAATGAGCACATTGGTTCTATTCATTTGGTTGGCTAGCCAAGAATTATGGAGCAAATACTGCATGCCCACACTGTCCTCGCCACGGCATCTAAACCTTCCACTTAGCACTGCGTGCCTTCTAGCATGTTCCTTTAGCCGTAGTTATGGATTTGCAGACATGTGTCACTGCTTCACCCTCCCTGTTGGGGTCTCAGCTTCCTACTGCACTGTGGTAGGGGTGATGAGGGAACGTCTGCCCTTCCTCTCTTGCACCCGCCCTTCCCACCATCCTCACCTGCTCTTTGCAGTTGCCACATGCCCCCCAGCCCACCGAGCCCCCGTGGCCCGCTGGGCCTCTCTTCCTGTGGCCCACACTCACATCACGTCCTCAGGACCCAGCCGGCCCTCTGCCCTCCCAACCTCGGGCTTATTTGGCTCTAAGCTGGGCCTCAGCAAACCCTCTGACTACAAGGAGTCCTGAGTCGTGGCTGGCAAACAGGACATGGGGCGTGATCCCTGAACACAGGACACTTCGTATTCCCTGTCTCCTGTCGAGAGTGTATATCACTGGCTTCCTGGGATGGAATTGGTGGTTCATGTTAGCAGTGTGAGGATTTCATGTAGAACCAGACCTGGTCTGCCGTCGAATTTCTCATTGCTGAGATTTCTGACAACCCAAGAAATTACTGACTCTCAGAGCTGAAAGCAACCTCGAGCTGCATCTCAGCCAAGAAAAGGAAAATTACCCAAGTTGTTTACTTAATGTTCCAGCCAAGTTGCCTTAAAATGCATTTTCATTTGGGGTGGGGCTAGGGAGGCCTTTCACCCTTTGCTCTTGAAGCATGAGAACTCTTATCCCTGCTCTCACTGGGCAGGGCAGTGACATGTCCTACCTTGTGGGTCCCCAGAGGGAAGGTGGCTGCAGCCAATGTCTGGAGGAACTCCGGGGCCCGCCAGGCAGGATCCTGAGGGTAGGTGCTGTGCACAAGGCCAAGGAACTGCAGCACGCTGGCAGGGAACGTCCGCTCCCAGGCATCGTCTCCAGAGCCTCCTGAGGGCTGAAGGCATATTTCATGAGAGGCCGGGCAGGGGAACGTGACGGAGGGCTCCAGAGGAGCCAGAGGATCTGAAATCGAGGGCTTTCTGAGACAGTCAGCAACACACCTAATTGCAGACCCCTAACTTTATGGGTTAGCCCAGGATACTGGTCCTCAGTTGGGGAAGGGGTTAAAATGTGCAGGCATTGTTGCAACAGCTTCACACACAATCCTCATCTCCCCTCACGACCACTCTCTACATTAAGCCCTATTTTACAGATGGGAAGACAGAGGCACAGACAGGTCAGGTAGCTTGCCCAAGGTTACCCGACAGTGAAGCGACAAAGCCAGGAATTGAACCCAGGCACCCAGGCAAACTGGCTGTAGTGTGTGTGTGTGTGTGTGTGTGTGTGTGTGTGTGTGTGTGTGTGTGTGTGTTTATGCTAAGAAAGTATAGATCACACTTTCTGCTCCTTCTAAAAACAAGAATGTATTTTATTTTTATTATATACTCTTTTAGCATGTAATTAGGTGATGATATGCTTTTTTCTTTTAGCCACTTACCTATGACGAATTGCATCAATAAATTTTTCTGCATTTTTGCAAAGAGCTCACTGAGTCACCCTGTTATTCTTCCAGTGTACTTCCTTACTCTGTTTGTAATTTTACTTGTGATTTTGAATGTATATTTATAAATGATAGTGGGCTGCAGTTTTCTTTTAGTTATATGTTTGTCAGGTTTTGACATCAGTATTATGCTAGTTTTACTGAAAAAAAAAACTCTTTATTCAAGAAGATGTTAAATCCAGGGCGCCTGGGTGGCTCAGTGGGTTAAAGCCTCTGCCTGCGGCTCAGGTCATAATCTCAGGGTCCTGGGATTGAGCCCCACATCAGGCTCTCTGCTCAGCAGGGACCCTGCTTCCCCCTCTCTCTCTCTCTGACTCTCTGCCTACTTGTGATCTCTCTCTCTGTGTCAAATAAATAAAGTCTTTAAAAAAAAAAGAAGATGTTAAATCCACAATTCTTATATTATTTAAGTTGCTCTTATGAAACTCGTGGGCCCCACTTTTTTTTCATTATTGCCTTGTTTAGGCTTTTAAATATCTCTTCGATCTTGTTTAGGTAATATTTATTCAGTTTGCACAAATGGTCTCTTTTAATTCATTTAATTTTCTGTGTGATTATTTCATCCTTCTTATTCTATATTTTTAGGCTCAGGCTCTCTTTACCCCACACCCTCCCTACTTAAAGAGCTGAGGACTTGTGGATTGATTTAAAAAACCAACTTTGAATATATTCTGATTTTTTTTCTGTCTAGTTCTAAGATTTTGATATTTGGCATCTTCATTTTTGTTGTTTTCTAGAATTAATGTGATCACAGTTTTAAAGACCTCTTGACTCATATTTTTTTTAACGTGGTTAAACTTTTTGTTTTTTGTTATTGGTACCCATTTCATTTTGTTATCTCCTAGTCAGAGCATGTGAACTGTATACTTTCCTCCTTTGCAAAACTTACTCATGGTTACATTACAGACCTAACATGCAATTAACTTTGGAGATGGGTGCCTGAAAAAAATGCATATTTTTGGTTTGCAGCATAAAGAGTTTGTTACCTTTCTAGCTAGTTAGCATTATTTTTAAAAAGCAAACACAATAAATAGCATGAAAACAAGTAAAATAAAGAAAATGTATAGTATGCTGAGAGGAGTAAAAGAAAAAAAATAATAAGACCAAGCATTACATTATAATGTCAAACATAAAATGGTTATCTGGTGTATTACAGATGTGACCCTTCAACTGTATCAAAAGCAAGACCCAACAGCTTGGGCTGTGAGGACCGCGCTGGGCCCTCCTATACAAGATGGCAAGACGTACATTGGATGGAAGAACGTGTATGTATGTCTAAGGCAACCTTCCTGAGAAGTGCGTCCAAAAGAAAATACATGGACACTTTGACCCACTATCCTACATCCCAGAATTCACACTAAGGAGAACATCAAACTACAGAGAAAGGATATCCGCTCAAGAAAGTTCACTACAGATTTTTAATAACAATGAGCATTCTGAAAAACAATACAAATTTCCATGTACAAAATACAGATAATTCCCAACAACATGTTGAGAAAAAAAGGCAAGAGGGGTTTATGTGGCCTAACCCTCTGTAAGGCTATGGTCTAACCTTAGATGTCTGGAAGAACATTCCATTTAAGTTCACGGTGCTTATCTCTGCATGGGTGTGTTTCAAGTGATTTTTACTTTGTATCTTTCTCTTTTGTCAAGATTGTAAAGGTAAACATGCATCGTTTTACAGAAGCAGTAAGGTTTCCCCACACAGAATCAAGCCCTTGGGGTCTACAGAATGAAGTCAGAAGTTTTCAGCCTCCCATGCAAATTCTTGTTGATCTGGGTCACAATTACTCCCATTCACAGGCCACGTGGCCTTCCCCCCCTTACACTTACCTCCATGTCAAAAATAACCTCTCCATCTATCTCTGTGGACCCTGAAGTTCTGAGTTAATGACTCTCCATTTCATGTATGTAGTTGGTGGCATCTGTCTTCTCTTACAGGGTTCTACCTCACAGCTCACCCACTTGTCTGGGGGAGGTGAGCTCCTTGAGGGAAGAGGCTCCTTTCCACCTCCTACCAGTCCCCTAAAGCTCCTGACCTAAAGCAGTTACTCAGAAATGTTCCCCTGACTGAAGGCACTAAATCTCCCAGCAAAGAAACTCAAATATGTAAACAAATGGAAAATCGATGTCTTCTAGCAAGAGTGTGTAAACTCCACTGGGGACATTTAGGCTGTGTTTTCCACTGAGCACCCAAGTTGTCACAAGGAACCCACCTTGCCCCTTCTATCAAGCGTTCTGAATAACACTTGGTAATTATCAGCAAGGGGAGATGCTGGAAAAAGTCAGGGTGACTTCCAAATTTGTCTTCCCATCAGAACCTCCTCATGAGATATGGGGAATGGGTCTCACCTGGTTCATGGAGGCTTTCAGCATTTCCAGGAGCAGCAGGGCACCTTCAGTGCATAGCCCAGCCCGGAGGACTTCTTCATTGTGATGCCTCTGCAGGAGCCACTGGAGCATGGCGTCCAAGCTATCCTGAAAGAGGGGGCAAGGGCTGTAGAGAGATGTATGGAGGCACACCAAGGGGACCGGCTTTCCGGCCAGCACATCGTGCTTCCCAGGGGGCCTGAGGGGGAAAGGCAAAATGGCACAGTAGCAGCCTAGGTGGCTGGCCCGCGTGGAGAACTTCAGCCTGCTCAGCAGTGCATAAGGGGAAATACACACCTCCATCAAGATGCTGCAGACCCACTAGCAATTCGCATCGACTTTAGCTTTTTCTTTGATTTGAGATCCCAATCAACTTTAACGAATTTTTGTAAGTGAGATTACAGACGACATATGAGGAATTCAAAGGCTTTGGGGAAAGGGCGGACTGTAGCAGAGGGAACATGGAGGTTGAGCAGCAGGGCGATCTGACGTTGCCTCTTTAAAAGCTGGGCTTATACAAGCTATTCAGCCTCTTGGCAACTCAGTTTCCTTCTCTGTAAAATGAAAAGTACATTCTTTACCCCTGTTTACCTTTACAATCTTGACAAAAGAGAAAGATAGAAAAGTACATTCTCTACATGAGGGATGCTTATAAATATCAAGCAAAATAAAATATGTAAAACATCTATCGAGGGTCCTGACATTTAGCAGATGTTTGTTCCCTACGATACATTCTTGGAGAAATAGAAATACAAGGTTTCGGTGAATTTAGCACAGCATATTAAGAACTTTATTTCGAAGTGTGATCTCTAATACTATTAGCATATATCAAGATTCAGATAGGTCAAATATACGGATGTGCAAAAGAGGTAGATTTTCTAGCCTTCTATTTACAGAGCCAGGCCCCTCCCCCATTTTCATTTCAGGGCAGTTTAACTCAACTCAGTTGAGACTGAGAAACAATTTTCTGAACCTGCTATCTTTCAGGCACCCAGGAAGGTGAGTAAGAAGTAGGGTCTGCTCTTGAGGAGCTCAGTGGCTAAGGAGAGAGGAAATCCCATAACTGTGTCAGTGCCATATAAGGGGAAGGTGTGCTAAGGCACACGGGAGGAATTGGTCCCCCTGTCTCAGGATCTAAGCAGGAGGTGGAATCTGAGCTGAGTACTGAGAGACGACTCCCTCACCAGGCAGGTGACATGGGAATAAGAGCTCATTAGAGGCCCAGGGGAGGCAAGCACACAGCAGCTGGTCTTATTGGAGAGGTGACTAAGGAGGTTCACAGCACAAAGGGCGGGCAAGCGAACAAACTGGATTGGAGAGACAAGTCAGGCACCCAGTCACAAAGGGTCTTGACGCCGGCTCTGGAGTGGGAACCCCGTCCCTCAGGGGAGCCCACGAAGCCCTGGACGTGGTGCAAATGAATGAGTGAGGGGCTGTACGGTGAGAAGCAATATGTAGTCAGTGTAGGCTCCTCTCGGGAGAAATTTGGCTCAAGAAGGACCAGAGGATGATAAGCAAGACAGCAGTTGGTCAGGAGTGAGTCAAGGGGGCAGCTTCTGGTTTTAGGTGGGACACAGTTCACCATATTTATGGTTTATGAGGAAAGAGTCCGTAGAAAAGGAGGTGTTGAAAATACAGAAGGAAGAAGGGCCAACCACCGGTGAGGTCACTCAGAAAAGGAGTGGAAGGAACCCCTCAGCCTGGAAGGGCTCCCCTTTGCCAGTGACAATAGAGAGAGGGTGGTGAAGAGGGTCATGGCATAAATAGGTGGAGGAAAGAGGGGTGCCAAGGCAATGCCCCCCGTCGGAGGGCTCCACTCCCACCTAGATGTCATCTGAGCAAAGGGCAGCTTTGGGGCAGAAGACTGGAGAGCATATACGGTTTACACCAAAGGGTAGGGGAATTGAGGGGCACAGCTAAGGTAAGGAGACATGCCTTTTCGGAGGCACAAACTGAGGCTCTAATTCTGCAGGGGCAACAGTTCACCTCCCTGTGTCACCCCCCTCATCATGTGACTTCTCTAGCCATGCCTAGGAGGGGAAAGACTTAAAACACAGATCTGCCGGCAGGGAGGATGGGAGGCAGAGGCCCAAGAGCTCAGGGGATCTGAAGAGCTAGCCAAGAGGGCAGCAGTGTGAGGGAAGGAAGTAGGTCAGACACAACAGGAGCCGGCGGAGGTGGGTGGAGATAGGGGTAGAGAGTCTCAGGGAACTGCCTTGGTCGCATGGGGTCTGAAAACCAGGTGTGTCACTCCATCTCAGGGGCACTCCAGGAACCTACTTTGGGCCCATCCGTTAGCTCTGTGAGTGGCGTCTGCAGGAAGAAGGTGGACACAATGAGGTAGACTTCTGGAATATGCACATGGTGGCCCAGGAAGTCCTTCAGGACGCGGAACCCAGGAAGCAGGCAGGGGCTCTGGTCAGGCGTGGGGGGCTGGCTCTTCAGGTTATCTATTGATCAGGTGGAAGAGGCACAAAATCTAATTGAGAACAACTGTTATTGCTTCCGGTCAAGGTGGGAACTGGGCACACAAAAGAATTCCCTGCCACCTACCCATCCCATAGAAATGCCAGATAGAAATATGTGTCATACATACATGGGCATAAGAAAGTCTTCAACAAGAGTTCCCTTTCCTATTCCTGACATGCATTCATTCCTTTATTCGTTTATTCAAAAACAGATACTTATTTAGTGCCTACCACCTTAGAGGCACTTTATACTAAACAAAATAGGGACATAGCCTTTCAACAAAATATACAGAACCCCAGACCCTCACCAAGTACTTAGAATGTAGTGGGAGGGAAGGACATTAAGGAATTAAGTACCCAAATAAATATATGCTTATGAATTGTGACAAGTGTCATAAAAAAAAAAGTAATAGGGGCAAAGAGAGTATAACAGAGGTGCCCTAATTCAGGTGGGACCCTCCTCTCCTGGAGGAAGTGGCATTTGAACTGTGACCGGAAGATAAACCCACACCAGCCAGGAGAGCCTTCTTGGTGTTGTGGGTTGGGGGAAACATCTCAGAAAGAGGAAAAGGGCTAAGGAACTTTTGAGGAATGGAAGGAAGCCCCCAGTGTCTAGAAAGCAGGGAGGACAAAAGAGGATCCTGACCAGAAAGGAGGGGGGGACTGGGGCTGATCTGGGTCAAGGGTCAAGGTGATCCTACCACAAGAGCTGTGAAGGCCCCAAGCAGGAAGGAGCCTGGCGGGTCCTCACTCACAGCCCAGGACAAGGTGGTGCCCTACCTCCTGGAGAAGGCCCCACACTCACCTATCACAATGTCCACACTCTCTGAGCTGCGCTCCACCCAGGATCCTGCACTCAGGCCATCTTTAAATCGTCCGCGGAGGGAGGGGCTTGCCAAAAAGTGTAGCAGCAGTTTCAACCCCAGCACGGTGGTGCTGGGATGCACGTGGCCCTGCACGAGGAGCAGGAACCAGTCAGGTCCCAGGCTCAGAAACATCTCTTCCTTTGTCCTGCAGGGGTCAATAAATGCAATAAATTGTCTCTCAGTTTGTGGGCAAAGAACACATCCAGGAGATACAAATAATGTCCAGCCTCACTTGTTACCTAGGAGAGGCAAATTAAGGTTAATCTGGATATTACTTAGTGAAGTACCTGTTATATTTTTAAAGAATAGTAAAATAAAATGCTGGCAAGGTTGCTGTTAAATGGCTGAACATGTTTATTAATGGCTGAAATGTAAGTTGGCTAAGCTTTTCAATGCAATTGGAAACTGTATCAACAAATGTACAAATGTGCAGGCCCCTCAATAACCCTACCCCACTAGTATTCATACCTCCCGAGTCTAACTGGCCACCCATCTAATTACATCAAGGCAGTCACACAAAACACTTAATGGTTGGTTAACTCCCTTTTCAAATACACAGGTCAAAGTTAATCTCAATGGAATAGTCCAATATTTATGGATCTTTATCAATTTAGGCAAAATATATGTTTAAGTGCCACTTTCAAAAATGAATTTTAAAATGATGAGTTTGGAGAATACAAACTTGCTAGAAGGGACTGGAGGACAGGGAGGTAGGCAACCAAACCTCAGGAGTAATGACTTAGCAAACGACTCTGCTTCCTGGGAACCAGAGAAGGGTCCATCTTTGCTGGGTAATGTTCTCAGTGCCAGCTGCCAGATTAGGGAGCAAGGTTGCGGCCACCAGACTAGGAGTCAAGAAACTGTCCTCTCTTCTATCCCTGCCTCTTTTGACTAACTGGATGACTTTGGCTGGGTTCTTGATGAGCCCTGGTCATTTTTCTTGATGTTGATGATGGTGGTAATGATGTTGATAATGCTGGTGATGGTGGTGATGATGATGGTGGTGATGATGATGGTGGTGGTGACAATGGTGGTATTGGTGATGATGGTGGTAATGATAATGATAATGATGGTGATGTTGGTGATAATGATGATGGTGATGATGGTGGTGGTGATGATGATGGTGGTGGTGATGATGATGGTCGTGGTGATGATGGTGGTGGTTGTGATGATGGTGGTAGTGGTAATGATAATGATAATGATGGTGATGGTGGTGATGGTGGTGATAATGGTGATGGTGGTGGTGATGATGATGATGGTGATGGTGGTGGTGGTGGCAATGGTGGTGGTGATGATGGTGGTAGTAGTGATGATGATGGTAATGATAATAATAATGATGGTGATGGTGGTGATGATGGTGGTAGTGGTGATGATGATTGTGGTAATGATAATGGTGATGACGATGATGATGGTGATGATGATGATGATGATGATGATGATGGTGAGGATAATGATGGTGAGATGATGATGATGACTGCAGTTAGCTTATGGAGTATGTATAGTATCCCAGACACTGTGCTTAGGGCTAGCCACATATGAACTTCCATCTTTAGCAGGTACTAATTTTATCCTCAGATAAATGAGCAAAAGGGGGCATAGAAGACTTAACTAAACTCCCCAAGGTCTCTGGAAGCAGAGCTGAGCTCTGAACCCAGGCGGTCTCCCCAGTGCTTAAGCACTACCCTATATTTTCACTTAAAAAGATGAGAAAGGAAAGAGTTGGACTAGCTCATCTCCAGGGCAACTTCCAGTTCTACCATGCTTAGATTCTAGGAATGCAGACTTCTTAAGCACTACCTGCAAGGCTATTTTACTGAAGGGTGACTCCCTACCCCATTCCTCTGTCCCCCAAACACACATACACACAAAAATGTCAACTCAGCAGGAACCGGGATCTGGACTGCCTTCCTTAGCACTGCAATCTCAGAGTGAGGAACAGTGTCTGGCACACAGTAGGTGCGCAACAAACAGTTGTTGAACAAATGGCTCCAGGGTTGGACATAAAGCAGGCAGTCAGGGGGAGAGAGTTAATGGAATTTTATGGTTATACATTGTTTTGAAAGTTAATTGAAGGCAGATACTTCTTTTTTCAACTTGGAAAAATAACTAAAAAGCTGACAGTAAATAGCAGAAGAATTTGGCAAGCCTTTTTCTTGATAGATGTTATTTAGGCTAACCATTTCTCCATTCTATTGTCTGCCAAGTACAGGACATCAAAACCAGTAATTGTCACAACTGCCAAAACAATAACAATTACACTATAGCAGTGGTGACAAAAGAAGCTTATTGTAATTATACCAAATCTGTTCTGAGTTACTCATGCCCATTGCACATTTGCATCAGAATATCTCAGGGCAAGGTCTGCTTTATTGGGTGGAGAGAATATAATTTTCTTTCTGACTGGTGCAGGAAACGCACTGCAGAAAACCGACTCGGAGATGCTAAACTTTTCATTAAGAAAAGGTTTTAATACTGCACCCTGTATGAGGCAACCTCAGGCCAAATCACTCTTCCTGGAGCTACTTACTCAGAGGACAGATGAAGTTGGGAGGAAGATATTACGCTGAACAGCATCTCCAGCAACTGGTTTCTGAGCCAGATTGTCTTTCCAGATGTTTGGCTTCCAGCTACAAAAAAGGAAATTCAGATTTGAGAGAAAACGGATGTAAAGAGACATAATATTTGCTGCAGTAAGCAATCGTATTCACCAAATGCTTAGTTCACTCAGGAATTTAGCCATGGATGGGACTCAGAATTTTGGCATTCGAGTCTAGACTCCTATGCGATGCTTTAAAAGAATTTCAGGAAATGTCCCTAAAGTTCTCTTTAACTGGAGATGTTTTTGATGATTCCCATCACCCCCTCAAAAAAATCCTAAAAATAAGTTCAAATTTATCTTCTAGTAGAAGAATGTTTTCTTCCATTATCATAGGCTGCACCATTTCTTGACCACCTACTACATGCTAGGCATTACGGGAGGCACTGGGAACAGAGTGGTGGAGATTTTTGGCACTCAATCTCAATTCCTCTTCTCAATGCGCTTCCAGACTAGGCCTTCAGCATGCTGATGTCACACTAAAAACAGAGCTTGAATTGCAGAGTCCAGAATGAAGTCCATATAAGAAGGAGGGGTGACCAAATAAGCTTACTTTTGTCCCATTACCCATTTGTTCATTCACTCCCTTGGTTAGTTAGTTATTTTATAACCAATTCAGGGCACACAAACCATGCTGCAGAAATAGGACTGATGAGGCAGCTTGGAGAAGTGGGGTTAGATTTCTCTCTACTTGCATTCTGTCCCCAAAGGTCTTAATCTCTCTGAGCCTCCATTTCCTTATCTAGAAAATGGGAATAGTAATTTCTACTATTCAGGTTTGAGCTAAGGATAAGAGATTTTTCTTGATTTAGTTATACTGTCCAATAGAATCTATTGAAAAAAAAACAAAATATTTTATATCTCCCCTGTCTGATACAGTAACCACTAGACTCATGTGATTAGCGAGTACTTGGAATGTCACTACTGTGACTGAGGAATTAAACTTTTAATTGTATTTAACTTCTATCAATTAAAATTTAAATTTAAATGGCCACATGTGGCTAGAGGCTCCCATCTTGGACAGCACAGATCGGAGGGCCCAGGAAAAAGTGGTCAGCGATTGCTCCCTTTACAACTGCCCTAGCAGAAGGAACATGACATAGCTCTTGTTCTGTACCTGGTTGGGAGGAGAGAAACTCAAAGAAACAAATCACGAATGTGTGTATTAGAGTAAGCCCAATGGTTTTAGGAGCAAAGGAGATGACTTAACTGACTTGGTGGGACCGGGCCGGGGGCGGGGGGGGGGCGCGCATTTCTGCCAAGAGAAGAGCACATGGAAAGCAAGGCTGGAGGGCAGATCATCACACAGTAGGATGTGTGGGGGCTTCAGCGTGCTCAGGTTGGAGCTCATCAGGGGAGCAAGGGATTCAAGAGATTCAACCAAGAAGGTAGACAGGAACTGGGTCATGAAGGATTCTACCTATTGGCCTATAGCGAACTGAGTTTTATCCTGGAGGTCTTGGAAGCCATTCCAGATTGTGAAGAAAGAATATACACTTTGATATGATTGCAACCCTACTCACAAAAACTATGACCTCACAAGGCAGTACTTGGGAACAACTGCTCAGTTGTGGGTACCTTCCCCTTCCTTTGCCTCAGTCCTTCCCTCTACAGAATGGCCGCACAAGAGGTGGCTCTCAGGGGTGCCATAAGGCTCATCCTGCTGCCTTCAGACTGGTGTCTAGAAAGGTCTTCTCACCGGGCACTGAGGAGTCCAGGCCCCCATCCACGCAGATCTGCCTCTCGTTCACCGAAGAAGGCTTGAGGGTGTACACAACAAACAGCCCGATTCTTAATGCAGAGAGAGAAGGATACTTTCAATGGTGGGCTCAACCCATGTTTGCTCAACACATATAAAGGTCTTGTACGCGGACCCAGACTAATCAGTTTCAAGGGAGGGTTTGAGGTGAATCCTGTTATTCTGTGATCAATGCAGTGTTTCCAGAGTCTTCTAAAATCTGTCCAGGTTCATCAGAGCAGTTAGCTCTGGCTCCACCAGATCAACAGAACAGATAGTGATGACGATGGAAAGGCTAAATACCATGCCAGCTGGGACTGTCCTTCGGGAAGTCTGCAAAAAGCAGACCTTTTGGGTCAATGGCTGATGAGGACAACTGTGCTCATGGAAATTCTTGAATTGTTGGCGTATTAAGTGTGTCTGAGCACGGGGGAACAGTGAGCACGCAGTCTGGCTGGGAGTCTAGCAGACTGGCCCCTTTTCTCAACTCTCTGCCCTGAATAGAACCTCTAGAAGGTTCTAAGGAAATGGAATCTGCCACTATACTGAAGGGTAATATTGCTGGGTTGATTGTGGTCAGGGAAGAACTGGGGCCTATATTCCCTTGTGAAATAGTCCCAAGCCTCCGCCCATCCCCCTGGGAAGCCTGGCACAGTACCTGAGCAAGTCTTCAATGCTGAAGTGGCCCCTCAGCTGACAGCCCAGGATGGCAATGATGGTGGGGATCTTGGAGAAGGTGAGGCCCGGCTCATTGAAGAGGAAGACGAGCTTGGGTATAAGCTGTGCCTGATGAGCAACTTCAGCATTCCGGGGTCCTTCTCTGTGAGCCCAGGAGAGAGGTAGTAAAAGCTTTTACTGGAATGAACCAAATTTGCTGTGTTTCTGCTAAAAAGGTTTCCCAGGCTGGGCTTGCTCCGTGGCCCTCTGACTCCAATGCTCTCTTGGCAACTCATCAAAATGCTGTCAGACACCCATTGAGTATGTGTCTGCCGAGTGCCAGAGCTGCTCAGGGATGAACCTCCTGTGCCCTTCCACCCCCGGAAACTGCCTTCAAAGACAACCCCCAGTTATTGACTTTTAAATTCTAAGCCTTAGGGAAAACTAATGCTGGTCTCAGAAAACTCAGAAGGAAGACAGCAGACTCTTGTGTGACCGCGGAGCACTTCCCAACAGCCAGGAGCGCAGGGCTCTTGGTGAGCCTGTCTGGGTGTGTGCTCTTCCTGCTCGCCCCAAACCACAAAGTGGATGAACACGCCACTGAGAGTCAAAGGGGAAAAAGACAGAATTCAAGCATCTGCATCCTCCTTCTTAGGATAATCACAAATTCAATTTCCAGTAAATTCTACTCCCCCAAAGAAAACAGCTCCCAGGATAAATGTCCATCTTTTAGAAACAAGTAAAGAAAGAAAGTGGGAAAAGAAAAAAGAAAGATGAAGGATGGTGAACTGGGGTGGATGGCTCCTTCTTGAGCTGTCTTTTTGGGACTAATAGGATGAATTCTGCCAAGCCCTACATCCCTGATATGAACAGAGGCAGCACCAGGCCAGTTCGGTGCGGGGTTTGTATTCAACAGCCTAACACAGAAGATGTGCACTCCTCCACCCATAAGCTCCAGCTGTGTTTTGTGCTCTTTCTTATCCTAGCACTAAGCAGCCTGTTTGTCTGTATTCCTTCTCCACCGGACTATCGTGTTCTTGAACTTCCAGCCCTAAGAACTGGGTATGAAATGGAATGGGTTTGTAATAGATGTCCAGTGCGTGGCTGAATGAAAAGATGCTCACAAATCTATTCATAATATCAAAGGCGCTAATGATAAGAAGCTGGAACAGCCCTCCGTGAGGAGGCAGGTGGCCGCGGGAGCGACCAGCCTGACAGGTAAGGAAGGAGCTGGGTTGCTAGGGTAGCTTTCCTGCCTCCCTTTTCCCTTATTTTGATTCCAGTCCCTGGTTTTCTTGGGGGACCTACCACATTCTAACTCCCCCCTCCCCCGCCGCATCCTTTCCAGAGGTGAAGTCATGCTCTGGCCAGGCCATCTGACCCGATGGTCCACTGAGACCCCATCCTATTGCTGAGACTAAGGAGGAGAAAAGAAGCCCTCTGTGCTGCCTCTGCGGGCCGAGGAGAAGCTCTGAGGAGCTGCCCAGAGGCCATCTTGCCATCTGCCCGCATGACGCCAGCACAGAAGAAAGCGTGGACAAGATGGGTGACAGGTCTCGGGTGAAACAGTGTGAGCACCACCCAGCCACGTGGGTGGCTTCCAACCGATGAGCCAATAAAATCCCCTTTCTCAACCTTCTTTTTGCCCACCCTCCTCCCTCCCTTTTTTCTTCCCTTCCTTCCCTCCTTAAGTTGGTTTGAGTTGTATTCCTACCACTTGCAACCAAAAGAGCCCCGAACAACTTAAAAAGTGACTCGGAGAAGTCACTTAGAGGAAAAGTGGGTTGGGAGGCAAACAGGACACAGAGAAGTGCTTTCATTTGCTGAGCCCCTACCAGGGTGCTAGTTGCAGGGCCGGAGAGTCCCCTCCTGGGGCCTAAATCCACCAGGGGAGAGACCTGCCTCACATGCATGAGCCATTGGGAAGGACACTGCCGCAGACAGAATGTCTGCATCCCCCCAAAATTCATACATTAAAACCTCACCATCAAGGCAACAGTTTCTGGTCATGAGAGTGGGACCTTCGTGATGGGATTAGCGACTTTATAAAAGAGGTGCCAGCAAGCTCCCCCACCCCTCCCACCAGGTGACATTACAGTGAGAAGACTCCTCTTAACCAGGAAGCAGGACCCTCACCGGACAGGAAGTCTGCCAGGGCCTTGACGTTAGCTTTCCAGCCCCTAGAACAGTGAGGAATCAATTTCTGTTGTTTATACGCCACCCCGTCTCTCATATTTTGTTACAGCAGCCGACACGGTCTGAGACAAATGGGAGAAGACTGTGGCTGCTGAGCCATGAGCCTGTCCTGCCCCCTCGGTTCTGGTCTCGGCCTGAAGCCGTTAGCTCCAGCCCACACCCCGCCAAAACCCGGCCTACCTTGGTGATCGAAGGATTTCCGCAAGGTGGGAAAAGAGGGAGAGCTCCAGGCTGTCCACGGTATTCATCCAGAGCTGGAGACAACAAGCACACAGAGAAACCAAGACGTGTGTAAAGAAGGGACTGCGGGCAGAGTACGCAGGTACGGGGCTGGACATGGCCTCCTTAGGCTTGAAATCAGCTCTCCCGACACCTAGAATGTAGAGGCTGCCTTTCCCGGGGGGAACGCTCACACACCGTCCTTCTCTTCCCCATCCCTGCGGCTGCCCAGGGCTGCAGCATGAGTCTGGACTGGAACCAAGGACACCTACCGTACCCCGTACCCCATGTCAGGCCCTCAGCCCTGCAGCCTCTCTCACCACACACCAGGTGTGGCTGGCCTTCACTGGAGCCTGGAAGGCAAGTGCCAGTCCTCCCCAGCGAGCAATGAGACAGACCCGCTGAGGGACACGTCCCCCTCCCCGCCAGCAAGTGGTAGGACTGCAATCAAGGGCTGCGTCTTGCCTGTCTTTGCCTGTCTGGTGTGACGCTACTGCAGCTCTACTGTGTCTTATCTCCAAATCCTGACATTTCCTGGGGCCAAGGATGGAGAGGGTTCTGACGTGGGGTTGTGCGAGTGCATTCAAGGAGCAGCTCAAAGCACTCACACTTACAAAGGAGACCATTTTCTAGAGGCAAGAAGTGCCCTGTGACGTCCCAAAATGCTATCATTATCTGCGTGTAGTAGCTAAGAAGAGTGAGGAGGCTCAGAGAAACTCGGAAATCTGCCTGGCGCCCCATGGTTTCTAATGGGCAGAGCCTGGCTTCAAAGTCTGGTCTGTCTGACCATCGAGCCGGTCCTCCTGTCTCCTCACTGCACTCCCCTCAGGCTTCCCCTGCAGACAATGACCCCCAGGGTCAATAATCGACCTCCCTCGAATCAAGCAGGTGACCGTGGCTCCATGCTCTTACTTGAGAGTGAAAGCAAAAGAGCCTCAAAGGACCCAAGTTTCTGAGGAGGCCCGTGAAGGCAGAGACCACCCCTCTCTAGTCCCCACACACGCCACAGAGAGGGCACTTAATAAGGACTCATTAAATTTTTTAAAAGAGTGAATGCAAAGTAAATCAAAGTAAAGTAAGTGGATCGCTCTTCAGCCAGAAGCACACCACCAGAATTCCAGCCGCTGTTTGCACAGCCGCTGCCTGGCACTCACAGAGGAGGGCGGCTGCCATTTGGGAGAGCTGGTGTGGGCTGGTGTGGCCCCAGTAGGGATGCGGGTAGGCAGGCATGGCACCCCAACGTGCAAGTCTGCAGGAGTCCGAGTGCCTGCACACTTGGAATGTTCATTCATGAAGCCAGTCGGTGAGCAAATGCTTTGTCCCACTCGATGCCGGGAGAACTGAGATAGTAAGACGCGACTGACCGATCTCATGTGCCCCTGAGCCCTTACCTTTCCCACAGAAGCGCATTCCTGTTTCCTCTCCAGAGCACTAGAACAATAAGAAGCGGCCACACCACATTGGAGGCTGCCTAGTTCTTTAGATATTACATAATACCAAGTATCTGAATTTTGGAAAACATGGATAATTGAATCTTTTGGTTATTATTCTGTGTCACATAACCTCTGTACTAAGAATTGCATGGAGATGTCTGAATTAGATTTCTTTAAATATCAAATGGGTAATATGTCAGATTTACCCTCCCCCACCCCTGGAACCACCTCACTCTCAGAATGGGCTGGCCGATCCCTTCTTCAAGGAACCTGACCGCTACCTCTCACTTCCTTTCTCTACCCTGCTTCTCACCTTCTTGTCTCTCCTCACTTCTCAACCTCCTGGCCCTCCCTTGCTTCCCAACTTCCTGTCTCTCCCAGCTTCTCAGCTTCCTGTCTCCTTCCTCCCTCTCAATTGTCTGTCCCAATCATGAAGCTAGGAACCCACCCTTTCTCTTGAAACTCACTCTTTTCTCTCTAAACTTTCCCTCCCCTTTAAGAACTTGTCCCGTCAATAGTGATTCTCCCACTGGTATTTTTAACCACACTTTCCTGCCGCTTCCTCCTCCTCAGCCTACAACCACACTCGGGTCCCTTAAGTCTTGAAACTTCCTTCTATTTTCTTCTCTTTTTTTTCCTTCTTCGAAAGCCCACTGGCCCTCTCGACTCCTTCCTCCTCCCTTCACCTCACTTCTGACTCCAATATTTATATTTTTCTAGGCCTGTCAGTGACCTTCAGTTGACCTCCAAGTGACTTCCAAATTTTACACGACCCTACAAATTACCAAATCTACGACTTACCTCCTTCACTTGATAGAGGCAGACATTTGCGAAAGTTCTCTTCTTGCAATTTTGCCCTCCTGATCTTTAAATTTTATTTCATTTCATTTTATTTTACTTTGTTATTTTAGCTTGTGGTTTTTATGCACTGCTTGTTTGCTTGACTCCAGCATGAAAAGCACAGACTTACCTAAAAGTTTACTCAGGGAGGGGTGGGGTGGTGCCCATGGGCATTCCAGGAGCAGGCAGTGGGAGGGGGTGGGCTTCTCCATGGGTAATTTCTGGGCCAGGCTGCTGCTGGACATGCTTTGGAGCCAAGCTGCTGAACTCAGCCACAGCATTCTGGAAGGTTCAGGGGTGCAGCCAGGGCCTGCTGCTCTTGTCTATCAGTGTGGTGAAGTCATTTATGCATATCTCCCTTCCCCTTGTGCTCTGGGAGCCTATATTCCATACCTGGATGACTTCCTGCATCATACTCTCATCTACCTTCAGACTCAGATCCAGGGCCTGGTTCAATTAGCTAATATTTTATTTAGGATTTTTGTAGCTATATTTATGAATAAGATGGCCTGTACTTTTTCATTTTCCCATACTGTCCTTTTTTGGCTTTGCAATCACGATTGGCTTATAAAATAAGTTGGGAGTGCTCTCGTTCCCTAGAAGAGTTGGTAAGGCTGGAATGCCCATTTCCTGACTGGCAGAACTTCCCTACAGACGCCCTGGGGCTGCACTTGCCTTATGGATGTTGTCTGTAAGATTTTAAACCTGTGATTTTGTTATTTGATGGCTATGGGACCATTTGGGTTTTTACTTCATTTTGACTGAAATTTTGGAAACAAATTTTCTTGGAGATTGTTCAAATGAGCTAAGTGTTCACATTTATTGGCACCAAGTCGTTGATCCTATTTTCTTGTTGCCTTTCTAATTGCTCATTCCTCTGTGGTTATTCTTCCCTTTCCTTCCTAATATTATTTAGTTGCACCTTCTGTTTGTTTGCTTTTTTCCCCCTTATCCAATCTCAACAGCTTTGCCTGTGTTATGAGAACTAGTTATTGTCCTTGGTGATCCTTTCTATGTTTGTTTCTTTCCTACTTAAGTAATGTTCTCATCTCTTTTTCCTTCTCTCTTTCTCTGAATTTTGTTTTTGTTTGGGGTTTTTGTGTTTCCATTTTTGTTTGCTCATTCTAACATCCTGATTCAAAGGTTCTGTTCATTAATTTTAAATGGTCTTTTTTCTAATATATATACATTGATGACTATAAATTTTTCTCTAAATCTAGCTTTCAGCAGCACCTCCCCACCCCCCACCCCCGCCGCCCACAGTGTTTTGTTACACACAGAGTTACACAGTGAGTTCCTTTCATTCAGTTCTAAATCACTTCTGATTTGAATGATGAACTTCATTAATCCTCTTTATCCCCCGGTCTTTGCTAAAATTCAGATTTCAAAATCTTCCACCTGGATTTCTGTAGCAATCTCAGGACCTCCCTTGCCTTGGGCTCCTGCCACCAGAGTAATGGGCCTAATAAATAAAATCCCAATAGTGGGAGAATCACTATTGATGAGACAAGTTCTTAAAGGGGAGGGAAAGTTTAGAGAGAAAAGAGCGAGTTACCAGAGAAAGGGTGGGTTCCTAGCTTGATGATTGGGACAGACAATCAGTGTCCTTAGTTAACGTCCTTAGGTATCAGGAATTTAGCAAAACTTAGCAATAATCTAAAAATTATCTATAAAGCCTTTATCCTAATAATTCAACTTTGATCATTTATTCAAAGGAAATAGTTTCTAATGCAGGGAAAATGCATGCAAAAAACAACACAATAACATTTATTCAAAACAACAACATAGGGGGATACCTAAAACTTTGACAATAAGGGAATGGTGAAGAAACCAGCAACTTGCTATAAGACAGATATTACTCTGATTCAGAACTAATCTTGTAAAAGTCCATAACAAATGTTTTTAAATGTGAAGTTCATATTTTTAACAAGCATTATTGGTGAAGGTCATTGAAGGAGTAATGATGGAGAATTGGAAAGTGTGGCTAAAGCATTGGGCTTGCTGGGAGCCTATGAGATTAGGAAAGGGCATGATGAAATGGAGGGACCTTGAATTCTGGACTGGACGGGTCTCACAAATGCTCTTTTGGACTATTAGTGACTTGGTTTCCAGCAGTGCAGCATGGGTCATAACGGACTTCCTAGCACTCGTGTGTTTCTAGTTTTAGCTACCTCCCTCCTTTGCTCCCTGGCTCCTTGTATGTTTCTCAACTCCCTTTCTCAAGCCCTATTTCCTCCCCATGTTGGCTGTCCATGAGCCAGGGCTGTGTCTTTGCCACTGTGTGGTTCTTAGAGTCCCAGACTTTGGGAGATGAGCTCTAGGGGGCTGTTCTCCCTGTCTCCCCGTCTCATAATGAGATATAGTGTTTACTCTTAACACAGAAGCATTTGGAACTGCAGTTCTGAGGAGGAGAGAGTAAGGATTGTGCTAGTGACTGGCTTGGCTGATGGTTTCTCCTCCAAAGGTGCAGACTCGAGAACTTCCTAACAT
Organism: Procyon lotor; assembly: GCA_028646535.1. Taxonomy (NCBI): domain Eukaryota; kingdom Metazoa; phylum Chordata; class Mammalia; order Carnivora; family Procyonidae; genus Procyon; species Procyon lotor. The sequence continues at coordinate 36,504,283 of CM053617.1, read as the reverse complement.
AGTCAGATGTGAGGCCGACAAGCAGGATATTAGTGTCTTTGCCTTTTCATTAAAAGTGTTTTAAACAAAAAGGAAGAAAGAAGAGTTCATATTAAATATTTTTAATGTCTGTTATGTGAGAAAAGGCAGGAGTTAAAATATATCTACACTATGATCATGACTATGATATAAAAATATATGTATATTATGCATAGAAAGTACAAAAAAGCAATGCCTTAAAAGTTGACAACGGTCATCAGGATCTCAGAAATAGGAGCTTCCACCCCCACTTTTTTGTAATTTTAAATATTCTATAATAAGCATATATCATTTTTTAAATTAAGAAAATCTGTTTTTAAAATCTTCCAAGGACTGGAGCAGGGACTGGCTAAAGGGCACCTCCCATAGTGCAGCCTAGCGTCTCCTGCCTGTCGTGTCTCCCTCCCCCTCCAGCCTCCCCTCTGCCTGCAACACACAGCCCTGCAGGTACCCTCCAAGCCACTTGCTCTCAAATCAACCTTCCTGTGTGCCAGTAGTGTACACTCCACCTGGAACATGCTCCCTCTGAATGCATTCTGCCCGACTCAGCCCCAGAGTCCCTGATCTGCGAATCTGAACGGACTGCGCTCTCCCCGGTTACCCCAGAGGTACCTGCCTGGCTGTGGCATCTAACACACTCTAGTCCTGGTCATGTGCTGGGCCCAGGCAGCTGTGTGGAGATGCTGGATCCTGGTTATAAGCATATAGGGTCCAGGATGTGGCCAGTGCCTAACCCCAGGGGCACTCAGTAAGTAGTGCTTTGTGGCTAGAGTAATCCAGCTGAAGTTCAGTGCCATACCCCTCATATACATATGTGTGTGTGTGTGTATTTATATACATAATAGATATAGATATAGATATAATCCTACAGTTTTAGAATCCATTCCCAGATACTATCTGGTTTGACCCCCACACCAGCCTGTGGGTGGGAGGTGACACTTCCTATTTCACACAGGAGAGGACTAGAACTCAGAGAAATCAAGAGACTTGCCCAAGGCCACACAGCCCACTGATGGGCTCTTATTAATTATAAACACAGACCTCTGGGCTCCAAAGCTTTTGAGGTCTTCCTTCTCACCAACCTCATGATTACTGAGGAAGCTGGCCTGCCAAGTTCAGAGGAAGCTCCAGATGTTCTTTACCATCACACACACCCACTCCTTCAGGGCTAACGACCAGTCCCCAGTTTACCTCAAAATTGCAGAGGATGTGTTGAAAGACGCCAACGTTGGTGACAGCAGATGACCCAAAGCCTAGCTCTGCGGTGCCAGCAATTGAGAGGATGAGCTGAAAAACTCGATGGTTTAGGAGAGAGGTCTTCTTCCTCAGGAGAAAAGCCATTATCTGAAAAAGTTAAAACACAAAGCAATTACCTCTTGAATGCGTCACAAGAACTCTTTCTCCTTCGCCTGCTCATTCCCACCAGCACCTGTCATCAGCCCCGCCCTCGAGTCCTCTGCTCTCTGCTGTTACCTCCTTCATTCCTATGTTCTCAGAGGAAAAACCCACACCAGCTTCTGTGGCTGCTTCCCATCAGTGTCCACTTTTCTGTCCTTGTGTACTTGTGTGACTTGACCTCTCACTAGGAACCCCATGCTTCTTCCTGAAAATCTCCCCCTGTGTTTCCAGAATGCTACTCTCTCTTGGTTTCCTCCTACATTTCTTATTTATATACTTTTTTTGGTTTCAGAGCTAGAGTTTAGTGATGTGCTCCTCACATCAAGGATCCTCTTGATCCTGAGGAAACATCAAGTTTCCTCCTGAATGTCCATCCCCCAGTTACCCCCATCTCCACTACCTTGCCTCCAGCAGCCCTCAATTTGTTTCCTATGGTTAAGAGTCTCTCATGGTTTGCCTCTTAATTTTCATTTCATTATTTTTTCTTCCCTTCCCCTATGTTTATCTTTTTCTTAAATTCTGCATATGAGTATAATCATATGATACTCATCTTCCTCATTTTGCTTAGCAAAATACTCTCTAACTCCATCCATGTCATTGCAAATGACAAGACTTCATTCTTTCTGATGCCTGAATAATGTTCCATTTTAAATACACATACACACACACATACACACTTTCTCCATTCATCCTCTCGATGGACATTTCAGTGCTTTCCATATTTTGGTTATTGTGAACACTGCTGCTATAAACATTGGGGTGCATGTGGCCCTTCAAGTCACTATGTTTGTCAATCTGTTTGCAGTATGTCAAAGCTGTAATCATCAAGACAGTATGGTACTGGCACAAAAACAGACACATAGATCAATGCAACAGAATAGAGAGCCCAGAAATGGACCCTCAACTCTATGGTCAACTAATCTTCAACAAAAAGGGAAAAATATCCAATGGAAAAAAAGACAGTCTTTTCAACAAATTACGTTGGGAAAATTGGACAGACACATGCAGAATGAAAACAGACCATTTTCTCACACCATACACAAAAATAAACTCAAAATGGATGAAAGATCTAAATGTGAAACAGCAAACCATCAAAATCCTAGAGGAGAACGCAGGCAGCAACCTCTTTGACCTTAGCTGCAGCAACTTCTTGCTAGACATGTTTCCAAACACAAGGGAAACAAAGGCAAAAATGAACTATTGGAACTTCATCAAGATAAAAAGCTTTTGCGCAGAAAAAAAAAAAAAAACAACACACACACACACACAAAAACAGTTGACAAAACTAAAAGACCACCTACAAAATAGGAGAAAATATTTGCAAATGATTATCGGATAAAGGGCTGATATCCAAAATCTATAAAGAACTTATCAAACTCAACACCCAAAGAACAAATAATCCAGTCAAGAAATGGGCAGAAAACATGAACAGACATTTCTCCAAAGAAGACATCCAAATGGCCAACAGACACAAGAAAAAATGTTCCATATCACTCGGCCTACTACAGTGAGGTACCACTGCCTGCAAGTCAGAATGGCCTCAGCCAGTCAGAATGGCTACAAGTGGGGCACCTGGGTGACTCAGTGCATTAAAGCCTCTGCCTTCGGCTCAGGTCATGGGATCCAGCCCCGGATCGGGCTCTCTGCTCAGCAGGGAGCCTGCTTCCCCCCCCACCCCCCGCCTGCCCCTCTGCCTACTTGTGTTCTCTCTCTCTGTCAAATAAATAAATAAAATCTTAAAAAAAAAAAAAAAAAGAATGACTAAAATTAACAAGTCAGGAAATGACAGGTGTTGGCGAGGATGCGGATAAAGGGGAACCCTCCTACACTATTGGTGAGAATACAAGCTGGTACAGCCACTCTGGAAAACAGTATGGAGGTTTCTCAGAAAGTTGAAGATAGAGCTACCCTATGACCCAGCAATTATACTATTAGGTATTTATCCTCCTACATTTTTTTGTGCTCTTCTCATTTCCTTTTACCAAATCCTGCATTCATAACCATCCTATAAATGTTGCTGTGTCACCAGGAAGCCACCACATCCCCATGAGCCCAAATGCACCAGCATCTCACTTTAGGCTGCAGCCACTCGATGTGCCTTTATGCTGTGCTGGGTCCAGGAAAGTAACAACATGGAAACTTCCATACCAGGATGGAGGCACTGGGATCCCAGTGGCCCATACCCATCTCAGAGACTAATGAGAGGGATCCCACCTGGCCTTATGTCTCTGTTGACCTCAGTCACACAAAAGTCAGGTTGCCTACCCATCTACTGGCATCCGGGTTCTCACCCATTTTATCCACAGCTCAATTCCCTAAGCCTGGATCTGACACCATCCAGCTGTTCTCCCTGTCCTCCTAGATATCCTCTCCAATGTGCCATTGCGAAGTCTCACTTGCTCGTATAGACTGCATGTTTGTGTCCTCCCAAAACTCATGTGTTGAAACCCTATCTCCCAATGCAATGTTGTTTGGAAGTGGCTCCTGCGGGCAGTAATTAGGGTTAGAGAGAGTCATGAGGGTGGAGCTTCATGGTGGGATTTGTGCCCTTGTAAGAGTCACAAGAGAGCTTGGTCCCTCCCTCTGATCTAAGTCCTGTGAGAATACAATGAGGAGTTGGCCATCTGCAATCCAGAAGAGGGCTCTCACCCAACCTGACCATGCTGGCACTCTGATATTGGACTTCCCAGCCTCCAGAACTGTGAGGGATAGCTTTCTATTGTGTATAAGCCACCCGGTCTGTGGTAGTCTGTTAAAGCAGTCCCACTGCCTGAGACAGTTGTGATCAGTGAGCACTCACTATCTGTCCAGACTGCCCCAGTCATTTCTTAGATATATCTGAATTCTGACCATTCCCCACTCCCCCACCCAGACATAATTCAGATGGCTGAAAGTTGCTTGAGAAAAGTCACACACGCAGGCTGACTGGTTTCACTTTGCACAGGAAGTGCCATGTACCTTTTCGAAAATGCTCACAATAGTTGCCCAAATCCCTGGTCACAGCAGATCTGCACGTGCTGAAGTAGAACATATCCCAATACTGCTGCTTTTAACAATATGATCAAAGAAAATTTTAATATCCCAAAAGCCCCAGTTCTTGAGTTTTAACATAAACCAGACATACCCATTCACTAATTACCAAACGATTTACTAAGTATCTGCTTGGTCTCAGTAATATACTGGCAAAGAATAAGGAAACACCCATGCCTTTAGACAATTACAGTCTTGTAGAGATGAGCAGAGTCATAATTACAGCACTGGCCAAGAGCATGAGACTGGGCACATGTGCAGTGCCAAGGGCAGCTGGGAGACAGCCACACACTCAGCTCAGGGCTTAGAGGAGAGATCCCTTTTGCCATTTGAGCGTGACCTGGGGAAGAGAGGGAGGTGGTACTCCAAGCCGAGGACACAGGTACACAAAGTAGTATGAAGTGGTTAGCAACCCGTGACCATGCAAGATTTAGGGAGGAAGTTTCATTGGCTGGGCAGGAAATGGGGCTAAAAGGGGCTGGAAGGACAGGTTAGTGGCCAGTTTTTAAAGGCCTTTACAATCCAGTATAAGGAGTTTGGGATATTATATCAGTGACTGGGTGCCTTTGAAGGGTTTGCACAGGAAAGAAGTATCATCAGGACTGTAATGTAGAGCTGTGACTGGTATCAATGTGATTCGAGGGAGCTGCAGAAGGAATGGGCCACTGTCTGGCTTGGGCAGCAGTCTAGGCAAGAGGGGGTGTGCCTGAGAAGCTGCCTTCTCAGGTCCTGACTCCAGGGCCAAAGAGACAGGGAGGCTTTCTCTTACCTCCTGCTGTCCCCAGGAGGAACCACCATGGCCTTCGCACCCCAGTGACATTGTCTAGACTTTGACACTAGTCCTGCCCTTCATGATTCCCTTCCAGCCATGCAGGAAGGCACTCAAGGGCAGTGAACATGTCTCGTGTGACCTCGCAAATAGTGAACAGCACTAACAATCCCAGTTACTCTGAGTAGGCACTCTTCTGAAGACTCAGCATGTATTAACTCATTTAACCAGCATGGCCCTACAAAACAAGTGCTGGTATTATTCCCATTTTACACATAGGGGAACTGAGGCACAAAGAGAGTAAGACCTAGAGATGGCTGGCATTTAGGGAGCCCTTATTCTGCACAGCCATAATACTCAGCCCTCCACTTGAATTAAATGATCTAGTGCTCACCACAACCCCATGACACAGGACATGAGATTGTCTGTATCCTACTATTAAGAAAACTGAGGCAGCGAGGGTAAGGTTACATAGCATCCAAGGTTACATAGCAGGTTTGACAAAGAGGCAAGATTCAAACCCGGCACCCAGTTTCCTCCACCTGGGCTCCTAGCCATCATGTTAGGTGCTAAGTAGGCTGATCACAGATGATTCCTGTATTCAGTGAAAGGTGCTGGCACCCCCATTCCAATCAGAGTCCCTCTCTGCCTGGCCATCACCTGGCCCTCCACTGCAGTGACACTGGCTTCAAGAATCTTCCCTCTTGGTTTCCCTTCTCCAAGAGTTACCCTGGAGGGAAAGTCCCCTAGGGCCAGTGAGGCTCTTCCCTGTTCCTTGGAGAGTTACAGGCTCAGAGGGGAGGGTGGGATTACCTGGTACCCACAGATGTGCTGCATCAGGTGATCACACATGGCATTGCTGGTCAGGACAGAGTGCAGGACTTTCACGGCCGCGTACATGGTATGGTCATCTGTCGCTAAGGAAATGAGGCCCAGGAGGATGGTGGGCCCGCCAATGAAGTCCAGGCTGCTGGCTGCTGGGACGGAGTGGAACACCCTCACGCCTGTGCGGGACAAAGGGGCATTCCATCAATACATTGCAGCTTCAGGGCAACGGCAAGTCCCCTGGAAGCCTGCAAGGACACAAGAGCTGCCAGTGCCACCGTCTACCCAGAGTAGAGGCACCTGTGCACCTGGGACAGGCTGGGAGTGGGAGGAAGGGTGGAGGTTTGAAAGCCTTTGCTCACTGATAGATCCCACACCGAGTTCTTCCTGGCTCACCAACAGGCTGAAACAGCCCAGAGGATTTCAGATCACTGCTCCATCTCCGTCCAGAGTGCCGGGCGAGCCACAAGTTCCCTGAGCCTCAGGCCACTGGTTGCGACAACCCCGGGCTCTTGTCTACGCTCTAGATCCTGCGAGATTGGAACTTGTACCAAATCCCTGCTCTGCTCTTGCCCAGCTGCATGATAAGCAGCAGTCACTGGCTGTTTTTACCCAAACAACCGCAACCATTGCCGCTGTCGAAGGGGCCCACCGTGCCCACTGAATAGGCTCCATTGTGTAGAGGTGCCAGTCCAGTTAGTAGCTGAGTTCACTGGCAACTGCCAGATGCAGCAAGGTGAATTAGCTCTGTGCAGTGGGGCAGGCTAACTCACCAACTCTCACCCTCGCTGGGTAGCCGATCAGAAGTCCAGGTTGAGCAAGCAATGACAGCCACATGCCCATCTCCCAAACAGTAGTAAAAGGATAAGGCCTGACCTACCTAAATGGCCCACAGCCACAGCGCCAATGGTTCGGAGAGAACCCGAGAGGTGGCCGGCACAATTTCGTAATAAGAACACAGGTGTGGCATTGTCACGGGATGAAATGTTCATCTAGAGAAATGAGCAACAATCAGTCCTAAGAAACCTTCTGGAATGGAGAAGCTTTCACTCGTGAGGTCCTGGAGGGCAGGCGCCCCAAGGCCTGGCTAGTGTTGGCACTCAGTAAGAGAAAGTCAGTGAATAAATAATAAGTGAACCAACGTCAGGGAGATTGACGTCAACATTCGGGGTCCCATGTCCCCCCTCCCAGGCTGTGGCTGAGTCACGTGGGAGCATCTCTAGTGGTGCAGCTGTGCCACAGATGTCCCTCAGGTCACGGTGAAGAGTTAATGAGGGACCCAAGGACATGTGGAGGTGGGATGGTGCCTCGAAAACCAGGCTGCTTCCTTTCCGGTCCAGGCTGTCCAGCCTCTGCAAGGCCCAGCCTCGCTGGTCTCAGAGGGCTAGGCAGATGGGAATCTGGGGTGCTCTGTGGGTAAACGCACAGCTGTGGTGCTCAACAAGACCTCATCCCTTGCTTACTGAACCTCTTCAGTCAAAGGAGGTGGCCCTCTGTCTGTGAGGATGGAGAGAATGTAAACAAATCAGCCCAAATTAATCAGAATTAGACCAAAGACCATGTTCTGCAGAAATTAGGAAATACTTCATCTACTGGCATCTTCCTCTACAAACATTTCTGCTTGCTGTTTTGCAAGTTGGCTGTTTAAAATAAACATGGCAACTCACAGAACATTTTGCAGGGTTGGGGGGCAGTAGCATCCAGAAAAGAGAAGCTCCATAGTGTTTTCAGTGTCACAAAAGTTTCTTAAATTCCATTTGTTTCTGTTCTCCAGTGAAGAACACAGAGCACCTACTTTCTCTTCTGAGCATTCTAAATAAGAGGTTTGGTCTCACGGGACACGAATGGGTGGAGAAGCATATGCTATATTGACAAATGAAATGGGCAGAATGAAATGAATGAATGTTTGTATCTGTCTGCGCATGCACAAACATGAATCAGTGTCCATTAAGCACTGAAAGCTGAAGCAAGCTATGAGATCATGGTTCCAAGAGGGGGCAACAAGTGAAGGCAGAAGTCATACCTCTTTGGCAATCAGGCGGCTGTCCACCTCACTGTAAGAGTTTCTGATGTCTGTAACACTGGTGACAGAGGAGCTGGCTAAGTGAAGGCCAAAGGAAACCCTTTCCTCTGCAACAAGGGGTGTCGCTTCTGTATCAGGGTCCGCTCCTAGAAAACACATCTTTGATCATCTCTACCATCTCTACAGAAGAGAAAGTACGAGCTCGGTAAAATAAATAGTTATGACTATATGGTGAAGCTCCCACTGAGAGGCTGCCTTATGTTGTTATAGTGTATGTTTATGTCACATGTTTGTCCCTGTGCTTCTCTGACACTTACAGGAAACTGTGGATAAATCTCACAGGATTAACCCTACTACAAAATAAGGGCGCTCAAGGTGTGAAATTACTAAAGCTTGAAATTACATCTACCAGGAGATGATATAACCTCACCCTCTAAACCAAAATGCTAAGTGATAAGAAAGCTGACTTATTAAAAAAAAGAGAGAGAGAGAGGGACTGGGCTGAGAGCCCTAAGATTTTCTTTTCTTTTTTTTTTTTAATTTTTTATTTATTTGATAGAAAGAGATCACGAGTAGGCAGAGAAGCAGGCAGGCAGAGAGAGAGGAGGAAGCAAGCTCCCTGCTGAGCAGAGAACCCAATGCGGGGCTCAATCCCAGGACCCTGAGATCATGACCTGAGCTGAAGACAGAGGCTTAACCCACTGAGCCACCCATGTGCCCCAGCCCTAAGATTTTCAATGAGCTATATGCCATGGTGAACATTACACTTGGAATGAGCAAGTGTAATGCTGGTCCCTGGGTCAAAGAAAGCCATGCGTGCTACAGGAACCGCATGGCCTGAACGGGCAGTGAGCAACATTTTGGCTCTAGACTAGGCTTCATCTCATGGCTCTGGCCAGTGCCATCTGCCAGAGGAGATGGAAGCTTGAAGAAGACATGAGGCCTGGAGACAGAAAAACTCTACAGTGCTCAATCGCCCTTCACTGTGCACAAGGCTTCTGTACATAAATTCATTCATCATTCTTCCCAGATGGGAGCTGACCCTGTTGACTTGATAGAGCACAGAGAGCAGTTCTCCCTACTTGAACAGCCTGCAATCAATAATGGAAATGTAGATGTTTGTCTGCCTGTTTAATAATTGAAGACAACAGTATACTTTAGTTAAAAAGCTTCTTCATTAAAAGGAATGAAACTTATTTATCGCATTCTCTTCTCTCTTTCTTTGCTGATGGTATTAACTACCCATTCTCCTCCATTATGGGCTTTGGAGTTGAAATCTAAAGGATATTGTCATTTCCTTTTCTGTGACATTTTCTGTCGGGTTGTAAATTTATAATGATTCAATTACAGAGGTCTTCCCTAATGACTGACCTATACAGAGTTTATTCTTTATAAATATGCTATAAATAACTGGATGTCCATTTAAAAAATAATATCAGTGAGATCATTATAAATCAAAACACTATACCTTGAGCATGCACAGCTTGGAAGTTACCACGGTATCTTGGGCCAAGTTTGTTAATGACTTCCAGAGTGTCCATGGAGATGGCTTCTTCAAAGAGGTATACAGGGCCAAGACGCCATATTAATGATGACTTTTGTTTCCAAATTCGAGGTGTAGCAATATATCCATACACATCCACAAATGAAGATGGATCCATTGAAAGGAAAGGCCCCGGTAAGGCCTGAATATATAACATCTGTTAAAATTAAGAGGGAGGGAAAGGGAGAAATTTAACCTCAGAATTAATCAAATAAACACCCATGGATATAAAATGATATACCTTATTCTCTAAAAGTAAAAGCTTATTTCATCTACAAACATTAAAAAGTTCACTCTCAAAGCTGAGAAACAATGCAGGAAAAACAGTTTACAAAATGTTGATGGAAGTAAAAAACTGACACTGTGTCTTTGGAAACAAATTTGACAAGGAGTATTAAGAGCCCCTAAAATGTTTATCTTTTTTGTTCCAGTCATTCCACTGAGAATCGAAATGTCTAGTATTTGCACATCTAATAAGTTTTATGTACTAAAATAATTACAGACATATCCAAATGGAAAGGAAGAAATAAAATTATCTCTATTTGCAAATGACATGTCCATGTGGAAAATTCCAAAGAATCTCCAAAAAAAAAAGAAAGCCTAGAACTAATAAGTGAGTTCAACAAGGTCACAAGATACATGATTAACATACAAAAATCAATCACATTCTACAGGCTAACAATGAACATGCAGAAACTAAAATTAAAAACACTATCATTTACAATTGCTCAAAAGAAAATGAAATATTTAAATAAAAAAATTATGAAATCTGTATACTAAAAATTCAAAAATAATGATGGAAGAAATCAAAGAAGACCTATATAAATGCAGAGGTATACCATGTTCTTGGATAGGAAAACTTAACATGGTAAAAATATTATTTCTCTCTAAAATGATCTATAGGTTAATACAATTCTTATTAAAATATCAGAAGGCTTTTGTAGCAATAGACAAGCTAATTTTAAAATTTATATTTGAAGGTACAAGCCCTAGAATAACTGAAATAAATAGCTTAATTCTTCTTTTTCAAAAAAGAAGAGTGATTTTGATTATCTTTTTTGAAAGAGAAGAATTAAGTGGGAGGCACTATTCTAATCAATATTATTACATAGCTACAATAATTAAGATAGTATGGCATGAGTAGGAGTACAGACATATAGATCAGTAGAACAGAATATAGAATCTAGAAATAAATCCATACAAATGTGCCAAATGATTTCTGATGAAGGTTCAAAAGCAATTCAGTGGAGGAAGGATAGCCTCTTCAACCAATGTTGATGAAACAGCTGGCCATCCGTGGGCAAAGAAATGAACTTCAACCTAAACTTCACACCTCCTACAAAAGTTAACTCATAAGAGATAACAAATTTAAATGTAAATCTTGAAAACTTCTAGAAAAAAAAACACAGAAGAAAATGTTCAAGATCTAATGCTAGGCAAAGAGTTCTTAGAGTTGACACCAAAAGCATGAGTCTTAAGAGGGAAATCTGACGAATTATACTTCATCAAAATAAAAACTGTTGTTCTGCAAACTCCTATGGGAAAGAAGATGGAAAACAAGCTATTGACCAGGAGAAATTCTTTGGCAAATCACATATTAAAGGACTAGTATGTAGAATATATAGAAAAATCCTTAAAACTCAAGAAGAAAAATAAACAATCCAGTTAGAAAATGGCCACAAGACATGAACTTAAGACATCACTTAAGAGGATATACAGATGGCAAATAAGTACTTGAGAAGATTTTAATCTCATTAGCTATTAAAGAAATGCAAATTAAAAACACAATGAGCTATCACTACACACTTATCAGAATGGCTAATAAGAAAAACAGTGACCACACCAAATGCAGAGAAACTGGATCACTCATCTGTTGCTAGTAGGAAATGTAAAAAGGTACAGTCACTCTGGGAAAATAATTTGGCTGTTTGTTATAAAACTAAACACACAATCATCATATGACCCAGCAATTGAACTCTTTTTTTTTTTTCAGCAATTGAACTCTTAAGCATTTATCCCAGAGAAACATGGACTTAAGTTCACACAAAAACCTGTATGCAAATGTCCATAGCAAAACAAAGAAGATAAAAAACAAAAAAATGTTCATAGCAGCTTTATTTGTAATATACAAAAACTGAAAACAGCCCAAATGTCCTTTAATCAGTGAATAGTTATATATACATCCATATCATGGACTACTACTTAGTGATAAAAAGGATTTAAATGTTGATGCACAGCAACAATTTGGATGAATTTTCAGAGAGTTATGTTGATTGAAAATCCAATCCTAAAAGATCATATCCTGTACAGTTTCATATTTTTCACATCCTTGAAATGACAACATTCTAGATTATTGGTCACCAAGGTTAGGGACAGGGATAAGAGAGAGAGATGTGGGTGAGTGGGAGTGGCTGAATTTTAATTTTTATAAAAGGGCAACACAAAGAAGGACTGTGATGACGTAAACTTTCTGAATCTTCTTAGGAGTCATGGACATAGAACCTACACGTGTGATAAAATTGTGTGGAACACATACACATATACACAAGTACAAGGAAATCTTGTAGGAAATCTAGAAAATAGGAAATCTAGGAAATCTAACAAATTAGCAGATTGTATCAATAACAATATTTTGGTTCTGAAATTGTTCTACAGTTTTATAAGAGGCCACCACTGGGAGGAAACTGAGTAAAAGGTACACAGGATTTCTTGCTATTTCTTAAAACAACATGGTAGCCTACAATTATATCAATAAAAATTTCAATAAAATAAAACTAGTTAACAGAGTATCACAAATTTAAAAATGATAATTTTAAAGTTTATGCAGGTAAAAATCTTTAACTAATAGTAAAAATTAACAAGTAATATACAATATTATAATATTTTCTATGCAATAAAGTCACAGCTATTTTTTAAAGGGAAAAAACTAAAAGAAATTATAAACTATAGTAAGATAGAAGGATTATAGGCATTCTTTCTTCTTTTCAATATTTTTCAGGTATTTCAAAATGTTTTTATAAAATTTTTATAATGACTATAAAATCACCACATCCACATTTATGTATATAAATACATATTTTTCAAATGAGAGGTCATACAATTTCAGAAATAGTCTTTTTCTCCCTACCAATTAAATGAGATTTTCAAACAGGAACAAACCAAGTTTTCAGCCACCAGGTCTGCCTAGAGTGGGGTCCACTGCGCTCTCTCCCCTCTCCCCTCTTGCCAAGCAGGGACTTCTCTCTCCCTGTACTGAAGCTCTGCCCCACCCCTGCAATCCAGCTTGCCTTGTGCCCCAAATTCCTACTGCATTTACTCACTGTACTATCTGCATTGATTTACAAACATAAGATGCCTCAAATCGCTCCCACATCATTTTGCTCAATTCAGGGGGTCGATATATACTCCCCACCTTTCAAAATTTAACATATCTTCCCTTGGAAATTAAAACAAAGGCTCTAATATTAGAGAACCATTGTTAAGCTGGGTCATCCGCAACCCAACCTCTCCCATCTTGTTCTTGCTCAGCAGATGTCTGCATCTCATATTTATCCTAATTAAATTTCATTTGCTGATCCTGAACCCACTTGTTGAGATCATCTTGGAAAAGTCAACTCTGTCTGACTCAACTCTTGGTCATTCCCCACAGCATATTTTGGCATATTCCTGTGGCCCTCCACCACTGCCAACCTCCTGCTGACTAACTCTGGCTTAGCTGGCCCCATGGGGTCAGTTGTTCATCCACAGACCAATTCACTCAACTATGCTATCATCCAGTCAGTCTCACTCCTTGTGGCTGTAAATTCAATGCAATTCATCAAATATTTATTGCATGTGTACTGTGTGCCAGCCCCTGTGCTAGGTGCGAGCAAGGTCCAAACATCAACAGGACTCCTTTCTTAGCCTCAAAGTCCATTATTTCACAGAATACCAACCTATTCTATATGACAAAACAAGAATACGAACATGTTTTGCAAAAGAAGAAAAAAAAAAACGAGCCCACTCTGTAATCATGCCCAAACAGATAATAACAAAGACACTGTACAGCCACAAAAGTAACCACAGTTCCATCCTGGCTAACATGAGTGATACTGCTTTTTTCTCCAATGAGAACTCTAACCTGTTCCATTCCTCTTACTTCCTGGATAAAAGTTCTGAACATAAACAGACATCAAATTCCCTCTTTCTGACAGCACACAGTTGAAAACAGACCAACCTCCACTTCTTTGACCCTTCCCCAAATCACCTAAAATAAGCCTTAATCCTATCTAAGCTCCTCCCAAGTCTTTGTTACCCTGTGGAATAGAGTGTCTTGCTACAGCAAGCTTAATAAATCTAGCTTTTGTTTTGTACTATATGCACACTCTTGGAGGTATCTGGCTAGTGGGCATGGACAATTCCTAGCATCTAAAACAGTACCTAACAAAGAACAGGTACTCCAAAATACTTAGTGAGAGAAGGAAAGAGGAAGGAAGGAAGGGAGGGAGGGAAGGAGGGAAGAAGAACGGAGGGCTAGTATTAGTGATTTGAGAAAAGAATTAACTTTATGTTTTGGAAGACCTATTTTTGTTAAGCTCCTGCTGAATCTTTCTGGTTACCACTGCCCTTTTCTGATAAGATAATTATACTAGAAGATAGCCCTAAATTCATCTTTAGGTGTTATAACAAATTTAGGTTGTTTTAACCTAATGATTCTCAACATGGGGTGATTTTGTCCCATAGGGGGCATTTGGAAATGTCTGGAGACATTTTTGGTGGTCACAACTGAAGAGAGAGAGAGAGAAATGCTTCGGGATCTAGGGAGGCCACAGAAGCCACTAAGTATCTATCCTACTAGACACAGAATGGACCACTACAACAAAGAATTATCAAGCCCCAAGTGTCAAACTATCGAAATGATTGCTCTTAGGAGCAGCTTGCACAAAAGAACTTTAAAAATACTTTCCAGGTGATTCTAGAATGCAGCCCAGGTTGAGATGCTCTCTCAGGAACCTGGGTGAAATTCTGGCTGCACCTGCCTTCTGGTGTGTTCTGGGCCCTTCTCACTCTGGCTGCTTTGGGAAGCTCTAAAGTGGCTGCCAGAGCACCCCTGCCGTGGCCCTCATCTCCCAGCTTCCTCTCCACTCTGTGTCAGGGCGTCAGGTGACTCTAAATGGCAGTGATGAGACACCTCCTCCAGCTATGGGTTCACATTCCATCGCCTTCTCTAAGCAGGGAACCATCTTTTCCTCGTCATTTTTGCTGTAAATCCGGTTAGAGGTGTTGGTGTCCTTGCAAGCCCTCGGGCCTGGCTTCTAAGGGTCGTGTGCAGACAGTCGTCATAGATTCCCCAGGAAGCTTCTTCGAAATGTAGAACCTTAGACCCTGCACAGACCTTTCTGGGGAATCCACAACTTAAACTGTGAAAAGCCTTGTCCACTCTGGGACTTTATATTCTCTTATGACTATTATCTCCGTGTTTCATCTTCTACTCTGCTTGTGTGGCTTTCATTCCCGTTTCTGAAGG
The DNA here is from genome assembly GCA_028646535.1 of Procyon lotor. NCBI lineage: Eukaryota > Metazoa > Chordata > Mammalia > Carnivora > Procyonidae > Procyon > Procyon lotor. The sequence goes on along the minus strand of CM053617.1, from coordinate 36,489,171 downwards.
ATTTTTCATTTTCTTGTGTTTGGGGTTTTCCCCATGTTTGAGCTCAGCGCATGTTCTGGACAGCGCGGGAGAGTTTCATTAGATACCAACCCCGCTGTCGAATGAGACGGAGGAACGGAAGGGAGACGGCTTCAGGCGGCGCAGCCAGAAGGCATCGCAGTGGGGCAAGTGGAGCATGTGGCAGCTAGCTCACCTTGGCGGAGCCGGTGCTCTGTCCATCCAGATAGGTGGAAACGGTGCAATTCCTTTTCATTTCCTTGGTGACGACCACAGCCAGGTGGTGCCACTGACCGCAGGCCAGCAGCTGGCCACACCTGACCCGAAGCTGGCGGCCAGCGGAAGGCTCGGAATCATCCTCGGGCTCCATGACGTCTGCAAGAGAACACAGACACCACGCCTGGCACGCGGCAGCAACCCAGGGGAGCGGGCCCAAACTACCACAACGGCGGCTATCGTTGCTCCAGGTCTCGCTTTGCGCCAGACACTGGTTTAAGAACGGTTACAAATGTCTCTTCATTTTGTTTTCACAGCTCCCCTGTGAGGTAGGTGCTATCTCAATCCCCATTTACCCTCCTGACGCACAAACAGGGTCTGTAACTTGCCCAGGGTCGTGCAGCAGGACTCAAAGCCAGGAGTCGGGCTTCAGGGTCGACCCCACATGGACCACCTCTGCAGCGGTGCACATCTGCCCTCAAGTCATCGGGAGGGGGAGGGGGACAGGCAGCTGTGCTCTATGACAATGACACCAAGCCACCCCGGGGCCTTCTGGGTGTCTGTCTATGAAACAGTGACACTCCCAGGGCACACAAGAACAGGCTATTTCTGGCCATCGCAGTGGGAGGAGCTTGAAGAGCCAGGCAGAATTGGAAATGGCAGCACCTAGACCAGCCACCAGCCACTGAAGGAGGGTTGGTCTCTCCGGGTCTCGTGCTGAGAGCTGCTGACTTAGCTCCATTTCTCCCAAGTGTGGGCAAAAACAGCTCCAGCTACCGACACCTTACCCAGAGGCTGAAACGCTTTCTCTTCTGTAGACACAACCAAGGAGAGGTCGTCCGGGCACAGGCTGACAGAGAGGCAGACGAAGGGCTGCTCAGTCCTGGCCAGGTGACGCACCAGGGTGAGGAAGCGCAGCGGGTGGCCCTCAAGGACTGTGCTGTGCTGGCTGATCAGGAACCAGCAGGAGAAGGTCAGGCCCCCAGACGGAGGGAATGACCTGGCAGCACCTGGATTCAGAACACAAGCAGCCGCTTAGACTTTTTCCTGCCTTGGCATCTTGTCTAGAGTCATCGTGGCTCTGATTCGGCCCAGGTGTGGCCTTACTGTGTACCAGCTCTGTGCCAGGTCTAACTCGTGCCCACTTTATGTCAACCCTACACCACAGAAGCTCCTCCTCTTATTCATACTCGCAGGAGTAAGTCATATTCCCACCAGGACTTGAGTCTAGATCTCCAAAGCCTCTCTCCAATTCTAGCCCACCTATTATTCCATGCCATTTTGCCAAGGTTGTGTGGGGGGACCACAGCCCTGCAGGTGGTCACTATTGGCTGATCTAAAGCTGAGCAGTATGCTATGTGAGGCAGAGGACATCACCGTAGCTCAGCATAACCTTGCACAGGGAAGTTTCCACTATAGGGAAACTCACATCCTCCTGCCCCAGACAGGGCTGGCAGTACAGAGCAGGCCCACTGTCCTCCACGAATTAGCAGAATCAGACTTGGTGTCCCATGCGGATGGGCTGCGAATGCAATGGGTCCTCAGCGCCCACCATCCCAGAGAAACTCTGGTTCTCCTAACCAAGGGTGCTTAGCTCAGACAGCACTGGGCGCCCGTCCTATCCTGCCCGCCAGGTTTTAGCTGAGCACAGCACTGCACAAAGCCTGCCAAGGCCCAGGTAGACCAGATGGCCATCCACAAGGAATGTATATTCTTCTCTAGAAAGAGACCTAAGGCGGGTTGAGGTGTTCATTTCAACTTGTGTTAATCACTGACAAAACGAATCCAGCCCAGACTCTGCCATCAAATCACCACTGAGTCCCCACTGTATGCAGAGTCATGGCTAGCCCCTTGGGGTTCTCCTGCCCTAACGCAAGCATGACAGAATGCAAGGATGACTCATCTACAGAAATAAGGAAGACTCCCACTCTCTTGAAAGGCCAAGTGGAAGTCTGACATCAAGGCTCTCTCCGCACTGGTTCTGGAGACAGGGTGAGTTCAGCTCAGCAAGCTGAACTCCCCAAGAATCACCTACCTGTCCCAATCCCTCCAGAGACCAGATACTCTGTGCTGCTTCCCATAACTGTGGACAGGGTCGGAATAAACAAACAGCTGGAAAAAGAAAAGTATCTCAGATCAGTGAACCACAAACCAACTTTGGCTGTGATATCTCCCCTCTGTCCCTCTGCAGGGGCCTCCGTCCCTCTTACAGCATGAGGACAGAAAGCAGCTGATATGTGAGGAGGGCCCCAAGAGGTGGAATTCACACTGGATCCTAAAGGGGAGGGCATTCCAGAAAGCAGGCCCACAGGGGGAAGGAGAGGGTCATAGCACTCTGTGGCTGAGGATGCTGACCCTGAGAAGCCACGGAGGAGACAGGGCTGTCCCTGACCCAGGCATTTTCTGCTCCTGAGTGGTGAGAGCTGATGGGAACTACAGTTTTGTCGTCAATATTATAATTCATTAGAGGCCCTGGGAAATTAATAAAGTGCATTCCATATATAAGAAAGCCTGTCATACCCATAACCTTCCATGGACATGTCAAATTCCACAAATGATGGAGCCAGGATGGCCCTCTGAGGCTGCAGGTGGCGCGGGGAGGTCATGGAGATGAGGCTCAGTGAGGTCTGAAGGGCGGTGGTTGAGCCCTGGGACGTCGCCAATGGCCTGAGGGTTTGTGTGACCGCTGGGCCAGAGCTGGCATCCAGGGCTGCTCCCGCGGGACCCTCAGCGGTCCCTGCTGCGGCAGTCTGGGACCCTAGGGCAAGGAGCCAGGGAAGAAATGAAGAACCACATCCCTGTTCAAGCATTTCCACTCCTCTTGGGACAACAGCCCCAGTGTTTCTGCCACAGCCCAGAAGGAGGGCTGACCTACCACAGTGAGGAGGCTCTCTGCTGACTCAGCAATGCTGAATTGCAGCAGCCATGCTCCCCCTAGAAACTTCTCCCTTCAGTCCACCATTCCCCACAAACGTCACCCCGCCCCCCACTTTCCAGCTTGCCCCACGGGTAGTCGCTCACTGATGCTGCGTCCCTGACCTCCCCGCTCACAACAGCCTGTCTCTTGGAAAGCCCTGCTCCCCGCTCCGGCCGCCAGCACGAGCCGGCTCTCCATCCACGCTTTTCACCTGGGCCGCCTCGCCTGCGTGCCCTTATGTGATCTCACATTCGGCGTGCTCACAGCTTTCTTTTCTTCAAGCTGCTCCCTGGAGCCAGCAGCCCGGAGACCACAGCTGGTACTAGGGATCTACCCAGTGCTTTGGCCTCTTGACCTCCTAGCTGACCCCCGAGCTGTGAGCTGAGCAAAAAGCCGTCACTGGCACGTCTGTCCAGGCGCAGCGCTGTGCCATGAAAGAAACCCTATCACTGTTTCCGTGATCTGCACCCAAAGGGTTAAAGTACATGCTTACCGTCACCTATCTTATGTGAGGGTGGGGGGCGTCCTTTGCCTTCCACATCTGGTCTTTTTCTGGGACCACCAACCCCGCTTTTTCTCATTCCCTCCTTTGCACAGCAGGCAATACCATTGTTTAAGTCTGTCTGCTTCTCACCTGTTGTAAAGGCTCCCTTATAAGGAATGCATATTCTCCGTAATTCCTGTTAACCTGTCCCCGTTCTTTCCTCTGTCCTCACCTGAGCCTCCAGGGTCCCCTCTGTGCACACAAGATGAATGGAGGATTTTCCTCGCAGCCGACGGAGGTGGGGGAATTCCAAGACCGAGAAACTGCCTAGGAATCACAACACACGAGAGAAAGAAATGAAGACCTTTTAATGAGCAGAAGTGCTCTCCAGCTTCATCTGAGCACTTTCCTAAATCTCGGTGCTCCCTGATCCCCTCCTCCACACTTTCCTCTCTGCATGGAAACCGTTCCCCAAACCATGCAGAAGCAGGGTGTTCCTGGCCTGGCCCCCAGACCACAGTGCTAGTGTGTGTAGGTGCCTTTGACGTAGCCAGTGACCGGCCAGAAGTCTCACTCTGGACCCTGAAGGGAAAAGGAGTTTGCACCACTTTGTTCTGCATCTGCTCTGTCTGCTCTGCTCTGTGCCTCTCTGTCCTGCTCCGCTTTCCAGGAAACAAGTCCATTCCTGGAGGGGCTGCCAGCGGAAAGGCTCCCTGAGGATCCAAGGGAGCAGGGCCTGTGCCCCTGTCCTTGTCAGGAGTCCCTCCCTTGCTCCTCCCTGCAGTCTGGCCCCTCTGAGGTGTCAAGCCCTCACAGCCCCCATCCCTCCCAGCAGGGCATCCTCACACGCCCTCTCCCTTTCCCTCTGGTCCTGTAAGCGTCCTGAGCATGGGCACAGGCCTCAGGCCTAAGCCACCCACTGCCTTGAAGCCCAGCCCCTTTCCACCCACTCTCCCAGCCGAGGCCCTCCCAGTTCACCTCACTCTGGCACCATCCCCTGACCTTCCCCCACAGTGTATTCCCTGTGGTCAGCAGGACCGTCTCCCCCAAGGCTATCAGCTCCAAGGGAAGGACCCTGTCTATTTAGTGGCCTGCCCGCTGCCTGCAGGAGGCTCCTCCCGGGACTCACGGTGTCCCGTGCTGGGAAGGGCCACGGCCCGCAGAGGGGAGAGGCAGGAGGGGCCCCGGGGAGACCTGTCCCTGCACACTCTTCCTGTCCACTCCACCTGAGCCCAGCTGCCAGCAGCTCAGCCGGATTCAGTGCACAGCACACAGTACCTTAACACCTCTGGTTCGATGGCTTGGGAGGCCAGCTTTTCAAAAATCCTGATGAGGCCCGAGTGCAAGGGGCTGGGGCTGGTGGTCAGGGCCCTGCGGCACGAGGCCATGAGGGCCCTAAGCATCCCCGCCTCGCACATGACCTGACGGTTCTTCTCCGATTTCACCAGGGACTGGATGTGACTGGCCATGGAGCACTGGATCTCCTGGGAAAGCTAAGAGGTAGCGAGAGCAAGCGGTGAGCCCTTGAGGTCACAATATTTTGTGGGCAACTTGGATCGACCCCCAACCAGGTCTCAAATAGGTTGAGGGAGCCAGGCAACTGCACCCTGTCTGTCTTGGGAGTTCTCAGACATGCCGTCGTCCGGTGCAGGAGGATGGAAACACTCGGGTCAGCTGCCGAAGAGGGACAGGCTTAAAACAGAGACTGTGAAGCGGCCAGCGGAAAGCTGCCTCTGCCCCAGAGGCACAGTGTCTGACCCAGGCGATGTTTAAGCAGTTTCTGAATTAACTGCTAACATTTAAAGGTCTGGAGATTTTACCTAAAAGTCCAGACACGTGGGCTCTCTTGAAAAGTAGGAAGGCCGGGCCGGACAGGTTGCAGTCCTGCTTCTGTGAGAGGCAGCCGGGGCTGGCCAGTGGCCATGCCTCTCATGGGCCCCTAGCAGTCCTGTATTTGAGTCCAGACCCTTGGCACAGAAGGCGCAGCGTGGCTGGGAGGCAGGCCTGTAGGCAATGCCCACACCAACTGGCTGTGGCCCGACCAGACCATACCCAGTGCCCAGGCCAGCACCAGCCGTGGCTCTGGTGCGAAGCGCCTTTAGCCCCTGCTGTCATCCCCCTGACATCTTCCCACTGTCCTTGTCCTCCTCTCACACACGGGCAGCTGTGGTGTCATCTCACCCTTACTTACCAGTTAGAACTTAATGGAATTTTCCTGCCCCATGAGTGCTATGGGAGCCTCCCCCAGACCTCCTTCTCCAGATGAATGTACCCATCACCACTTCCCCTTCTCTAGAGGACTGCACTCCTCTGAGTGGGAGCTGCCCTGTCTCACCCGTCCCCTGCTAAGTGGCCCCTCATATATGTTCATGCATGCACACACACACACAAATGCATATGCACGTGTATACTCACACACACATACACCCATGTGTGCACACATACACACACATGGGTGTATGCATAAACATGCATATGTATATACGTGCCCACAGAGCTATACAAATCCTTGTGTGCATGCATTCATGCATGTACACATGCATGCAAACATACACACACCCACGTACCATGTGCACACGTCCACGCATCACACACCAGACTGTGGCCCATGAGGTCACACCCTGCAGTCTTTGTGGGGCGATTCATGCCTTGAGAGCCCGGCCCTGGTGGCTCAGGCTGAGGCTAGACTTCAGCTGACAGCATATCCTCGCTGAGCTTCTTCCCCCACACCATCTGCTTCCTCCACTCCCCTCCAGAATCCCTCCCTCGAAGGATCTGATGTACCTGTGCCCCAGTCTTGGGCTCTACCTCCCGGGAACCCAAACTGGGGCCTTGGCATGCTTTTCATAGTGCGCACCTTTGCCCTAGTTTTTGATTCCAGGAAAAGAGATCCCTGACAACGTAGATCATGTCTAGGTTAGTCCCAGTGGAAAACCAGGACTAACCACAAAGGCCCTAATTTGAATCATCTCCTTCTAAGGATGACTGGTTTTTGTCCCATCAAGTCGCAGACCATCTGATACGCACACCTCCCCATGAAAGCTTTCTTGGGGTCCTTTCTTGCTTCCCCTTCTTCCCTCTCTCCCTCAAACAAGTTATTAACTGCCTCTTCAATGTCAGGCTCTGGGTAAAGTTCTAGGCATTTCATGATTAACACAACATTGTCCCTGCTCTCAAGGGAATCACGGGCTACAGGCAAGACAGGTGAGGGGACAGTCCCAGCACAGTGAGAAATGGGCTCTAGCAGGGCAGTTACAGTGTCTGGGAGGGAGGGGTTCCCTGCAGCCCCTCACACATTTCACAGAGCTCTTGGATTTAGAAAGGAATCCAGGCCAGCCATCTCCTGTGGGAGCCAAATTTTACCGGGATGAGACTATTTCCTGGGTATTCAGGATGTGCCAGACCCCAGTCTAAGCATTTGGACATGGATAGATGACACAGTCCCTTTGAGGAACCCTATGATGGAGGTACTCTTACTCTACCCATTTCACAGATGAGGAAACTGAGCCCAGAGAAGTACATTGTTCAGGCCACATGGGAAAATCAGAGCCCGGCTTTGACCCCAGACTCCAGGCTCAGGATCACCTCACTCCCTATCTCAACCTTATACATGCAGAGATTTGGGAACATCCCGCCATGGTGGTCGAGAGTATGTTTCTATCACTAAGGGACAGAAATTAATAAGATGGCATTTGTCCCCCAGGCCACAAACACTGCTTGGTGGCATATGTGTTTCAAGGATTAAAATGTATTGCGACACATATTTACACTGTTTATCACCAGTTTTTAGATTTAAAAAAATGAATGGGTCATAAAGCTCACCCTTCACCCTTCCTTCCTCCTTCCAGGAGCACATCAACCAGAGCTCCTGTCTCAAACTGATGGCATTTACTGAAATTTCCATCTTTATAATATCTTCAGTAATACTTCCAACTTGAAATTTTAGACCATCTTAATTTTAGTTTAAAATTTAAACTACATTAGAATAGTTTTAAGGGCAATTGGTCCCAGGCAGGATTTTGTCATTCTGAAATGTCACCATCTTGCCACCATCACCGATGCCAAGGGAAGATCTCATCGCTGGGATAACACGGTCCCCAGATGTCTGTGTCCCCCAGAACTCATATGTTGAAAACTAATTTCCAACATGATGTACTTGGAGGTGGGGCCTTTGCAAGGTGATTAGTACTTCAGAGTGGACCCCTCATGAATGGGATCAGTGCCCCTATAAAAGGGATCCCAGAGAGCCTTCTCTCTTGCCTTGTGCCACCATATAAGGACACAAGGACAAAGGGGCCGTCAATGGGGAAGTGGGCCCTCACCAGACACCCAATCTGCCGGCACCATGCTCCAGGACTTCCAGCCTCCGGAACTCTGAGAAATAAGTTTTGGTTGTTTATCAGCCACCCAGTCTATGGCATTTTGTTATAGCTGCCTCAGTGGACTGAGACTGTCCCTTCCTTGTCGCCGCAGTATTGGCGCAGCCAGTGTAAACGTTTAGAGGCAATGTACAGCCCAAGAGGAACCAGAGACCGAAGGAAGACACGCCAAAACTCATTTGCACTAAACAAGTCCACCACGTTCGCTTTGAGGAGTTCCTCCACGTGGAAATCCACCCCGGCTCCTTGACTCCCTTCCCCAGATCTTTCTTTGGCTGCTCTCAGCATCCCTGCCTGCACCCCACAGAGTCCACACCTCTGCCTCTCCTCCTGTCTCCTCCTCTCAGACCACAAAGGGAGCCTCCTCCCTCTTGCTTTGAATTTTCCCTCTTCCAGCACCTAAGTTATTTGGTAACTTCAGTCTTTTAACTTGGGGCAAAAGTTGGGGAGACAAGTCTGTATGAAGCAAGATGCAAAAATAACATCAAAATGTATTATTAATAAGAATTAAAAAGAAATGCCTACAATCTCCAGTTTTATTATCAGTACTTCACTTATTACTTTGAGGGCTTTTGGCTTTCTTTTTTCATTGTTGCTTGCTTTTTTTCTTTTCTATCCACCAGAGAAGAGCTACTTAAAATCTAAATATGCAAAAAAAAAAAAAAAAAAAAAAAAAGAGTAAGAAACAAAGAAAAAAAAAGTAAAAGTTTTCAAAAGGGAGAAATGCTGATCTTGTCTAATGATGCCACAAGTTTACTCCAAAATTGCTCGATACCCCATAATGGAGGAGGGAAAATTGATCGTCTCATTATCACTGCAACTCTGTCAATACCAATATTGCCTTGTTTTGAATAAAATGTGCTGTTTTTTTCAATGTTGGTTCCAGTAAAATGGGGTTTTAGTGAAAATATGAGCAGTAGCAGGAAACCAGTCTGGTTTCTCCTCCTACAAATGGATTGATTTTCCTAACGCATATTACTTCCAATGCAGGCTAGGGGGTGGTGGTTCAATTAGGACTCCATGGTGAGCTCGTGGGGTCACCAGGCTGGCCGGCGGGCTGGACCCACAAGGCAGATTATCACAGAGCGATTTGCGGGACAGCATTCAGGAGTTTTTTACTTTCTCCACTTAACAGTCCAGGCTTCAATTCTATCCTTGTCCAGCTGTGGATGCTTGTTGTTCTTTCTCTCTCTCTCCCCCACTTCCTCTTCTGGTCCATATTCATACAGTCCCAGAGCCCAGGGAGGGCTGGGTTCTGGTGGGGTGGGTCGCTCTAGGAGGCATGGGCTTTGGACACATAAGTCAACAGTGTGTCCTCACATAGATATAAAAACCTTGAGATGACTGTGTCTGTTTCTTCCAAATGCTTAGAAAGAACCAGGGAGTTCTATGGAGCTACTCAAATTTGGATTAGTTGCTTATTCCAATTTGATTGAAATGGTCTTTGATGATTTTGGAAAAGAGATGGTACAAGTTAAGCAACTTCAGCTCTTCAGAAATAGCACAGGTAAATAGGGCCCACGGATGAGTGTCATTTGATAAGTTTTCGTGGTTATCTTTGCTCACTTAGAATTAGCTCTTTCTATACATGAATGCATATTTTCGTTTTTGCCACAGTCCCCATCAGCCTGGTAGACTGATTTGTGGTGTGCACATGGCCTTGTAGGTGTGGGAATTTGTGATCTTGGCTTATGTGTAAGAGGTCCGAGTCCCACAGAATGAGTAGAACCCATGTCTAAAGGCACGGCTTCCTTGACGTCCCTGAATAGATTTGCATGTGAGTGCTTCCTTCACAAACCACATGCATATGATGTCTAATGCTGCCTGGTAACAGAAGCCTATGATCTTGTATTTACAAAGTATTTGTCTCTTTCCAACTTTACTTCAGCTTCCCCTTTGGTCCACCCCGTGCTCCAGCCCTAGTAACATTCTCTCCCTTTGCTTAATGTGCCACGACCTTTTTGACTGATGCCAGAAGCTATGAATGTCCTTTCCAGCCTCATCCCTTTACTGAGCTCCTACTTATTATTCAAGAGACAATTTGCATGTTCTCTCACCTGAGAAAGCTTTTCTGATTTTCCCAAACAGAACTGTTCATACTTTAATCATAAATACTACAGTCTAATGGCTCTCAGTAGATAGATAGATAGATAGATAGATAGATAGGCAGACACCAGACCTCTTCCCACCACCTCTTGTCCCCAGCACACTGTGAAGGGCTGCCTGAGACAATGACTCTTCACCCTTGCTGTCCTAGCACCTGTCTCTCCCTCAAATGCAATAGCTGCCTACTAAGTGCAAGCCCAAGGGCAGAAAGTGTTCCAGAACATAGGAGGTACACCTAACCCAGAGGGCTGAGAGTTCTCAGAAAAGGTGATGCCCCCACTAAGAGCTGGGGAATAATGAGGAGAGAACCCGGCCAGCAGGGAAAATGGTCTTTCTGGGAGTGGAGAGAGCACGTGCAAAGATTAAGGGGTGAAAGTGGGCATGGTCTTTCAGGGAAAGGCTGGGGAGCTCAGGCGGTTGTCAGTGGGGCTTACTCACCCTCAGCACCCAACGCCCTCCCCTGCAATGAGTCTGTGGTCAGCCCCGAGAACACCACCAGGGAAACCAGCCTGCAAACATCCATCCAGTAGGATGCCTGCCCAGCCTGGAACCTGTAAGTCGGTGGAGAGTTTCCATCACCTTGAACACACGTCCTCACCGCAGGGTAGCTGGGTCAGGTGAGCAGAGGAGCCCAGTAGGGGGCTGCGTGAGCCCCAACACAACTCTCCAGCTGGAATCCTTCCCACCTGGGGCCAGGGCTTCCTTCTCCACCAGGGAAAAGGCGGTTTAAACTTCCCCACGTGTCTCTGGTGCTTTAGCCAAAGTGCACTGTTGACACAACTTTTGCTCAGAGATATTTTTAAAGCAGATTTTTGTTGTGGCTAACAGATAGCCCTCTGCGAGTGTCCGGAGGAGCTTCCTGGAAGCAGACTGGAGAGTACACAGTCTCTTATAGAGATGAGGGTCTGTTCACAAGCAAACTGTGGCTTAAGCCCTGGCGTGTTGGCTCTGAGCTTCCAGATAGACATTGACCCTCCCTTCACCCTCTAGGCAGAGGGCGCTGAAATCTCCCCACAACTAGGTTCTCAGGATGCTTTGAATCTAATGGATGGGTGAACCTGAGCTACTTACTTATTTTCTCAAGGCCTCAGTTCCTTAGCTTTAAAATGGGAATAGTGAAAATACTGACCTTCCTGGTATGTTGTTTGTGGGAGTCAGTAGAAACAGTTTCTGTGAAAGCACTTTTTCTTTTAAGATGCAAGTGTTTTCAGAATATCAACCCTTCGTAGTCATGGTCTTCTCTTCTAATGGCAATAAGGCTCCTTCCAACTGCGCATGTGTACCAGCTCAGTGCATGAGCAGGAGCACACACCGACCGTGTTCGCAAACCCCCGTGGCTAGCGATGGGAGCTAACGCCACTGCCCACCCACTATTTGAAGGCTGACTCTTCTAAGTGCCTCCACATCCTGGCTCATTCAATCCCCAAACACCATCAGCTGGATGCTTTTATTACCCCATGTCACAGATGAGGGAACTGAGGTCCAGAGAGGTCACGGATTGCTGAGATTACATGGTGAGTGGAGGGACAGGAATTCAAACCAGAAAGTCACCTCCACTTTGTCACTGGGATCGCTGCTTCCCAGGCCCCCAGGTGCTGAAGCTTACAGAGCACTGGCCAGCTCTGGATTTTCAAGGCCAAGTCAATTGAAACTGGTGACTCTATGGGTTGGGCAGGGGCTCCCTATCCTATCCTGTCCTAGGCCAATGTCTCAAAACTTACAGGAAAAACTAAGTGCTCGTGGCTTTGGTCCACACTGGGATCATCTGAATTCAGTAACTGGTACACAGTATTTGTCATGTGCAAGACCTAAATGGGTTTGACCATTTCTGCCATCTTGAGAGGCTACGTGGGAGTCTCATATATATGTAACTCACCAACGGCCACATTTCTAAGCCACTTGGAACCCCTAGTGCTGACTAGCTCACCACCTCCACAGCTGTCCATCTAGTCTGGACAAGTATGTCCTTATATTGAGCCCAAACCATTTGCTGCTTAACTAACTGGTCTTCGTGTGCACTGCTCTGGTACCAGTAGACTAACAAGTACTTGCTCAGCTCTCATTTCCCCAATGTCTTTTCTCCCCAAGCTACCCACCCTGAGATCTGCTCACTATTCCTTCCATGACTAAGGAGGTTTTTCAGATCCCTCATCATCCCTGCTTCCCACCTCTGGACAAACACAGATGTGGTGTTAAGGGGTCATGGAACCACCACCTCCCTTTAGCTGGGCACTATACTTCTATAAATACAGAGGGAAGTAGAACTCACCATAGCAGTGTCCTCACCCCACTTGGGACAATTACTGACCATGCACTAAACCCTCTAGGACTCTTTTACATATTCTATTCCGTCCTTCCCTGCCCAGTGTATATGCACTTTAAGACATGAGCACAGGCCTGATCATCTCTGCTGAATTTTGACCTGAAGGGATTCTGATCCTGGTAGGAACCCTTTACATCCCCATTTTGTCAGCCAATGGGTAACTCCTCCTCCCAGCTCTATGGCATCCACCGTTTGAGTTCACCCAGGTCATGGATCAAATGCAAAACAGGCAGCACAGAGGACTCAGGCTTTTGATTCACAAGCAGACTGTAATATATAGCTCAA
>CM053617.1:36415278-36475964 GCA_028646535.1 Procyon lotor | reverse complement strand
AATGTGTTTGAAATGCAGGCTAGTTGCAGAAAATGGCACCCTCTTCTAAATTAAGATATGAATGAGTTGATAGACAAATGCAACCCTGAGCCCGATCTTTTCTCTGTCCCATTAGACTGCTCAGGACATTTCCGTGGTAGTAGAATCTGGAACACATCCAACAGTGACTCTCAGTGCCGACTGAGAGTAGATCACAGTCTCTCTAATGCTCAGGTCTGATCATGCTGTTGCTTTCCAATAGCCTCCCATGGCTACTACATCCATATCGGAAAAGCCACTTAGCACAGAGGCAGGAGGTCCAGGAGCCTGGCACCACGGACATTCACCACCTAGCAACCATGTTAACTCTGTCACTCAACTTCTACAAGTTTCAAGTCCTCATCAGCAAAGTGGGAATACTGATATCCACCTTGCAGGGTTACTATAAAGATTAAGGGATAAAACATTTGTAGAGGTTCTGGCAACTAGTACCAATAGTTCCACCACTTTTAGCAAGTGTTTCCCAGGGTGCAGGGTATGTTCTGCTCGCCATGCTGAGGACTCATTGCATTTAATCCTAGTGATCATGCCACAAGGATGATATTATTACCTCCATACTATGGCAAAGAAAGTGAAGGATCACGGAGGCTAAATCATTCCTGTGACAGTCCTGTCTGAATCGCCAGTGGCCTCTGGAAAGTGCTGAGTAAAATTATTCACAGGTGTGCCTGGGATCACACTAGTTGCTCGAAAGCAGTGTGAGCTCCACCTCTGCTAACCTGGCTCTGGCTTCCCACCCTCTGAGTTACGGCCCTCATGAACACAGTCAATTACTCCTCTGCTAGGAACTGAATAAAGGCCACAGTCCTGGTGAAAGCAGAGTGACGCTGGGGACCAGAGAGCCCTCACACAGAGAGACCCTGGTGGCTACTGAGCATGCTAGAAAGGGAAAATGTCTTCTTTCCAATCAGTTGTTTCATTCTGAGGCCAACTCAGCTGCTAGAGAACTGAGCTGGATGCCATTTCTGCCTCATGCTTAGGACAGCAACATTCACAGCTCGATCCCCACAATCCAGTTTTAATACCAGTGAAGACACAGCTGGGTTATCTTTCCAAGAGCAGCTTGTGATGCTAGCGGTTTGTGTTTTTTTTGGGTGGGGGGACACCCTTTGGTTGTAAGCAAAACAAATTTCATGTGGCCCTAATTAGAAATAAATCAGACCACCCATATATGTAGTTATTTAAGTTGTCACTCCTGAAATGACATCTGTACCCTGGAAAGCCATCAATTTCTCATCTGTCAGGTAGGAAGGTGGCTAAGAGGGTACTGCTGGGAACCATCAGGCCAACCAAGGGGGAGATGAGAGGAACTCACATTCCATCTTCTTCTTCCATCTTCTACGTAACACTGCCATCTACTGAAACTTCCTGCACCAAAGATGCAGTCCTGCCGTCCTTTTCATTCCAGCATTTTCCTGTGTGGTCTCCTTTCTCATTTGATTTACTATTCTATTGATTGTTATGAGGTTTCCCACCCCCTCTTTCAGAAATTAATTACTGTAATTATTCAACTTTTAATAGCTGCCGATTTGGCATCTGCAGAAAATATTTGAGAAAATGCACCACTACGTTTCATTTGCATTTTGAGAGAGAGTGAGGGAGAATTAGACTTTTTCCTAAATTACTTATTGTGACCTGAATAGAGAAAAAGAATCCTACCAGATGGAATTCTCATTTGCATACTTAATGCGTTCGATTACCATCACAGAGGAGTTACACTCCATACACTAATGTGACAACACACCAAGTTTATCTGAAACTCAGGTTCAGCCACAGTTTCCTCACACTAGCAGCAGAGAGACAGGCCACTCTCTGCTCTGCATCGCTTCATCGGTCATCACCACAGTGCAGTTTGCCATGACACATCCATGGGCAACCATTCGGCTGCTCAGGCCGCCCAAACCACTGGCTTGGTCATTCTCATCCCAGGTGTACTGCATGGATGGAAATACAGCAAAGGAAGCCAGACATCCTTACTGTGAAGCTATTGCACCTGAAAAAATGGGCAATGTCAAGAATTCATGACCTTACAATCTGCAAAAGCTGCAAAAGTGAGAGAGCCATTCATCAAACACACCTTGAACTGAGGCCTGGGAGTGAGTTTAAGACCTCCCTTCACCAGCTCCATGACCATAGGAAGTTACTCAGCTTACTTGAGCCTCAAGTCCCTGCAATGTGGGAAGATGCTAGCGTGCTGGGATGAGCTGTTATGAATAATGATGAAACAACAGGCCTGGCATAGATGTAGCCCTAAGTGTGGATTAGTGTCCAAAATGCTCCAAGCAAACCTTGTCTTGAATATCAAGGTGAAGAAAGTAAAGTCCCAGACTTGAGACAATTAAACGACTAGAAGATGTAAAGAACAAGAAGATGCTTTATTTCAGGGTCAAATATTTTTATCTACTAGTTGATGCTTAAGACAAGTAGGTGCTGGTCTTAAGAGATGACCCCCAACAATTCCCTCTGTCCTCTACACACAGGCAATCCCTCACATCAGTAGGGGAGGCATATGGCCCTTCCCACTGAGTCCAAGCTGAACCTGTGACTCACTTTGACCAAGAGACCAATGCTGTGGAAGTAAGGTCAGCTTGTTCAAGGCCTAAGCCTGGCAGTTTCTGCTTTTGTGCCCTTGGGATCCCTGAGCTACAATGTAGCCTGATGGAGAATTCACTTGGAGGGACACGATAGAGGCCAGATGGAGAGGGCTACATGGAGAAGAACCCAGAATCCTATTATAACAGCTCAAACCAAGGCCCCAGACATCTGGCCCCCATCACTGGAGCCAGCCCTGGGAGATGCCATCTGTGTGAGTAAGGAAGACATCTTAAATGGCCCAGCCCACCCATCACCTTGTGGTGCAAGGATGGACTCTCTCTTCTGAGACTGTCTAAATTCCTGCCCCGCAGGCACCATGAGAAAGAATGACATAGTTTGTTAACTGGGCGGCACTTTGTCACACAACAACAGGTAACTAAAGAAGCGATCAAGCCCATTTTATTCCAGCCTACGGATTTTCTGTAAATGTTGGAAAATATAAGTGCATTCCATTTCACTATGAGATGTGTCTCTCTTCATTGGTTTGATCATCATTTCATCATCACTTTCCAGCAAAGGAACAGGAACCAGATAAAAGATTCCAGTTACAAAGGGACATAGAGACATGGAACCAGGTCGGCCCTTTTTTGCAACCCCGTATGAAACACTACAGAATTTCCTTGGTGAGACAGTTTCCTTCCCCACACATCAAGGCTTTTGCTCCCCCGCTCCACAACTCTCGCTGATTTTGGGGGGCTTGCAACATTTTACTAGGTCATTGTCATTTTCAGGCTGTGGTTAATGACACCACTAGTGTTCATTTCTTCCGAGAACATATCACTTCTTTTTTAGATCCTGGACAAAGCCCAGCTGAACCCACAACCCTGCCCCTCATTCCTCCTGTAGAAGCCACAGCTGCGCAGGGGAAAGAACAGGAGACTTGCCACCAGGTAGGACCCCATTTAATACCGGGTCTGCCAACTGGGAATCCTTCCAAGTCATTCAAATTATCTGAGCCTCTGTTTCCCCACTGGTGAAAATGGAGACAGGTAATAGTCCCGAGAAAACTGCTATGAGGACAAACCATGAAAGGGTCCAGCCCCATGCCTGTTGCTCAGTTCAGTTCATCTCCTTCCCTCTGCACTGCATTCTCCAGGTGTTCCTCAGCAAGGACTGCCTTCTTCTGTCGCTCAATCCTTTCATCCTGCAGTGGAGCCCCTCGTTCTGTGAGGACGGGAACTTGGGGGGTTTTGTTTTTGTTTTTGTTTGACTCTCCCTCTTCCTACTCCCTGGACCTCATCTTGAGGTCCTGGGAATCCGTCTCTCCTCTCTCTTCACACTTGCCCAGACCCCACCCCAGCTGAGCTCCCTTTGATGTGCTCCTTCAGCCACGCCTTCTGAACTGCTGTCCCCATTCCCGGGTCATTCCCCATGCAAAAACAGAGAGAGATTTTGATATAAGAACCTGATAGCGTCATCATCTACTCATCTGAGGGGCTTCTGCCACCCTGGGGATAGAGCTCCACACATAAGCAGGGCTCCAGCCTTCCTGTGCCTGCCCCATCTGGCACATTTCCCTCTCTCCCCCTTTGTTCCCACCCTGACCGCCTGCAGCAGGCTCCTTCCTGCCTGGTTAATTGCTACTCATCTTTCAGGGCCCTGCTTAAATGTCACTATCTAGGAGATGGCTTCCCTGACCTCCACCCGTTCCTCCAAATTAGATTTAATCAGGTCTTCCCCCACCTCCATTCCCATTGTTCTTTCTCAGCATCTTACCTTTCCCCATTATTATCACTTGTCACAATTTGTAATTTTATATTCATTTGTGGGCTTATTTATTTAGTCTATCCACGCTGGCACCATCTCCTGGTCCCCATGACGGACACAGGATCCAGGGACAGTGCCCATCTTGTTGGCCCAGCGTGTCCTGTACAGAGCACCAAGCCGTGATCACACCCAGCACCACAGGATGGGTGACTAGCTGGGGGGGGCAAAGGACTTCCAGCCCCACCAATGCCCAGTGCTGTCCTCAGTACCCAGGGGCTGTCTCATGAAGGTTGAATCATTTCAGCTAGTTTATATTTGGCTGCTGTTTTTAGTAGGTCACTTCATCAGCAGAAATGACCTGTTTCAAATGGCCTTGGGAAGGAGGGCAGCAGAACTCAATCGAGAGTCACAGATATACTGACTCTCTCTTGCAGAAAGAGCTTTGCAAGGGCGGCTCTGCTAATGCAGGATACTGAGGGCAAAGGCAAAAAAGAAGAAGTCTGGCCAGAAGGAGCTTAAATGACTCATCATGTGAAAAAGACAAATACGTGTGTTCATCCACAAGTACCTGGGGGTGGTCTGCGTGGTACAACCGAGGCAGCAGTCTCACCATGATGCATAGGACCCCAGGGTGCATGATCACAGCGTCCCCTTCATCCACCCTGCAGAGAGAGAGCAAGCGGGATATCAGCTTTGAGTTTTCTAGTCTCTTCTGCTTTTCAAAACCTTTCTGAATCTTTCTCAGACAGACCATAATACACATCTTCAGTCTACCACTTATGATCTATATAACTTTGAACTAATTAATCCAAGCCTAACTTTCCCCAACTGTACAGTGGAACCCATAATACTATACGTCTCTCAAAGAGACATAGAATAATGTTTTTGGGCCCCAGGACACAGTGGCTGGCTCACAGTTGATATTCAATGCAAGTCAGTTGCCTGGTCCTCTCCCCTTCCCTCCAGACATAAAAGAGATGGAGAAGCTCTCATTTTATGTTAGACCCATACACACAGGGTTTCTGAGTCCCCTCAAGGTGGTATAGGCACACTCTACTCTGTCTTACCCACTGAATGTGACTCAAAACTCACACAGAACACATAAGCAGCGCGCTGATGACTCTGGAAAGTAAATGGTAGCAGAGAAGGAAACCAAACCCAAGGCACCATGCAACTGGCATTGAATTTCCTGGGGTGTCCCCCTCCAGAATTCCTTGGTATGGGCTCAGAGGGCATCCTGTCTGGGAGAAGACAATCCTTTCTACCCAGAGGAACTATGGTTCTAAGAGCGGCAAAATCTCCATTGCTCTTGTCTCTCTTTTTCCTTTCCCTGCTTGGCACCAGGAACAGATGCAGTGTAGGAAGCACATGGCAAAGCAGGGAAATTAAAGCCTCAGCTTCCTAAACAGAGGAGAAGGAAGAGATCCCTGGGAGCCTGAAAGTGTTGGGGAGACGATGAAGAGGAGGAGGTTTAAGAAAGTCACACTATGTATCAACCTCTGGGCTCAATTCTGAGTCGCACGTGTGGAGCTGACCCTAAACCACATTCCTAATGCTTTGAGAACTGAACTCAAGGGTAAAGACCACCCAAGACTGGCTACTCTGTGGGGCAAACAGGATAGATCAAATCTCACTGCCAAGTCTGTGAAGCCAAACTAACACCAGAAACATGGTCCACAGAAGGTGATAAGAACTTGTTGGCTAAACCTAACCTGGTCGATTGCCTGGGAAAACAAAATAATCAACATTCTCCAGATGTCAACAAGAGCCAGAGTTCGTAACATTCAAAATGTCCAGGACACAATCTGATATTACTTAGCATAGAACAAATCAGAGAAATCTCAATATCTCACACAGAAAAAGATAATCAACAGCCGACAAGCCTGAGATGACCCAGATGTTGGAATTATCAGAAACAAAATTTTATTTTTTTAATCAGACAAAAACTTTGTATCGGCTGTTTATCTACCACACTCTAAGGAATAAGAATGAATATTATTGAATGAAAACCTAAGAAGTCTCAGTAAAGAAATGAGAGCAATAAAAAAGAACCAAATGGAAATTTAAGAAATGAAAATATAATAACAAATTTAAAAATCTCACTAAATGAGAACAATAAAAGAATGAGATGAGAGAGAGTCCATGAATTTAAGGACAGATCAATAGAAATTGCCCAATCTGAACAACAAAAAGGAAAAAGATTTTCTAAAATGGAAAAAATCCTCAAGCTCATGTATGACAATACTAAAAGATCTAACATCCCATTGTAGGAGTTCCAGAAGAAGAGGAAGAGTATAGTATTAAAAAAAAAAAAAAGGTGTTCAGGAAGATTTTAGCCACAAATTTCTTTAAATTTGGTGTATACAGAACCATAAAGATTCAAAAAGCTTAACAAAACCCAAACAAAATCAAAAAGGAATCTATACCCAGGCACATCATAGTCAAACTACTAAACTCAAAGACAATGAAAAAAATCTAGAAAGCAGCCACAGAAAAATAACACATTACATATAGGGGAACAACAATTTGAATGACTGTTGATTTTCTCATGAGAAATCAGAAGGTATAGGAATAATAATTTTAAAGTGTTAAAAAGAAATATTCATAATTCCATGTCCAGCAAAAATATCTTTCAGAAATGAGGACAAAATAAATAGATTAAATAGATTCCCAGATGAAGGAAAACTAAGAGAATTTCTTATCATATGATTTTCTTTAAAATACTGAAAGAAGTTTCCTACTGGGAGGGAAACAACAACAGAAAGGAACTTGGTATTTCAAGAATGAAGAAAGACCAAGAGAAATGGTAAATAACGGGATAAACATAATAGAAGACTATATTGTTTGTTAAGTTCTTAAAATACGTATGACGGTTAAAAGCAAAATATTATTAGATGTAATATATATGACAATTACAACAAAAAATAGCAAAGAATAAAGGGATCTGCATGGAAGTAAGCTCTCTATATTCCATTTGAGGTAGAAAAATATTAATTCTAAGTAGAATGTTAAGTATGAAGACTGTAATCCTTAGAACAAACACTAAAAAACCTAGACAAAAAGAGACAGTCAAAAATTCAATAAATAAATTCAAGCTGAATATGAAAATATATTCAAATAATCCACAAAAAGGTGGATTATTTGGGAAAGAGAAACAGAAGAACAAAAAAAGGAACAGAGGAACAAAAAAGGGGGAATGAGGAGAAAACATAATAAAATGATAGACCTAAGTCCAAACACATCAAAAATTACATTAAGGGGGTGCCTAGGTGGCTCAGTCCATTAAGCATCTGCCTTAGGCTCAAGTCTTGTTCCCAGGGTCCTGGGATCAAACCCCATGCTGGGCTCCCTCCTCAATGGGGAGTCTGCTTCTCCCTTCACCCTGCTTATGTTCTCTCTCTTATGCTCTCTCTCTCTAAAATAAATAAATAAAATCTTTTTTAAAATTATATTAAGTAAAAACTGACTACATATACCAATTAATAGACACATATTGCCAGAATGGAAAAAAAATTTATGCCACCTACAAGAAACCCACCTGAAATATAATGATATAGATAAGTTAAACAACAAAAGATAGAATTTAAATCATGATAACACTAATCAAAAGAAAGCTGGTATGGCTCTACTAATCTTAGAGAAACCAGACTTCAGAGCAAGGAAATTACCAGAAATGTAAAAAAAAAAAAATTTATGTTGCATAATCATTAAAGGAGGCATAGCATCCAAAATGTCTAGGCACTTCACAACAGAGCATCAAAATTCATAAGGAAAAACCAGTAGAAGTGAAAAGACAAATAGACAAATCCACAATTACAGCTGGAGACTTCAACACTCTTCTCTCAGTAATTGATAGAAAGCAGACAGAAAATAATCAAAGGTATAGAACTGAACAACACCATCAACCAACTAATGTGATTGAACATTCCACTCAACAACTTCAGAATATACACTTTTCACATCATATGGAAACTGTCAAAATAGGCTGTAGTCTAGGTCATAAAATAAACCTTAAAACATATCAAATAAGTAAAATCATACAAAGTATTTCTCTGATCATAACAGAATTAAATTAAATTAAAAATGAATAGAAAGATAACTGAAAATCTCCATGTACGTGGGAATTAAACAACATGTTTCTTATTAATTGTGGTAAAATACAAATAACCTAAAACTTGCTATCTTAACCATTTCTAGTGTACAGTTCAATAGTATTCAGTACCTTCATATTGAAAACAACACATTTCTAAATAGCCTATGGGTCAAAGAGAAAGTTTCAAGAAAAATTTTAAGATATTTTAAACTTAAATGAAAAGGACATATATCAGAAAAATTTGTGAGATGCTCCTAAAGTAGGACATAGAGAAAAATATGTAGGATTAAATGCTTACATTATAAAAGAAGAAAGTTCTCCAATTAAAAATCTACAGCTTTCATCTTAAGACACTCTAGTTTATACTTGATCTTAACCAAAAGGCTGAGCAGTGATGATACTATTTATAAATAAACAAACAAACAAATAATAAACCCAAAATAAGCAGCAGAAAAAATAATAATAAAGATAACAAAAATCAATGAAATTAAAAACTGAAAAACAATAAAGTAAAAATTTATTTCCTCGAAAACATTTTAAAAATTGAAAAACTATTAGCTAAATTAACAAAAAAGGGAAAAAACACAAATTATCAATGTCAGTAATGAAAGAGAGAATATCCTTACACACCTCACAGACATTAAAGGGATAATAAGAAAATACTACAAATAACTCTGTGAGCACAAATTTGACAACTTAAATGAAATGGACCAATTCATTCAAGGCTACAAACTACCAAAAGTCAAGCAAGAAGAAATAAATAACCAAAATAGTTGATGGCTATTACAAAAACTGATTATGTTGTTTGAGGCCTTCCCACAAAGAAAACTCCAGGCCCAGACTTTTACATTGGTGAATTCTACATTTAAATGATAAATAACACCAATTCTATACAATTTCTTTCAAAAAATACAAAAGAACACTTCCCAGTGCATTTCATGAGGCCAAAATTACCTTGGTACCAAAAGCAGACCAAGCCACTACAGAAACATCTCTTCTAAATATAGGTGCAAGAATCCTGAAAAACTATTTAAAATCAAATATAATTACATATAAAATAAATAAGGCACTATGACCAGTTGGACTTATCATAGAAATTCAAGGCTGCTTCACTATCAAAAATCAGTCAATGTGACAGAGACCAAATGATTTCACTCTTTGTGGAATTTAAGAAACAACAGATGAACATAAAAGAAGGGAAGGAAAAATGAAATAAGATAAAAATGGAGAGAGGCAAACCATAAGAGACTCTTAACTCTAGGATAAATTGAGGTTTGCTGCAAGGGAGGGGGTGGAGGGATGGGATCACTGGGTTGTGGGCATTAAGGAGGGCACGTGATATACTGAGCCCTGGGTGTTATATGCTACTTATAAATCACTGAACTCTAACTCTGAAACTAATAATACACTATATGTTACCTAACTTGAATTTAAATAAAAAAAGAAGAAATACATCAATGTAATCCATCATATTAATAAACTAAAGAAGAAAAGAAACATGATCGATCATACACAGAAAAAAGCATTTGAAAAAATTCAACATTTGTTCTTGATCAAAATTATCAGTAAACTAGAAATAGAAGGAATCATTCATAACTTGATGATGGGCACCTATGGAAAAAAAAAAGAAGAAGAAAAGAGAAAAAAAACCATAGCTGATATAATATTTGATGGCAAAAGACTGAAGACTTTCTCCCCACAACTAAGAACAAAGCAAGAATGTCTGCTCTCACCACTCCTATTTAATACCATGTTGGAACAATAGATTGGAAAAGAAGACACAAAACTCACTATACCCGTACAGCATGATTATCTACAGAGAAATTCCCAAGCAATATATTTTTAAAAAAATACTCCTAGAACTAATAAGTGAATTTAGCAAGGTCTCAGGATACACAGTTACATGTAAAAATTAAACATATTCCTATATACTAGAAGTAAACAATTGGAAAATAAAACTTCAAAAACGTCATTTAAAATAATGCTTGAAAAATCATTAAACACTTAGGTATAGCTATAAATCTTTTAAAAAAAATGTGCTGGCTCTGTATTCTTATGACTACAGAACTAGATTTAAAAAAAGAAAAAAGAAAGGAAGAAAGACCTATATAAAAGGAAAAATATACAGTATTTGTGGGTTGGAAGGTATAAGATAGTTGTCTCGGCTCTCCCCAAATTTATCTATAGACTTAAGGCAATGTTAATCAAGATCCCAACAGTTTCTGTAGATGTAGGCAAGCAGATCATTATATTTACATATACTAGAACAACCAGAGGCAAAGGAACTAAAATAATCAAAGCAATTTTAAAAAGGGAGAATACATTTGGAGGACTCACATTTGCTGGTTTTATGACTTACTACAAAGCTACAGTGATCAACGCAGTATTAGTGAAGGGGTAGACACACAGATCAATGGAACAGAATAGAGTCCAGGAAAAGACCTTCACAAATAAGGCCAATGGATTTTTCACAAAGGTACAGAAATAATTCAGTGGAAAAGGGTACTATTTTCAACAAATGTCATAGGAGAAATTAGATATCCAACACAAAATAAAATGATCTTGGCTTAAACTTCATAACCTGCTGTAAAAGAAATTCAGAATGGATCACAGATCTATACAACTTTTAAAAGAAAACATAGGAAAAAATCTTGGTGACCCTGGGCTAGGCAGAATTCTTAGATATGATACCAAAGTCCAATAAAAGAAAACATTAATAAATTGTACTGCATCAAAATTAAAGATTTCCATTCTGTGAAAGTCACTTTAAAGATGGAAAGACACACTGCAGATAGAGAAAATCCTGGCATCCATACAATGGAGTACTACTCAGCAATAAAAATGAATGAACAACTCATACAAAAAACTGGATGGACCTCAAAGGCCTTATGCTGAATGGAAAAGGCTATCCTCAAAAGATTACACATTGCATACCTGCATTTATACGGTATTCTGGAAAAGAAAAAACTATAAAGACAAAACTATAAAGATAGGGGTAGAGAAAGGATTTCACTACCAAGGGGCAACATTCAGGAACTATTTGAGATGGTGGGGCTATTCTGTGTCCTAATTGTGGTGGTGGTCACATGGCTCAAAATTAAGTGAATGAAAACCCATAGAACTTTACAGCAAAGAAGGCACTTTTACTGTGTATAAATTCAAAAATTAATAATAAAAATAAAAATAAACACATAAAAAAACCCATAAATCAAATCCCGATTACAAACACCTGATTTTCAAACATCATGCCCACAGTGCTATTCTTACAGCCCATGATCAGATTTTCCTTGGCACCACCAGCTTTAGAAGGATGGCGAAGGTGCCAGGAGTGAAAGCATTGCTGTTAATTTATTCAATTCAACTGAACAAATATTTATCGACCTATTTGGCCAGGCACTTTGGATACGTCTATAAATTAAACAAACTGAAGCCCATACTCAGGATGTGAGAGGAGAGGGTGCATAATAAAGATAAACATAATAAATGTGTAAATTATAAATAATAAGGTATTATTGTGCAATACATACATTATTATAATATAGTCTAACATATTAATATAATATTGCCATGAATAAATAAATTACATTTTATGTAAGTGCCATTGCAAGAAAAAATTCAAGCAGAGAAAGAATGAAGAGTGCTAGAGTGGAGGAGGGAAGCAATTTGCAATTTTAATTTGGGTGGTAGAGTTGGCTTCCTTGAGAATGTGACAATTGGGCAGACTTGAAAGAGGGAGGCAGATATCCGAGGGAAAAGCATTTCAGGCAAAGGGAACAGCCAATGCAAAAGGCTCTAAGGTGAGAGTATGTCCAGAATGTTCAGGGAACAGCAAGGAAGCCTGTATTACCACCTTGATACCAAAGCTACACAGAGGGGGAAAAAAGAAAACTATAGGCAATATCCCTAATGAATATATATATATTCATTATATATATATATATATATATATATATATATATATATGCAAAAATCCTCAACAACATACTAGCAAACCAAATCTAACAGCATATTTAAAAAATTATACACTATGATCAAGTGAGGCTTATCCCAGGAATACAAGAGTGTGAGTGATTCAACATAAGAAAATCAGTCAACGTAATACACTGTATTAGCAGACATGGGGGGCAGGGAGAAAGGATTGTCTCAATCAATGCAGAAAAAGTATTTGACAATATCCAACACCCTTTCATGATAAAAATCCTCAGAAAACTAGGAATTGATAGGAACT
Organism: Procyon lotor; assembly: GCA_028646535.1. Taxonomy (NCBI): domain Eukaryota; kingdom Metazoa; phylum Chordata; class Mammalia; order Carnivora; family Procyonidae; genus Procyon; species Procyon lotor. The sequence goes on along the minus strand of CM053617.1, from coordinate 36,463,302 downwards.
TCCTCAACATGATAAAGGGGATTTATGAAAAGACCACAGCTAACATACTCAATGATAAAAGCTGGTCCTCAAATTCACATGGAATTGCAAGGAACTCTAAATGGGCAAAAACATATTTTTTTTTAAATTTTTTTTATTTGACAGAGAGAGAGAGATCACAAGTAGGCAGAGAGGCAGGCAGTGAGAGAAGGGGAAACAGGCTCCCCGCTGAGCAGAGAGCCCGATGTGGGGCTCGATCCCAGGACCCTGAGATCATGACCTGAGCCAAAAGCAGAGGCTTTAACCCACTGAGCCACCCAGGTGCCCCCAAAACCATATTTAAAAAGAAGAACAAGGTTGAACTACTCATACTCCTTGAGTCCAAAGCTTACGACAATGCTACAGAAATCAAAACAGTGTGGCACTGGCTTGAGGACAGACACATAGTCTAGTGGAATGAACTGAGGGTCCACAACAAGGATGCTAAGACCACTCAATGGGGAAAAAAACAGAATCACCAAACATGGTGCTGAGAAAAGTGCATAGCCACATGCAAAAGAATGAAGTTGAATCCTGGCCTCACACCATATAATGGATCAATAACCTAAACATAAGAGCTAAAACCATAAAACTTTTGGGGCGCCTGGGTGGCTCAGTTGTTAAGCGTCTGCCTTCGGCTCAGGTCATGATCCTAGGGTCCTGGGATCGAGCCCCGCATCGGGCTCCTTGCTCGGCAGGAAGCCTGCTTCTCCCACTACCATTCCCTCTGCTTGTGTTCCCTCTCTCACTGTGTTTCTCTCTGTCAAATAAATAAATAAAATCTTAAATATATAAATAAATAAATAAATAAAATTTAAAAAATAAAACCATAAAACTTTTAGGGAGAAACACAGAGGTATATCTTCACGACCTAGGATTTGGCAATGGATTCTTCATGTGACACCAAAAACATGAACAACAAAAGAAAAATTAGATAAAATAGATTTCATCAAAATGAAAAGCTTTTCTGCATCAAAGGACATTATTAAAAGTATGAAAGAAGAGTCTGTGGAATGGGAGAAAATATTTGCAAATCATATATCTGATAAGTGTCTGTTATCCATAACATACAAAGAAATTACACAATCGAACAACAAAAAGAGAAACAATTCAATTTTAAAATGAGCAAAGGACCTGGATATTTCTCTAAAGAAGATATACACCCCACCCCCCACCCGCCCTGTGACCACAGCAGCGGCTCATGGTGAGTGATGGTGCTCAGATCCGATCCAGGTATTTTTCCTGCTTAGCTATGGAAGTCAGACTATCCCTCATCCAGACGATATCCAAATTCCCTGGGCAGGCTCAAGCTACTCTATCTCTTCTTACTACAGCCAGTGGATTCCTGAGTGATTCATTAGAAAATTAAAAGGAATACAATCTCATTTTGGCAGTCCGCACAGGCTACCCGAGACAACCACCACCTTCTCCCAAACCAGATCTTCCACCAGGGCTTCCCTAACAGGGCCTGGGCCAGCCCCTCCTCCCCCACGCTCATCCCACTGGCTACCAAGGCCAGGACACTATGTCCTAAATAGGTCTCAAAAGGTTCTCCCGCCAGCAGCCTGTAGTCTGGATGCCGGCCATCGCCATCGCTCTGGGGATGGACCCCCAACTCCTGCCTTCCTCCCCCTCCTCGTTCTCATTTCTATCTCTCATTTCTCTCGCCCTCCTCTCTCTCTCACACATTCACACTCTTACCCTCACACACACTCTCACACATACACACACACCAGAGTAGCCTCTGCAACCTGCCCGCCTGCTCCCCATGAAATACCATCCCCACTCCTGCCAGCCCGTGGGCCATTCATGCCGGGGGCCCCCTTCCAGGCTCAGGTCTCAGCACTGCTCTCAAGTGTGTGACTCTAAGTCTCTGTATTCCCTGCCAAGGCCCTGGGCTTTCCTCACTCTGCATGGCTGATGCGGGGTCTGTGTTTCAGGCCTGGGAATGCCCTCTCCATCCCCTCCCAATCCAGGCACCTGTCTCTCTCATCCTGGCCTAGCTCAGGGATCCCCTCACCCAGGAAGGCCCCACGGGACCGCTGTCCCAGGCTGTGTCAGGTGCGCCACTCCATTCCCCCTTATTTTCTGGGGCTGCCCTGGGTGACATCCACCAGTGGTATAATGATCTGCTCACACTTTGGATTCTCCCACACCCCGGTGTAGGCCTAGGGCAGGGGTCATTTGTCCCTTCCCCCAAGTACTCACCAGTGCCTGGCCCCGAGCACTTGGCACCGGTGTGGGCATTCCCTGAATGCTTACTGAAATTCTGGACTCGCATTCTCCAGACTAGATGTGTCCCAGGAAGTGAGCCAGAGAGGCGCAGGCAGGAGCAGCCTTCTGAAGGAGGAGCCGTGCCCCCACTGTCTGGGACCCATGTTAGGGACGCGCTAGGGCGGCCATCCTGCGGCAGTGGGGGGACTGGCTCCACACCAGGCTGCATGGCAGCTGCACAGTCAGCCGTCTCAAAAGCCACAACAAGAGGAGCGCCTGGGGGCTGGCTTCAGCTCCAGTCATGACCCCAGCATCCTGGGATCAACCCCAGAGACGGGCTTCCTGCTCAGCAAGGAGTCTGCTTCTCCCTCCGCCCCGCCCATCAATATGCAGGCGCATGCGCTCGCTTGCTCGCTCTCTCAACTACAAGAAAAAAAATCTTTTAAAAAAGCCACAAGAAACTGTAGTCCTCGCTTATCCGCAGGGGTGACTGTGACCCCTGAGAATACCAAACCCTGTATATTCTGTTTTTCCCCTAAGCATACATTACCTATGATAAAGTTTAATTTATAAATTAGGCACAGTAAGAGATTAACAGCAACTAATAATAGAAAAATTCTAACAATATGCGGTAATAAAAGTTACGTGAATGTGGTCTCTCTGTCTCTCCAAATATCTTCTTGTGCCATACTCACCCCTCTCGTGGTGATGGAAGCGATAAAATACCTAGAGATGGAGTCACATGGATGACGCAGTCAGGGGACCCCGCTTTAGGCTACTATTGCCTGCTGACGATTCAGCAGAAGGAGGATCACTAGCTTCCAGACCATGGCTGGCTGTCAGAAGCGAAACTGCCGAAAATAAAACGTCACCTGGGGGTTGTGGCCGACTAGGGCATGGCAATTTAAGAGAAAGCTCCCTGCAAAGCCACAGCTGCACAGGACGGACCACAGGCTTTGGGCAGATGCTTCCTGCTGGTTTCTCACACCTGAGATGCACACCCAACACCCGATGTAGTCATATGTGCACATGCACACACACAAATCCCCACATATGTCTGCATGTGCACACCCACGCCATGCGTGCATGCACACACATTCAATCCCTGGCCTTCCAGAGGAGCGTGGAAAAGCAAGCCCAGTCTGAATGGCAGGTGTAACAGAGCAAGACTCCTTTAGGAGGCAACAGCTCAGGGGAGTCACCAGGGAAAAAGCCAGGCCACCCTCCAAGGCCTCCAAGGCCACCTGAGATCCAGATCCAAAACTGCCCCCGGGCATTAAATCTTGGAGAATGGGGTGCTGATGTCAAGGAGGACTGAGTGAGGGCGAGCATCAGAGGGGCACCATCCAAAATGCCTCCATCCCAGGGCCCACAGGCCTGAGAGAGAGCAGAGCTGCAAAAAGTCAGGCCCTAATGCAGCCTGGTCTGCAGAGCTTCTGATTCCAGAAAATCCCTAGACTATCCTAGAGGTGTGGGTGTATAGAAATATTTGAGCCACAGCTACTGCCTAAGTAGGCAAAAGGTTCACATACTTCAACTTCACAGCTTACCAACCACTCTCGCTGGGTCTTTTGAATTGAGAGCATATATTATATACATCCAGAAAGTAACATCTTACTGGGTTTTGGATGTCATGATATTTACTGGGCGATTATTAATTCCACATAAACAGCAGCAGAGGAGAATAAAGGACTGGTTAGGGCGCTGGTCCACCAAGCATCCACTCCCACTTTGTTTTTGTCTGGCGCACACTGCCTTCCTGGGCAGCATGTCCCCTTACAGATGTGCGTTACAGCCACAACTTGGGTTCAAACTCTAAGTCATTTATATCGTTCCTTTTGTTGATATAATGAACAGAAGTCTGCCCATGAGGCCCATTACGGGCCAGGAGAGGTCAGAGGCTAGGCAGGAACCAAGTCTTCTGGCAGCCAAGAGAGTCTTACACATTGCATATATATTTGGACAATTCCATAATATATAACTTCTATTTTGTGAACATTGTTACTTAAATCATTTTTGTTACATGAATTAAACCAACTAGCTGAGCACAGCATCCCGCACACAAGTACTTGGGAGACAGCAGCTGTGGTCACAATGACTAGCACCGTTATGATCTCCAACCCCCACCTCACATGGCAGCCCTCAAAGTGGATACTTTTATTACCACGGCCTTCAAATTAGGAAATTGAAACTCAGATAGATAAAGCAACAGCCCAAGGAACATGGCCACTAAGGCATAGAGCATTTGGCCTGAGTCCAGGGCCCAAGGTCTCGGCCCTTCCTCCCTGGAGAGCAAGGCCCACTTTGCAAGACAGGGCTGAGCCAAGGCACTCGTCCAAGAAGATGCCAAGTGTTCAAGATGGGCAGCGATGAGCACCCTGTCCCCCATTCCCAGCCCACCGCCCTGCCTTTATCCCCCAGATTCTCTCATGAGAGGCTAGGGTTTCACTTATTCTCTAACCATTAGGAAAGGTCCAGGGTGATGTATTTCTTTTAATGAGGAAAAAATTGCTCTATGAAATCCGACTCTCATACATTTAAAAATTACTCATCGTGAAACCAAGATGACATCTGAAACAGGATTAATCTGTAAAGAATGTGGATTGATGCCTTCTATAGGTTAGAGACCAACTTTAAACTGTAAGCTATTGTGTCACAACAGTTGGAAAATCATCATCATCATTGTGGAAGTCTCAAGAAGAAGCAGGAAGCACACATACACACAGAAACACACAGACACACACACACACACACAGACACACACACACACACAGAGACACACACACACACACACACACACACACACACACACACACACACACACACAGATTTTAGAAATAGACCTGGGATCAGAATCTGGTTCTATTGCTTACTTACTAAATGTGTGACTTTGCCCATTTATCCTTTCTTGGTTTCTTTATTAGTAAAGTTCTAGAATTGGAAGGGAATTAAATGAATAGAAGTATTTAGTGCGTAGTCCCCCGAGACATTTGAAAAATGGTTTCTCATCACTCAATACCACTTACTAATGCCTTCTGGTGCTGACAACTATTTCCCTGCTCTCTAACAGCTAGTAGAATAAGGTTCAATGCTGAGATACCAAGTTGACCTCCATGCTTCCCAGGTGGCCAGGGTAGAGGCCTCCTCAAGGACACCCTTCTCCAGAATAGAGAGATCAGGGAGCCTCAGAAAGAGAATTCTCCCCAAGACAAAGCAAGAAGAGAAGAGCCTGGAATCTGGTCAAGGCCTGTCTCACAAAGTGCCGCTGTGGTACCACTACGGTGAGAAATGTCACAACCTTGAGAAACAAGAACAAAGCAGGAGGCCTCAAGCTCCCTGCTTTCAAATGGTATTACAAAGATAGAGTGATCAAAATAGTATGGCATTGGCATAAGACACATAGATTAATGGAACAGAATAGAGACACCAGATCAACTCACATACATGTGGTCAATTAATTTATGACAAAGGAGCCAAAACTATACAATGAGGAAAGTACAGTCTTTTCAATGAAAAAAACTAGACAGCCACATGCAAAAGGATAAAACTGGACCACCACCTTACACCATACACCAAAATTAACCCAAAATGGATTAAAGACTTGATGCTGACATAAGACCTGAAACCATAAAGCTGCTAAACGAAAACATGGACAGTAAGCTCTTTGACATTGGTCTTGGCAATGATTTTATGGATTTGAGACAAAAAGCAAAACTAACAAAAGCAAAAATGAACCAGTAGAACTACATTAAATTAAAAAGCTTCTGTACAGCAAAGGAAACCATCAGTGAAATGAAAAGGCAACCTACAGAATGGGAGCAAATATTTTTCAAATTGCATATATGATAAATTTATCCAAAATGTATAAAGAGCTCATACAACTCAATACTCAAAAAAAAATCCAATAAAAAAATGGGCAGAATGGGGTGCCTGGGTAGCTCAGTTGCTTAAGTATCTGCCTTCGGCTCAGGTCATGATCCCTGGGATCCCATGATCCCTAGTCCTGGGATCAAGCCCCGCATTGGGCTCCTTGCTCAGCAGGGAGCCTGCTTCTCCCTCTCCCTCTGCCTTCTGCTCTCCCTGCTTGTGTTCTCTCTCTCTCTCTCTCTCTCTGTCAAATAAATAAATAAAATCTTTAAAAAAAATGGACAGAACATCTGAAGAGATGTTCCAAAGAAGATATATAGTTGATGAAAAAGTGCTTTACATCACTAATTATTATGGAAATGCAAATCAAAACCACAATGAGACACCACCTCAACACCTGTTAGGATGGTTATCATCAAAAAGACAAGAAATAACAAGTGTTGGTGATGAACACTCATGCAGTATTGGTGGGAATGTAAATTGGTGCAGCCATTATGGAAAACCATAGGAAGATTCCTCCAAAAATTAAAAATAGAGCCACTATATGATCCAGAAATTCTACTTCTGAATATTTATCTGAAGAAAATGAAAATACCAACTTAAAAAGATACATGCACTCCTATATCTATTGCAGCATTCTTTACAATAGCCAGGATACAGAAACAACCTAAGTGACTACGAATAAATGAATGGATGAAGATGTGGTATACATACACAGTGTAATATTATTCAGCCATAAAAAGAAGGAAATCTTGTCATTTGTGACAACATGGATGGACCTTAAGGGCATTATACTAAGTGAAATAATTCAGAGAAAGACAAATACCATATGACCCCACTTACATGTGAAATCTAAAAAAAAAAAAGAGCTCCTAGATACAGAATACACAGGGGGTTGCCAGAAGCAAGGCACAGAGGGTTGGCAAAATAAGTGAAGGCAGTCAAAAGGTACAAATTTCCAGTTTTAAAATAAGTCATGGGAATATAAGGTACAGGGGGTGACTACAGTTAATAATACTATATTGCATATTTGAAATTGTAAGGAGAATGAATCTCAAAAGCTCTTACTATAAGAAAAAAAATTGTAACTAGTGTGGTGATGGGTGTTAATTACTAGACTTACTGTGGTGATCATTTCCCAAAATTTAGAAATATTGAGGGGTGTCTGGGTGCCTTAGTCATTTGACTATCCAAGTCTTGGTTTCTGCTCCGGTCATGACCTCATGGGTTGTGAGCTCAAGCCCCACATCGAGGTCCACACTCAGCGAGAAGTCTGATTGAGATTCTCTCCTTCTGCCCTTCACCCCACTTAAGCACTCTCTCTCTCTCGTATAGTCTTTAAAATATATATATATACACAAATATTGAATCACTATGTTTTATACCTGAAAGTAATATAATGTTACATGTCAATTATACCTCAACAAAAAAAACACGAGTAAATACCTTATTTGATGGATTAGCTAAAATTAGATTTAGATTAGACTGATGATGGCCCAAAATTAATATTAGGCAAAGTAATATATATACTAGAAATATAAGTATACATTTAAGAGTTAAATTGTTTACCTATTACACACGTAACACATATATATTGGAAAGAGGATAAAGATAAATAGCAATGGTAAACATAGTAAACACTTAAACATTATAAGGATGACTGTTAAATTATTTTAGGGTAACCACTGAAAGACTAATTGAGAGTATAAGATCCAAATTAGTCAATGGGAAAAATTATATTAAAAAATAAAAATTCCAATAATTCAAAATAAGACAAGGCAAAGAAAAAAAAAAGAAAAAGTGGGACATAGGAAATACAAAATAGCAAAGCAGAAATCATTCCAAACATATTAATAATTATAAAACTGTAAACGAAGCACATGCTTCTATAACCAAAAAATACCACACTGGGTTAAGTGACAAAAATAAAGCAGAAACAAAACTACCTCTTTCGTGTTGACGAAAGAAACACCTAAAACATTAGGACCCAGAAAGCTTGAAACAAAAGAATTTTTTTAAAAATTCCAGGCACATCTTAACCAAAAGAAAGCTGGAATAGCCTTATTATGATTAGACAAAACTGTTTTTAGGATAAAATGTATTATTGGGGATAAAGAAGGTCACCATAGAAGGAATTTTTTATTCCATGAGATGATATAAAAATTGTAAATATGTGTGATTCTAATAGCCTCAGATGTAAGGCAAAAAGGAACAGAAATTGACAAATCTATCACTACAATGAAAAATATCTAGCATAGCTTAGCAACTGATATGCCGAGCAGATTAAATAATCTGAAAATTTGGAGAAGACAATAGAGAAATTTGATGTAAAGGACAGAAATAGAACACTGAGTGTTACAACGGGAAAATATGCATTCTTTTCAACCACCCACGGAACACTTATGAAGATTAGTCACATGGGAGGCCACAAAGTCAAGTTCAACTAATTTCAGAGCATTACCATCATACAGCCCACCATCATACAGCCCACCAACATACAGCCCACCTTCTCTACTGACGATAAAATTAGAACTCAACAACAATGAAAGATGACCAAAAATACTCTGTAACTTTGGAAATTCACAATTTCAACAAGACTCAAGAATTACACTATAAGTCACAAAGGAAATTAAAATATTTAGGACTAAATAATACTGAAAGGGCAGCATAATGAAACTTGCATGATACAGCTCAAGTAAAGTGACAGAAATTTGCATTTAAAAAGAGAACTGAAAATGAGTCTCTTGATCATTTAAATTAAAGAGAAGAATACCAGAATGAACCTAAAGAAAGTAGAGGACATAATAAGAACAAACAAATGAAAACAAAGAGAAAGCATATTTATGAGAGATAGGAAAAGCTAAAAGTTGGCTCCTGGGACACGCTGATAAATAAAAATCTGTCAAGAATGCTAGGGTGCTAGGGTGTAGCGGAGAAAAAAGAAGCAAATGATCATGTCAGGAGCAAAAAGTTAAAGGATATTGTGAACAGCCTTATGCCAGTACATTGGAACTTGGAATGGGAAAATGAATTTGAAAAATTACTCAGAATGATTCAAGAAGAAATATAAATTTATTCTCACAAAAATAAATCTTCCAAGAAAACATGGGGCTTATGAGGTTTTTACTGGCAAATTCTATCACAAAGCTAAGGAATAGGAACAGTAATCTTCATTTACATAAACTCTTCCAGAGAAAAGAAGAGACAACAGTGCCCAACTGGCTTTAGGCGGCTACCATAAACTCGATAGTAAAAATAGTCAAGAAAAGAGTGTGAAAGGCCAATCTTTCTCATAAACAAAAATCCTTTTAAAAAATTAGCAAATCAAAGGCAGCAATAAATACTTCATGAGCAAGTTGGTGTCTGTGCAAATGCAAGCTTAGAAAACCAATTAATTCAGCAAATTAGCTGGATAAACAAGAACAATGATATGATTATCTACGTAGTTGGAGATTTGGCATTCGTCCCCCTCACCACCGACACCCAGCACTGCTGTCTGGCCAATCCAACATCTTTGGATAAAAGGGCACAACGTCTCTCAGAAGGGGGTCCCGTGGCAGCAAATGTCAGATGGTGCAGAGAGGTGGCAGGCAGGAGAGTTTACTGCAATACTAATCTGTGTTTTGTCATTGCTACTTTAGGGGGAATAAAAAAGATAACCCACTATTGCTGCTATGCTCTTTCATTTTCTTCCCCTGCCACTCCGAAGGAGGGAGCCGTGTTCTTTGTGCTCCCCTGCTTTAGTGGAAGTCTGTCTTAGAGGAATGAAAGTAAGGCGTTGTCTACAAAAGTCTGGGCTCATGGAGGAGATGAGCCTGAGAGGTAAGCGGAGATGACTGTCTTTGTTACGAGAAGTGGAAGCAGCCAGAAAGGACAGGAGGAAAGGTTACTGTGGTTATCCTGCAAGTCAAAGGACCTCATCCCTGGCAGAGCCGGGGGCAGGGGCGGGGGCAGTGGGTAAGCTAAGGCTCCCAAAGGCAAAGACTGCCCAGCACACCAGGGTGGTTGGGCACAGGCACCAAGCCTCCCTGGAGCAGCAGCAAAGATGGCGAAAGAGAAAGTGAGCTTATCAGCAGAGTTCTGCCCTTGGTTTCCAAGATCCGAGAAGCCCCCAGGTTCTTGGGTAGCTCAAAAGCATCCTCTAACCATGTATTGGCAAATTGGCTCTCTGCCAGCTCCCACAGTAGAGGAGATTGGAATTTAAGTTAACTTGATTTAAAGGAAAAAAAGTCATGTGACATTTTTGTGCGCGTGTGCACACGTGCGTACACACACACACACACACACACACACACTGTTTGTAGGTCTAGGCTTCCTACCCACTGCACATGCACAGGCTATTTGGGAGAAAACAAGAGAGAGAAATACACTGATGACCCGCTAACGGAAGCAGGCAGCAAAGCTCTACCTCTCCTCCAGGTCTGGCCACTGCTTGAAGTTGCCTTGGGGGTCCCTGCCAGCTTCTTCCTTCTGGGCATTCACAACTGGGTCCTGCCCAGCCCTTGGGCACCCCTTCGGGTCTCTGCGCAGGTGGAGGGTGCCACTGGCCATGCTGTCCAGAAAGCTAAGGATCTGGAGGCAGCTCTGTATCTTGGGTGGGAATGGGCTGGCAGAGGTAAAGGCCACACTCAGCAAGTCAGCAAAGGGCCTGGCTTTTGTGTCCGCCCCGGAGTCCGGAGGGGTTCCCTCTTCCTCCTGCGCTCCGAAACAGCCCAGCAAACACAGGTCCTCAGCCAACTTCTCAAAAAGCCCGTTCCTCTTGAAGAAGTCACCGTTGATGGGGTCCAGGTGCAAGGCCGCAGACAAGGCACAGAGGGTGTGCAGGACCAGGTCCAAGGTCTGGCTGGGGGACACCATCCCCCACGTCTGCAGCGGGGGCTCCTGGAGCGACCCCTCCAAGTCAGAGAGCAGGGACAGGAGTCCATTGAAGCCACTGGACACTCTGAAAGCAGCACGGCCTTTGGGGGTCTCCAGGATCCTGAGGAGAGACTGAAACACCAACAGGATGACAATGAGGAAAGCCCACGAGGCCGCTTGTTAATGCCGAGCTCCAGCACACCCCTGCCAAGGCGCTGCACGTGCTCTTCCCTGGGCAGGTTGTGGGAGCAGCGAGCTACCTGAGGGTGGTTCTGAAACAGCATCCACTTTGGTCCTCTTCCTTTTAGCTTTAGGTTCTCCCTCAGTGTCTCCTTTCAAATGGCCGATGTCAAGGCCTATGCTCAGGGATAGGGTTGATTTCCTGTCCTGAATCTTAACTTCGATGCATCTCACTCCAGAAAGCTAACTTTGACCACTGACTTGTACTCTCCCCGGGCCGAGGCCTCACACAGCCTCCTGTCCTTTGTTGAACCACACTCTCTTCACAGTGCCTTGAAGTTACTTGGAAATTGTCTCAGCCCTTCACTGGCCTAAAGCTCATGGAAATCAGGCAACTCACTGCCATGGAATGTAGCACACACTCAATAAATATTTGCTGAATGGGTGGGATGAGCCATCTCTTGTATTGCAAAGAAGACTAATGCTGAAATCTCCATAAAGTAGCTTATCATTATTTATCTCCCTCTCTGTGCAAACATGAATGCCTCTATTAAATGAGGAAAGATGGAAAAGTGAATCTACTTAAAATCTGGTGTGAAGATATGAAGGAATCAAGGTGAGAGAAACGTTTAATGGAAGGAAACATAACTCTAGCTTATAGAATAGACCATGTGTGGATTTTAGGCTATCATAACATTCATGGCAGAATCTACCTTCTCCAGATGACTGAAATATTCCTAGACAAACTTTTATTTCCTTCTAAAATTAAACATTTATTGAGCACTTACAATGTGCCATTTATTGAGGACAGTGTGTGGTGTACCTTGGGTATATGACAAATGTTTTGGAGGGAGGGAGGATGGGAGAGAGGGAAGGAAGGACAGGGGAAGGAAGGAAAGAGGGAAGGAAGGAAGAAAGGAAGGAAGGAAAGTCAGGGAAAAAAGGAAGGAAGGAAGGAAGGAAGGAAGGAAGGAAGGAAGGAAGGAAGGAAGGAAGGAAGGAAGGAAGGAAGGAAGGAAGGAAGGAAAGGGAAGGGAAGGAAGGAAGAAAAGATGGAAAGAAAGAACGAAGGAGGGCACCGGGGTGGCTCAGTGGGTTAAAGCCTCTGCCTTCAGCCAAGGTCATGATCTCAGGGTCCTGGGATCGAGCCCTGCAGTGGGCTTTCTGCTTGGCAGGGAGCCTGCTTCCTCCTCTCTCTGCCTGCCTCTCTGCCTACTTGTGATCTCTCTCGCTCTATGTCAAATAAATAATTAAAATCTTTAAGAAAAAGAAAAAAGAAAAAAAAAGAATGAAGGAACATATATGGCCTAACTACTTCTGAATCTGGCTCAGAACCTGGGGAAGTTTAATTGCATAGACAGGTCCTCAAAAGAAGCACGTAGACTGTTAAAGCAGGTTCTCCAGAAGGGTGATGCTCAGGGAGTGTGAAGTTCATGGTGTAGCAACACTAAGTCTTCTAGACAAGCAAGGCCCTTCTCTGTGTGGACAGCATCACTGCAGCAGCCTGCCCCTACAGCCCACCCATGGGACTCCGGGGCCAGGACAAGCCACACACAAATCTGCTCCATCTGTGCCTGCCTTGTGTGAGCAACTCACTCCCAACAGAATATTACTTCTTCCACTAAGTTGGAAGCCCACTCTCACCTTGAGGCACGTGTGGTGGTGCTGGTCTCTCCCCATCAACTGATATTCCGTGTGAAAGGATTAGCACTGGTATATGGTGGAGCCTGACTTGTGCCAGGCTATGTGACTCATGCCTTGAAAAATTAAGCAATCACCAAGACACTGGGAAATCTTAAGTTATAGGATGTTAAACCCTCTAAATTTATAGGAGTGCTTTCTGTGGCTCCTAGAACCAGTAGGAGCCTGTTGAAGGTAAATGAGTTGAACAAAGCGATGCTGTTTATCACAAGGACACATGACAAAACAAATATGAAAAAGGGGGAATGATCAAAAAACAAAGAAATCAGGTTATAGGCACTAGGTGACCACCAAACTCCCCTCATATTCAAGAAGCCACCTTCCAATCATCTAATTTGATACCGGATATAGTTCAAAAGGACTCTACTTCGAAGAGTGTTGAGAGCAGATGTTTTTAAAGCAAAACAACCCAATGAAAGTGCTTCTCAAGACCCGTGTCTCGCAGAGGGTCTGTCCCCTGTAATTCCTAAATGGCTCCTTTCTCCTCCTGTTGGGAGGGGGGAGGAGAAAGAAATGGCTGTCCTTAATTGTTGCTTTGTTTGATTTATTAAATTCAGAATCATTATCTAAAATGGGGGTAATCTTATTAGAACTTAGACTGCTCTATTATTTCTTGGGATGGGGTTAATTTCATATTTGCAGAGTCATAAAGTAAAGAGTCCGAAACCCAATTACAAAGGCTTAATTTCATAGCAACTAAAGAGAAACATTTCTATCATAAAGGAAAATAAATACTGTGCTACTTCGGGAAACGATTTGTCAGGAACTGGGGGCCTAGGAGGAGGGTCTCCATTACTGTCATTCAACTTTGCATGGTAATGCATCACCAAGGCTGGTGAGTCTGCGGAAGGGAGTAAATTTAATCAGCTGAAGTCAAAGTAATCAGGCTAGGGTTGACACATTTCAAGAAAGGTCAGCGTTAAGCACATTTTCTCCTCCTTAACTCAGTTACCATGTCATCCTCTCGGAGTTAGTATTCCTCCAGCTTGAATCTATAAAATGGATGTCTGCTGCAAAGCGTTAACTACATTAGGACTAACAGGATTTATTTCACATTCTATTATGTGTTATTCCTCATAATTTTCCATGTGTCATGCTGGAAGACTTGTGAGGTAATGCGATTAAGCACAGAGTTGAACCGCTAAATGTATATTAGCAGATCAATCTGAATTTGTGCATAACCCAATCACAGTCCCACCGGCAGTGGGGAGGAAATTCATTTGCTTACATTATTCTTTAACTCAATTATCATTTGCCAGGATTAGGTGGTGAAGTCACATGCGCTTGCGTGTTGGTATTGGAAGCGCCACGCCACCTGGATTTTGGAAACTGCTCGAAATTGGGTGTTTCTGGAGGAATTCTCTCTCCAAAGCAGCTGGCTGACTACCTTGAGGAAAGGAAGTGAGGGTCACAACTGGATAGAAATGCATGTCGGAGATGGCAAACCTTGGGGGTGGGGGGCAGGGGCAGAGGGTACCACTTTTGAGGTAACCCCACTCCATCACTTCCCCCTCATCCTACATCGGACTCACTTCGCAGGCCCGGTGCTTCGGGCAGAGTCCACACGCAGCTTCTAAAGAGCGAGATCCCGCCAGAAAGAGCTAATTTTCCATCTTTGTTTCTAAAGTTCCAGCGGATTCCCAAGATGTAAGATGTCTATATCAGACTCCAGCAAACACTGGATAGTCACCCGCATGACTCAGGGGTGGGCCAGGCGGGAGCAGCCGCATGTGTCCCCACCAGCCACCAGAGCAATAGCATGTCGACACCCTGGTCCAGGGAGAGCCCTACCAGCTCCAGGCGCCGCCCCACAACTGCCCTGCAGTGACTCGGCACCCAAGGAGAAGATGGCACATTAAACAACAGGGTATGACTTTGTTAAATAAGCTTACACAGTGCTAATCCCTCGATAGCGCGATTCTGAAATGATATTGAATCTGTAAAACACCAGAAAGACTTTACACTGCTAATTCTAGAAATTCAGTCCTATTACCCAAGGGCTGACGCTCCAATAAGGTGCCTCTGGGCTGCAGAGGAAATAAGATGAACTTTTCATGAGCAAAGCAGAGTATTCTGTACATAGAAGAGCTTGTTCTCTCCACGCAAAGCAAAGCCAAAACATTCCTCTCTGTGGATCTGTCTGACTTGCAATACGAAAATGCCAGAAACAGATGGGGATTTCAGTGACTCATCCACCAGGAAACCCAAGTCCTCACGACTTTGGTCATATGCCTTCTCTGTTCCTTATCAGCATAAAGCTCGTGCAAATCAGGCTGAAGACAGATGTGTGAGAAAAAAATGTACTAAGTAGCAGCTAAAAAGGAAAGATCCCCAGATTTTCAGTCATTAGTCTTAGATTCAAGCTCAACTCACAATTTATATTAGATGCTTTCTGGACATGTCTCTGCTGGAACATCAAGACTGGGTCACAGGAAGCTGAAATCCTCCCGAGCTGTAAGTTGCCTTTAGTTCTTGATATCTCTCTCCCTTCCTCTCCCTCACACGACCCTCTCAGTCCCTTTACCTCACATGATCATGGGACTCTAGTATCTTTACCTTTCAAAAGATAGTTAACTTTTTGTTTCACGTAAGTCCGGTTTTATTTCATTTAAAGCTGATTATTTTGGCTCTACGACTAAATCACTGTTTGGGTTCCGGTCATCCATGCGACGTGTGGTAATTATGGTCATCTTGTCCCTTTGGTATCAGCCTCTCGTGACTCCTTGGCCAAGCCAAGCATGCCAGCTCAGGCCACGTGATGATGGGAACACGCGTGTCGGGCATTCACACGACAGTGGCTGGCTCTGCGGAGAGGCAAGTAGGTAAAGAAACCGAGTGCCGTTCTCCGAATGTTAAAATGGTTTTGTACAGAAATAATCATGGCTGAGTAAGCCCACTGCTTTAATTTTGGAAGTCAGAGTGATTCTGTTTTTGTTTTTGTTTTTTTAATTCACCGGTGATCAAGGGCAGCGTGTCACTGAGACACGGGCGTGGAGTACTGCTGCCCATGTACGTGAGAGGCCCCTGGGAGATTCTGGCATTTCCATCTGCTCTCCTCTTCAACAGGATATAACAGAAGAAAGGGAATCTTTAAAAACGTGTAAGGCCCCAAAGACAAAAGGAATGGAAGAGCGACGACAACAACAAAATTGTAAGGCGGAAGGGATGGTGGTGAGATCAGGTGTTATTGCTTTAACTGTGTTACGATTATTCAATGATTCTTAACAATATTACAGAAACAAAAACCTATACTCGTCTTAATTACCCACAAGTGACACCCTGGTTTTACTCCTCCCCTCCTGTCCTCTGTGGCCAGGCCTCTGCCCGTTCCTTATATCCTCATCCTAGCTCCAGCATCCTCCCTCTGCAAGCCTTCCTCAACACGAGGGCAGGCCTGACCTCTCCTACTCTTCTGCTCCCGTGGCTAAGCCTGCCCTTGGTACCTTCCAGAGCATCACTGCACGGCACTGCAATGATGGCTCACTTCTTATGAGCCCCAGTCTGTGAGCTCGCGG
Source organism: Procyon lotor (assembly GCA_028646535.1). Lineage (NCBI taxonomy): Eukaryota > Metazoa > Chordata > Mammalia > Carnivora > Procyonidae > Procyon > Procyon lotor. The sequence goes on along the minus strand of CM053617.1, from coordinate 36,446,950 downwards.
ATGGTCGTGTGTCCCAGGCCCTTGGCTGCCATGGGGTAGACACTCCCTGAGTGCTTGTTTACTCAAGCAAACAAGGCAGCTGCTTGGCCCCCACTGGCGCAGACTCTGCCTCCCTGGTTGACCGTGTTGCTGCGAAGTCCCCGCCCAGTCAGACTACCTCTCCTGGCTCCCCTCGTATCCAAATGAGTTGTGCGCAAAGAAAGTTGGACAGAAGTGAGCCGGTTGCAGGCCTGCAGAACACCTCGTGCAACTCTCCATGCACCTTTCTTTGTCTCCTGGCTGGATGACATGTGCAGGTGACAGCAGTCCCTGCATGGCATCCCCCTCCATCCCTTGTTGGACTAGACAGAGGAAGGAAACACCCCATGTGTCGGGCTACCGAGGATGTCAGATTCCTTGGTGATAGCAGCTAGTGCTACCCTACCCAGACAATACAGTGACCCAGGGAAAGTCTGCACGAATGCCCATCACCGACCACCTGTCTGCAGGAAAGCCCGTCGCAAAGGGACACCTGACATCACCTGGAGGAGATCCAGTTTCAGCTGCAGCTCTCCTTGAGTGGATGAGCACAGAGCGCCCACAATGATGCTCATGTACTCCTCGGCGTTGATGACGGACAGCTGCTCCAGGATGCCTAGTGAGGCTCCCCGGTACCAGTCATCGTCCAGGAAGATCTTGATGAAGGGCACCATGCCGTGGTCTTTCAGAACAACTGTGGACCAGACAGACAGTATGGGGCTAGAGCAATGGGGCTTGGCACCTTCGTTTTAGTGACAAGAAGCTTTTCTCTTACAATATCCAAGTTTGTCTTGTGCCCTTTATATGTGAGCCATCTGCCCAATAGAGAATTTTTTTTATTTTCAAAATCCATACCCACTGTTAAAATGAGAAGAGGAAAAGAGAAGCTAACCCTGTGGAGCAATTAAAAAACCAACCCCCCCCAAAAAAAAAATCCTGCTTTTTTATTCAATGAAGATTCTGCTTTTAAAATTTTTTTTTCCAAAACTTTTTCAGGGGCATGGGGCACCTGGGTGGCTCAGTGGGTTAAAGCTTCTGCCTTCGGCTCAGGTCATGATCTCAGGGTCCTGGGATCGAGCCCCGCATCAGGCTCTCTGCTCATCAGGGAGCCTGCTTCCCCCTCTCTCTCTGCATGCCTCTCTGCCTGCTTGTGATCTCTCTCTCTCTCTGTCAAATAAATAAATAAAATCTTTAAAAAAATTTTTTCAATGACTTTTTTTGTCTTAGAAACTTACCTAATTCAAACTTTAACTAAATAATACATCTATCCTTTATGGCCACTTCATATGCTAATCCAGGGCCAATGGTAATTCTCTCTTCTCTGCCAAAATTCTTTTTGAAAACAAATCAGAATTAAGGTTATGAACATATTTAATTCTGAGCTAGTTTGCTGGAGTGGGGGGATGAAAGAACTTTGGCTAGTGGTATGTTTTTGTTTAAAAGTAATCCTAAGAATCTCTTCTGCAGGACTGATATTTGGTGGATCATGTGTGAAATAAGAACTAGGAAGTAACTGAACCATTCAAGTGGTATGATGTGGATTTGAGCTGCTTGGCTCCGTGAGATAGGATTTCTCCACTTATGGGCCAGGCATCCCTACATGGAAAACACCTTGGAAAACCTGTTTTAAGGTAGATCCCTGGGGTGCCTGGGCGGCTCAGTTGGTTAAGCATCTAACTTCTGATCTTATGAACTTGAGTTCAAGCCCCGCACTGGGCTCCAGGTGGGGCGTGGAGCCTACTTTAAAAAAAAAAAAAAGATTCCTGAGCTCTACCTTGGCCTGCTACTAGTTAAATCTCTGGGAGTGAGCCTAGGAATATGCTTTTTTTTTTAATTTTAGGCTGAATATTTTTTTAAATCAAATTATTTTTTTTAATTTTTATTAATATATAATGTATTATTTGCCCCAGGGTACATGTCTGTGAATCGTCAGGCTTACACATTTCACAGCACTTAACATAGCACATACCTCCCCAATGTCCATTTTAACCAGAACCTCTAGGAAATCTGTTATAGTCTAACATTAGAGACTTTCTGAATGTGAAATAATATGAAATATGAAATATTGATATTTCACATTTGAAATATCAAATATGAAATGAAATATTTGATATATTTCATATTGCATATGAAATATATGCAATATGCATATACTGCATATGAAATAATCATTCACATTTGGTATAGATCAACGGATCTATGAGGGGCTCAGATAAAGAAACCCCAAATCACCAAACCCACTGATGTCGCTTTGTTGATACATCTGCTTCATAACATAATATATACACATGAATAGTTAATGCACCTATTTAACAAAAAAACAAAACAAAACATGGAAGTCACATGGTCTTAAGAAGCTAAAAATGTTTTGGATGGATGGAGCTACTGAGTTCATCATGGGCTGGAAGCCTCTTAAAAATTATTAATTTCTTTACCCGTATTTTACAATTCTGATTTTTAATTTTTTTATTTTTTCCCCAAATACTTTTATTTTATTTTTTTTCAGTGTTAAAAGATTAATTGTTCATGCACCACACCCAGTGCTCCATGTAATATATTGCCCTCCTCAATACCCACCACCAGGCTCACCCAACCCCCCACCTTGCCCCTCCAAAACGCTCAGTTTGTTGCTCAGAATTTTAAGTTTTATTTTTTTAGTGTTCCACGATTCATTGTTCATGCACCATACCCAGTGCAAAAGCAATTTAGTTCATGCAGCAGGATATTTATAGATTTTACTTGAAAGAGGGTAATCCATGCAGTCTCATAAATTTAGGATATCTCTATCCCAACCTTATTTAACAATCTTAAAAGTAAAATTTGTCGACCAAAATATCTACCGATTTATTGATGGTCACTGGACATCAACCCACAAATGGACATTAGCCACAGCTTTAGTGTTGGTTACTCCTTGGCTATAACCTTGGAACACTGCCATGAATCATGGGAGATAGTTAATGTTTTACCCAGCAGTGACAAGGCGAGTTTGGTGCCACCCTTACCTGCATTCCGCACTGAGCCTCTCAGAAGTGTGACTACGGTTCTCAGCATCACACAAGTCAGTTCTCTCTCTGTATCCTGACCACCAAGCATGGACTCTTTGTTTCCTGCCATATTTAAGAAGCAATAAATAAAATTTTAAGTACAGTATTATCCCAAATCTCTGATTCCATTAGTTTTCTATACTCTTAAGGAAATGAAAACATAATGCTTCTATTATAAGGGAGTGTGTCTCCCAATTCAGAAGAAGTCACCCTATTACTCCTTATAACTATTGGGTCTCCAACTTAAGCACATTAAAATCCCCTACAGGGCTTGCTAAAACCAGAAACTGGAATTCCTCCCCAGAATTTCTAGCTTAGGAGGACTTGGGTGGGATCCTATAATTGCTTTTTTAAGTTCCCAGATGATGCTGATGGTGCTAGTCTAAGGAACACTCTTTGAGAACCGCTACTCAACACAATGTCCAAAGCCCACCTCTTTGACTTTCCTTCTGACGGCTTTATATCTTGCCATTCATGCCTGGGAGGGGGACTGCCACCTCCCCCCTGAGCTGTAGAGAGGCTTGCCAGATTCTGGAGTGGATGGGTGTTTCCATTAGATTCATGAGGGCAAACCAGATCTGTGTGTCCACTGTTGAATCCTGAGTGCCAGCAAAGTGCCTGACACAAGAGGGAAGCCCAATACCTATTTGGGGAATGACTGAATGACTGAATAAAGGTAGAGTTTATTAACCAGGAGACAAAGTATCTAAGAAAAATAAACAACAGAATCACTAGACATGAGACACTATAACAAGAGAAAGCACAATAAAGTAGGACTGGATACATCAGCTCACAAAAAAGTTCAAGTTCTGCTGGGAATGGTCGTAAGTCTGGGGATTGGATTTAAAAGCAAATTCAGTAGCAGGCTACTGAGAAGTGGTACACAGCAAGGTAACACAGAAACATTAAGCAAAAACACTATGCAAAAAGCAGCAGAAAAAAGCACAGGGCAAAATGGTCTCCAAGGCCCAGCCCAGAGGCCCAGATGCAAAAAGCTAGGAGCTACTCATCCACAATCTTGACCCCATTTGCAAACACTCCAGAGCAGATGTGAGTCCTTCCTGGCCTCCCAGAGGTGCCCGTCTATCTCAGTCCACTATGCAGAACAGAAACTGCGGTGGAGGAGACAACTAACATTTCTTGAGCACCTGTGACGCTCTGGGCACAGCAAGACCTCAGTTCTTCCTCATCTAATGCTGATTGCATCCTTGTAATGTAGACATTCTTGTACCCATTTAACAGGGGAGGAAAGCGGCTCATAGAGGTTAAGTAACTTACTCGGGATCACTCAGCTCCTAAGTAACATGACCAGGATTCCCGTCCAGGGCTGTCTGGCCCCACACTCTCTCTCTCAGCTTCTTTCCCTCAGACAGGCCCAGGGAGCAGAGGGATGACATTAGCGTGTCAATTCTGATTCCAAAAGCAATCAATGGCTAGAGAGCCCTCAGCCCCACCTAGCCAGTGTAGTAGAAGGAGAAAAGGCCAAGTGTTGGGGAGAAGTAAGAGGCTAGATTCAGTGTCTTGGTGTGCCTTTTCCAGGCTGAAAGCCCAGAGAGGCAGGTGCGGGAAAGCCAGGAAGAACTGGAAAGGGAATTCTCACTCCTTGGCTCCTACCTGCAGGTGGTGGAGGTGGGGATCATGTACACACCCAGCAGGCTATTGCCTGGGGCTGTGGTCAGGCAGTGAGAGGGCCCAGGCCAGCACTCTTGCCTGAACAGTACGGAACCTGAAGTCCCCGCCCCCGGGGGTTGGAACAGAGGCTGCTGAGGTTGTGAGCCCAGGGCCAAGGGAGGGGTGAAGGGATGATGCCAAGGAACCACAGGTGTAGAGCCCAGAAGGACACAGAAGCGGGATAAGATTTGGAGGGGGAAGCCAGACAGCAGTGATCACTGCTCCAGGTGGGAGACCATTGGGCCTGATAGCACCTGAAGGGGGCTGTGTACCAGCTGGCCCCCTAACACCTACACATCCCATACTCTCTGCCCTACCAGAGCCCCAGGACTCTCAGAGCTCCCTGGCCTCCCTGATGTCTCTTCATCTACTATATTTAAGAATACTCAGACACCATCCAGTACAGGAGATGTCTGCAAACTGAGAATTCACCAGGCCTGAGTTAGCCCCAAGGTCTGTTTAAAGATACACCCATCCCTCTGGCCTCTTCATGGGGAAGGTCAGCCTGGTTACAGGAAATAGAGGGACTATCCGCTCTACAAAGCCACGTGCCCCAAGGTACCTTCTCCAACCTGCCCCCCGACCTGTGCCAGGTGACATGGGCACACTCACTTTTTCTGTCATGTTGCTGTGCAGCAGAGTGACACACAGACTCCCCTCCCCAGCTTGCTCCCCCTACCCTTCCCAACACTCCTGGGAGGCACCTGACTTCCTCAGGATCTTGGCCCGCTTCCGCAGCTGGGCCAACAGCAGGCCCAGGAGACCAGAGTCCCGGAAGATGTCAGTGAAGAGGAGGTCCCTGCCGACTATCTTGAGGACACTCTGCAGGGCCACAAGGGTGCACGGCGACTCGGGGCTCTCCTTGATCAGGCACTGCACCTTCCGCAGGATCTCATGCGGCACATAATGCAGCTCGAAGACCAAGGCCTCCAGCAGCTGGAAGAAGTGTTTCTGCACTAGGGCTGCCTTCAGGGGCATGATCTCCACAAACTGTGAGATGGGCTGCAGGGTCCACTCCAGCAGGAAGAAGTTGCGGGCGTTCCAGGCCCACATGGCCCTGATGGCTGCTAGGACTTTGGTGCAGAGGACGGAGTTGCCAGCTTTGTGGAAAACGTTCTGTAGGACTTGGAAGGCCTGGAGATTCTTTACGGTCACCCCTGAAGATGAAAGAAGGAATAATCCTGTGCGTTATTTGTCCTGCCTACGCCTAGAAACGCATGCTTGCATTACCGTTGGGAAATAGCATTTATGGTTTCTATTTTCCAGTTCCTGTGGGTGAATGTCTGTGAGAAGTCCAGAAAAGCCAGCTGCCCCAAGTGTGAGTAAGGCCAGAGCTGCACTGTCCAAGACGTGGGAGCTCCCGGAGCCCTGGGAATGTGGCCACCCAACTGGGATGTTCCATGATTGTAAGAATAGACACCGGATTTCTAAGCTGTAGCATGAAGAAGGCCCCAAAACACCATTAACAATTATTTATATTGACCACATGTTGAAACGGCAATATTTTGGATATCTAAGGTTAAATAAAATATACCATGAAAAATAACTTGAACAATTTCTTCTTTTTTTAAATATGGCTACTAGGCCATTTAAAATTATGTGACATGGGGCGCCTGGGTGGCTCAGTCGTTAAGCGTCTGCCTTCGGCCCAGGTCAGATCCCAGGGTCCTGGGATCGAGCCCTGCATCGGGCTCTCTGCTCTGCAGGAAGCCTGCTTCTCCCGCTACCATTCCCTCTGCTTGTGTTCCCTCTCTCACTGTGTTTCTCGCTGTCAAAGAAATAAAATCTTTAAAAAAAATAAAATAAAATAAAATAAAATAAAATTATGTGACATGTCTCGCATTATAGTTCCTTTGGGCAGCACTGGGCTGGAGGGTTGCTTTTAATCAATCAAAATTCAATGATGTTAAAGATTACTAAGCAAAGTCAGTTTCATTTCTAGCCAAGCAGCTAAACAGAGACACCTTCAGAAGCCATCCTTGCCTTTCTCTCCAGCTGGAGGGTAAAGCCTCATCTTCTCTTGCCCAGGAGACTCTCCATCAGAGAACTCCCCGTCTCCAGCCCTCCCTGCCTCAGACCCCACAGATGTTCCTGAAACTCCACGCTCTGGTCTGCTCCCATCTCTGGGCCCGTTTCCCCAGACTTACCCGGGTGTGTGCTGTCCCCACATCTTTCCTCAGGCTGTACTTTCTGCCTTTGAACTTTATCTTCTTCCTTTCTACCTGGGTGATCCACTCTGAGCCTTGAAACCCCACTTACATGGTTTCTTCTGGGCAGAGTTGCCTGACTAACCTGGATGGACCCAACCCACCCACCTGGTGTCCCCACTGTCCCTGATGCATTTATCAGCCAGTTGAGGAGATCGTGATTCAGTGTATGTGGAACCGTCTCTACAGAGACGCTTTAGGGAGCCGATACCTGCCTGGTCCCACTGGTGCCCTGCTGCACAGAGTTCATCAGCCAAATAACCAATCAGCCTCAAAGAACTGAGGCAGCCCTGTCTCTGAGCCTGAGTGGCTGTCTTGGGGACATCAGTCCTGGTACAGGAATACACGTTGCAGAGTAAGTCATGGCAGAGGTAGTGGTGCGGGTCAGAGGCACCCTCATCACCTGAGAGGGTCTTTGCCTTTATTTATTTTTTTTAAGATTTTTTTATTTATTTGAGAGAGAGAAAGAGTGAGCATGAGAGGGGAGAAGGTCAGAGGGAGAAGCAGACTCCCCTCGGAGCTGGGAGCCCGATGCGGGACTTGATTCCGGGACTCCGGGATCATGACCTGAGCCGAAGGCAGTTGCCCAACCGACTGAGACACCCAGGCACCCCGGGTTTTGCCTTTATTAAGCAAACTTTCCTCTAAGTCCCACCAAGACATCTAAAAAAAAAAATCTAAAAGGGGGAGATTTTAAATCCATAGGTAATCTCCGCAGAAGCACAACAGAATCTCCAACAGGTGCCAAGTGTTGATTTCTTCACAAAGAGTCAGGAATAGACCCATGTAGCATTTGTCAGAGTATAGTGCCAGCCACCGCCCGGCCCCCAGAGACATAAGATGACCCACCAGAAGCCTCGTGATGGAACTTGAAGCCTTCCAGCTGAGGGTACGTGACACTGTCAAACACCTTCAGCTCTGACCTCCCACAGGTCGTCAGCCACACCACCAGGTCAAGGAGCTCCTCCAGGTGGGGGTCCACTTCGCTCTGGGTCGGCCCGTCATACCTGCAGGGACAGACAAAGCCAGCTCTGTGGACTTCTTGGACTGGGCAGCCATGTTGGTTCATGGCACTCCTCACAGGGATGCTGAGGCAATGCCAGGCCCCCAGAGGTCTCTGGCAGCCCAGCACCAAAAGGCAAGGGGAGCACCCTGGATAAAAGTCGCTCTGCAAATGTCAGCCTTAGGTATAAGGACATGTGCTCAGGATACATAGAAATGTATTTCTATGTATTTCTGTGTGTTCCTATTTATTCCTCTGTATTCCTATGTATGTGGGAATACATACATTCCTATGTATTCCTGTGAAGAGTTACAGCATTAGCTCATAGGAATGCTGCTTCTTGTGGCTGAACTCACCCCCAAAAGACCTAGGCTTTGGTAATTTCTCCCCCACCAAGGACAACCACTTACCTAAGTAACACTTTGAGGAGCAGAGGGTAGCCCTCTCCATTCTCAAACTCTAGGAACAGAGCCGAGGAGACAGGGTAGGAGTCCTTCACAAAGCCCAAGATGAGGTTCACTGCCTCGCTCACCTCAGGAGCAGGGAGGCTGTCCGCCAGCTTGGAGAGGTTCTGAAGGGAGAGCTTGATGCAATCCATGGCTGCAGGAAGGAAACAACCCTGTTGAGTTTGGAGGCCCTCCGTTCCCCGCCCTCCTTTAAACTGTACCTATTAAGATATAAATGCAAATTAATTCAGAACACTTTTCTGCTGGGTCATGAGTCAAGAAGGATTCTCCCCCATGGGAAGTGCTATCCCAAGAGCCCCGTTGTGCAGACCCAGATGGAGAGCAGGCGAACCAGGAAGAGGAAGGAAGTGTCTAGGCCGGCTGCTCCTAATTCCCAGCATGCAGCAGGGGCAGGTCCATCAGGTCATGAGCTACATGGTGCCAGAGCTGGGCACTGAGAAAGACCTTCTTAAGGAAGCAACGCCGGAGATGCACAGGGATCAGCCTAATCAAAATTTCAGGGAAGGATATAGGAGTCTGAAGAAGGTGAGGGACCAAAAGGTGGTATGTTTCCACTTCTAAAGTACCCAGGGCTTTGGCACCCAGCAGTGTGGGGACAAGGGAGGGGGAGGAAGGCCCACTCATGTGTGGGCCCTGGCCGTAGAACTTGCAGGTTCGCCAGGCTGTGAGAAGCCACAAGAAGATTTGAGTCAGAAGAGAGAGGTCACTGGATTTGCATTTTGAGGGATCGGAATTTTTAGAGCTCTTTCACCAGGAGAAGACTCTTCTGAGTGCCAGGAAGGACACACCAGTGGATCAGGAAAAATGTCTGTGAGATCACACATGTTCTCATGAAGCCGCACGGCTTCAGATGGCCCCCAAAGTCTGCATGCCGGGCAGGTCACCCCCACGAGCTGTGGGCTTGGCAGGTAATCACCAGGCCAACCCTTTCTTCCAGACCTTCTCTTGGGCCTCTATGTCCATGGAAACTACCCATTCCGAACCTAAGGGAGTCCTGGGCTCAGTGCTCAGGGCGGCAGCCTCCCCCACCGGGGTGTGAATTTTCTTTTCTGGTTATTGTCTTGGACAGTTAACAATAGTGACGCAGTGAGAGACCCCTTCTGCCAACACACACGGCTCTTTCTCAGGGGTCTCTGACTTCAGCCTGTGGGGGTTACCTGGGCTGCTGAGCATCACAGGCCCAGCTCAGCTCGGGCCCTTACTGCGGGTCCCTGGCCTTACCTTGAATCCCTAACCTGGGGCTGATGTTTGGTCCCAGGCTCAGCTACAATAGGGCAGTGGGCTTGCTGAACTCTCTCAGCTGTCCTCAAGTGACACCCCTTACCCCCACATTACAGGAGGCCCCAGAGAGAAGACAGATCACAGGGCAAGGGTTTATTATCCCCATTTTACAGATAAAAGAACTGAGGCACACAGGCACTTAAGAGTTCAAGGTCATTCAGCTATGAGGACAGGAGGACAGAGCTGGAGTCCACAGCCCAACTGTCTGGTCCCAGAATCTACAGCATTAACCCCTACATATGCTGCCCAGATCAGAGCCAGAAGCTCTGGATTGGGCATGTCTGGGTTTAGAATGTGATTCTCCGGGTTGTGAGCTAGGCGCTGGGCAAGTTCTTCCATCATCAGTCTCCATTTTCCCCTTTACGAAATGGAATTAATATCCATCTCAAAGACACAGAAGAAATAATGCCCAAATGGGTCCAGCACTGCGTCTGTTTGACAGCATGTGTGTAGTAAATGAGCTCTCCTTTCCTTTCCTCCTCCAAGGGAGCACCAAAAATAAATAATAAACGCACTTTTATTAAGGAAACCAAGCAAAGGATCATCTACAAGGCATAGACGGGCATCTATGAAGACCTTGTTTGTCCACATCTTTTTTGGTTCCAGGGTCTCATTGTAGAAAGTGGGCCCACATCCCAGCCCTGGTCTCCCCGGTCGTACCCTGCAAGTACTGGATGATGCCGAGGTTCTGGGCTTTGGAGATTGCCCTCAGCACACAGAAGGTGGGTTCCTTCCAAAAACAGCAGCTGTGTTCCCGAAGACAGGTAGTGGCAATCACAAGAGACTGGAGCTCATTTCCTGATAGAAGTTTCTCCAGCCCCTGAGACTCACAGCAAATGTTCAGCAACATCTGGAGGAAAAAATAAAGACGCCTAGTTAGGAAGCCTCCTTCCTGTAACAGATTTCTTCTCTACTTTTCCAGAGCTCCCAGGAGTATGTCTCAGGGCAAAGGATGGGATGTATGGGTCACCCTCTGCCCCAGAGCCTCATGGTCAGCAGCACCATCTAGAAAAGGGTGACAGGGCGTGGGCTAAAGCCTGCACTCCTAATCTTATGCAACAATTCAGAATAGCAAAGAAGGGGGGTAAATGTCATCAGAAGTTAAAGTGTAGAATTAATAGGACCCAGTGCTATTTAAAAAGAGATGGGCTCCGGGGGTGCCTGGGTGGTTCAGTTGGTTAAGCATCTGCCTTCGGCTCAGGTCATGATCTCAGGGTCCTGGGATGGAGCCCCACATCAGGCTCTTTGCTCAGCAGGGAGCCTGCTTCTCCCTCCCTCCCTGCTCATGTGCTCTCTCGCTCTCTCTCTCTCAAATAAATAAATAAAATCTTTTTTTTTTAAAAAAAAAAAGAGAGATGTGTTCTCAGATCCCTGGTTGGCACTCAAAACCTACTTCTCATAAGATCACAAACCTTATCCTAGAACCCTGTGGTTCTGCACTCCGTGTCCCCTCCCCCACCAGTCTCCCTATGGCTACCAGAGGGACTTCTGATACGTTCCAGCCACTTGGGGTAAATGATGGCTCACAGACTTCTCTGCAGACCAGCCCCACCTCCTTTCTCCTGTGACTGTGTGCAGCCCTCCCTTTGGCTCTGGGTGGTCTAACTGAATCTCTTTCTTGTTCAGCAAATATGGAGAGCTCCGTCCATCTGACTCGATTAGCCCCTTCTGATCACAGTAACAGAGTCCAAGCTGGACAGCCACAGAACTGCACTCCAGACCCCATCTGCTGGCCTCCCCTGCAGGTGGGCGTGGCCATGGGACCCTTCGACGCCATTTCTGCTCCTGTCCCCTCCCCTCCCCCTTCACACCTCCCCTACAACCTTCAACTCCAGTTCAGCACCATTTCCTCAGGACAGCCTTCCTTCAACCTCTACTCTAAATCAGGTCCCCGTGTCCTCATTTCCCAGCTCATCTCCCGTTTTTCCTTCAGAACACTTAAAAAATTGGGGCATGCTCTTTAAGTACATGATTATTTCCCCTGTTTGGCTTCCCCATCTTTCTGTCACCTCTACAAGAGAGGGTACTGTGCTTGCTGCTGGAACCAGCAGTCTGGTGGAGAGCAGTACAGGGAGGAGCTCCATATATTTTTGCAGAATGAAATAAGGAAAACCCTAAGGAACCAGCCATGGCCTATCTCTTGGCTTGCGTTCCACCCATACATGGATCGAACCGTGAAGGCAGGACTGCACTAATTCCCTGCAGGACACGTGAAAGCCATGTGGTAAGGATTTGTCAAAGTGCCCAGGACTGCATCCTGGCCACCACTGAGAATATGATTTATATACGGATAAATGGTGCCCAAGTTTCCAACAAATGCAGCTTAAAGAGTAACCTACCATAAGTGAACTTGTGAGATAACCTCGGATAATGATGATTCTGGCTTGAGAACGAGTCTCACATGAATGCTAACGTGAGTGCACACGTGCGATGCACAAATGCACTTGGAAATTCACAAAAGCTCTTAGGCACCTGCTCTGTGAGATGGCGCCCCGAGGCCCTGGCTGCAGAAAGATGAGCAGGACACAGGGCCCTCTTTTCCCTCCCCCTGCCAAGGTCTCCTCCAGAGAAACAGGAGGAGTTTTCTGGAGAAGGCAGCATCCGGGAGGCTGAGAAAGCAGAACTGGTCAGTAAGGGGGCAGGGAAAGAGGTGAGAAGTTATGCTAAAAGCTGCTGCTGGTAGTCAGAGAGGATAGGAAAAATGGGGAAGGACACCAGGAAATTGCATTTGATGTCGAGCAGCCTGAGATAGCTTCTGGGAGGGGGGAAGGAGGTGACCTCACAAAGTGGTCTTGGGAGCCAGATCCCCAGGGTCCCAATCCCGGCCCCCCACCCAGGACCTCTGTGACCTCACCCACTTTCACTGACCATACTTTAGTTGACACGGAATCAGAATTGTAATACTACACACCTGCTGGAACGGAAGAGAGGGCTTGGGGAAGTGACAGGTGCCAGGCCACGGCACGGGAAGGCACGGGAAGAACTTGGAAGACGCTGGTTATCCTCACGCAAGTGCAGGTAGTGTGCCTGTCCTCAGAGGAGGCAGGGGCCAGGGGCAGGGGGCTCCACGTGCTGGGGAGGGCAGGCCGGGCCCAGTAACGCAGCCTGGACGAAGGGGAGCTGCGGGGACCAGGTGAAGGAGGAAGAGAAGCAGCACGCTATTCTGGGGGAGAAGGAGGGGACTACTGATACAGGGATGAATGAGATGGAGAGAGATGAATATCCATTTTCCAAATGCATAGGATTGGCTGAGCCTGGGGACAGACAGATGAGCGGGCCCTCCACAAGGAGTTGCTTCAGGGCTATGACTGAGGAAGATGAAAACATCTCCAAGAAGCAGAGCAAGGTCGTGGCCGGGGCTGTGGAGCCCTCTTCTCACTCACCTGCACAAACATCCTCTGAACTTGAACATCACTCTCCAAAAGCTCGTCCTTTTCCAGAGGAAAGACAAAGAAGAGGTAAAGGCACTGCAGAAGCAGGGCTGGAAGGCCAGACTCAGCAACTCTGCCCAGCGTCTCCTGCAAGGGAAGCGCAGACGTGACCCACGGCCGCAGAGCCGGCGGAGCAGCCCTCCGACCCAGACCGGCATGGTCCAGCCAGCGCCTGTGGCCGTTTTAGCCGGGAATGTGGGTACATCCCATCTTCTCTCTGGGCAACACATTCTCAAGGAAGACGGAAGACAATCATCCAACCCACCCAGGGCAGCTGTGACGATTACATTTATATAGAGTGGTTACTATGTGCTCGATAAACTTCTCATCTTTTATAGGATAGGTAATAGGAAGGAAGGAAAGGAGGAAAGAAGGGAGGGAGCAAGGGAGGGAGGGACGGGTACAGAGCAGAAAACAAGGGCTTTCCTACACCATCACACTACTGATTTGGGTGGGTTTCCTCCTGATTAGGGAATTGGATGCTCAGGAGGGCATGGTTCATAGCAAGTGCAATCACCTAATGAGGGACCTGATCGGGCCCATTTCATCCCCTTGTTCAGATCTGAGACTTCCCCAAGACTGAAACGGTGCTATAGGTAAACACAGATAATCAGGGTGGCCAGACAGAGGGGAGAAGACAGGAAGTGGGCAGAGAGGGGGCCAGCCTCAGTATGGAGCTTTCTGGAGCCTTTCTTCCATGGCAGCTCCTGGGGGGTTATGGCAGCAGCATGGTCTACGTGTGTGTGTGCGCGTGTGTGTGCATGTGCACACGTATGGCATTAAGCTAAAGCATACTGTCCACCCAACTTTCCACCCAGCTGACTAATGTGACACATACGGTGGCAAAATGAGGAGAAGAGAAAGGGAGAATGCACGGTCTGGGCCAGAACCCGAATACAATGCAGGCTGCTGGTCCTGCCCTTCCCCTCGAAGCTTCCAGGGCATGGTAATGGCTGCGCCCGAATTGGACAACTGGCTCTGCTGCAGCCTGGCTCAGGGGGGCTCCCCTGTCCTCCGTGCTGCACGGGCCCCCCTGCAATACACCTGCTTATTTGTCTCACTGCTTTTCAGGCTGGTGGCTCACAGTGGAAGACAAGCCCTTGGGTTCACTTTTACTTGCACAGTGTGAACAGTCCTACCCTAGGGGCAGAAACACTCCCGCTCTGTGCTTCAGGCTGCCGTGCCAGTGGTGGTCTGGGTGGTTTCTAAAGAGCCAAGGCCGGGGGATCCTCCCCACAGTGAGCCACTGCACACCAAGGCCCTCTCCCAGCTCCACGCTGTTTCAGATGCCCGGGGGAGGTCTGGTTCACCTTTAGCCTCGGGGTGGCCGTGCCCCAATCTGGTTCCCTACTGCTCCCTGCACTGAGCGCCAGACTCGCATACAGTGGGTACCTCACCAGACACATCAGTCTCTGGGCCTGCCCTGTCCAGGGCCTCTGGCCATTTGTGCTGATAGCCACGGCTCCCGGGGACTGCTTCTGCCCAGGAGGACACCGCTATCCACAGTCGCAGGGAGGACGTGTCTGCAATCAGGATGGTTGCACCATGGGAAGGGAAGGCAAGAAAGAGAAGCCAGACTCACTCAGGCACTGTCTCCGGGCAGGCACGAGACAGGTGCCTACGGTGGGCTCCTTCGGTACGAGTTTAGCAGGAGGCAGTAAAGAGCAGTGGCTCAGAGCACAGGCTCCGGAGTCAGACAGAAGCAGGCACACAGGATGACAGCTAATGTGGCTTCGTAGTCTGACTCAGAGGGCGTGGAGGGTTTAATTGACCTGTATGAGACCAGGCCATGCAGCCTTGCCCTGACACAGGAAACCGTCTGTACACATCAGCCATTGTTAATACCTGCACTAACCCTAGAACTAAGGCATAATCCCCTACTTTAAAACTAGCCACACAATCCCTGCTAGCAGTAGGGAACCAGAACAGTGACAATCTCCCCAAGGTAAGAGACAGCTGGTCAACTGAAAAAAGCAGGATTCCCAAGTGAATTTCAGATGCTCAAGTCCATGTTCTAGGTCAGAAGGGAAATAGGGCAGGAGAAATGATAAATCAGTATCATAGGAAAAAAGACACACTTGAGATGTGCCACTGCCCTTTGCTGGGACTTCCTGCTGCACACGGATATGAACTCCCAAGTGGGGCCCACAGGGCCTGGAACTTACCGAGTTCGTCCCTGTGAGCACAAATACTGACTTCAGGAGCAGGTAGCCGTCCTGATCCACGTCCCCCTTCCACCGCAGCAACTGCCCAGCTGCCTCCCTGGCTTGCTCTGGCGCCAGCACATGAAGGGGAGAAAGTGTTACCATCGGGGGGCAATAACCTGCCCATGTTCCTTTCCCTCCCGTTGGCCTGCTTCCCCGTGAGATGGGCCTTTGCATCTTTGGAGCGCTTCTGCCTCCTTTCCCCTCCACAATGCCATCTGAATCCGCACCAACATCTCACACTCTGCCGGGTTCATCTCCTGGGAGGATCTTCTTCATCACGTCACCACACTGTTCAACAACCATCAACGGCTCTCCATTACCAAATAATGGGGAGCTCTTCAGCTGTGGACTTCTCCCAATCTGGAGTCCTCACCCCACTGCTTGTAGCCGCCAGCCCCTTACATTGCAGAGACGCCTGCAATCCGCACCATGCTCAAGATACTCCTTCCCCCTAGAATCCTCTCCTGCCCCTCAGCCCCGTAGTCACTGTGAAACTCTGCCCAGCCTCCAGGGTCCAGCTCTAGGAGCAGACGAATGCAAGTCAGGAGACCCCCAAAACCGGAAACACACTTGGCTTTGGCTTCTGCGTCTTTTCTGGATCGAGCTATTCACTGAACACACAGGTGTGCCTTATATCCTAGTACCTCCTCCTAGAGACCCTGGTCCTGGGGTGTGTGTGTGTGTGTGTGTGTGTCCCTCCCAAGAGCAGCAGAGTTCCAAAAATGCCTCTTCTCTCCTCTGCCAACCTTTCCCTTCAATCCCAACATCCTCAGTGGCAGAAGCCAGCCTGCGGTGCTCTCTGGGCGGCACCACTGTGACTCCACTAGAAGGCAGAGGAGAGCTTCATGGGAGTCCTGGGAGGAGCATGCAAGACGGTTTTGCTCTCCCTAAAGCGTCCTCTTACCTGCAGGCTTTCCCACAAGTGCCTTCTGTATCTCTTGAGCAAGCTGTTTCGAAGTATCTTCTGCCAGCCTTTGGAGACTGGGAAAGCAGATGATCCCCACAGAGTTTTCCCAGGCCTGCAGGGCAATAAACAGGATTCCAGCAAAGATGCCTAAGCTGCAAAGCAAGGCGTGAGAACCATCTTGGCACTCTCCCTGCCAGCCCAAACCCATGGGCCATCTCCCTGTCTCAGGTGTATCCCAAAGGCCACCGAAACACCTACCCTAACAGCTCCCACTGTATCCCTGCCCTAGTGCCTGTAAATTCTTCGACTTCTGCTGAGTTCCAAACCCACATCCGACTGGGCCCTGAACATCGGCCCCCGACCTCGTGCTCCTAAAGTGTCAAATACACATAATCCAATCCACTGCCTTCCCCCTGGATCTATTGTACCTTCTCTCTGCGAATGGTTCTACCAAGCACCCAGTTGCCCTAGTGGGAAATTCCAAGGGTGATTCTCTAGGTCCCCCTCTCCCTCACCTTCCTTACCCCATCAGCGGCCACCCCTCTGATTCTCCTCTTGCCTGCTTCATGTTTCTCGAAGCTTGTGCAGATATTTTAGTTTTAGTCATACAACTATTTCCATCGATAAATTCTAAAGGGTGGGATTACAAGTTGCACGGGCATACTATTATTTATTTATGTATTTATTTATTTACTTACTTACTTACTTACTTATTTTAGTGCTTTGGTGCATATTACTAATTCATTCCCCAGAAAAAGTTTACCTGATTAGCCTCACCAGGGGCTCCATGAGAGGGGACTCATTTCTCTACGCCCACTGGGCACTGCCATGCTTTTTCATCTTAAATGAAAAAATTTATAGAAGAAAAAAAAACTCACCTCCTTTGCAGTCTTTTGATTACTAAAACAGATGAACATTTTTTATGCTTCTCGAATTGTCTGTTTTTACCCTTAGCCTATTATTCTATTAGGATTTTCACTATTTTCTTATTTGTCTTAAAAAAGCTCCTTATATACAAAAAAAAGTTTATACTTGATCCATTATACTCTCATGGATCATACTATGATAGTATAGTACTAATGGTAGTACTATACTATCATAGTAATAGTAGTATCATATCATATTAGTACCACTATCATACTACCATTATACTATCAAATTTTCAAATCTGTCATCGTTTTCTTGTAATTCAGTATTATTTGGCTTCACTGTACAGAAATCTGAAATTCACATGAAATGAAACTTCTCAATCTATTCCTTTTTTTCTACCTTAGGTCCAGGCTCAGGAAATTCTTTTGAGTCCAAGTGGTTGTGGTCCCTTTTAATCTCCTTTTTCTAATTTTTTTTAATTCTTTAAAATTCTTTCTTCTCTGTTCCTTCTCTAGTTCTATCCTATCTGATCATCTTTTTGCCTTGGACTCTTTTTTTTTTAATTATTATTTAGAATACTATTTAATAGAAATCATTAATTTTAAAATTCCACTTAGGATGCCCGACTTTTCAGAATTCCCTCCCAATCTACTTTTCATTAGAATCTTCTCCCTTTGTTCTCCTGCGTTGTCACCGGTGAAGTTTACTAGTCCCAGGATGAGGAGATTTCTCTCCAGACCAACAGCCAGAGTGGAGTGACTCTTCTTGGCATGAGACTTGAGTTCCTGGCAACTCCCCTTTCCCAGTTTCCTGGTAGTTAGTGGCCTCAACAAAATGGGATTTTGCTGGACTGCCATCCACTGCTCCTACTCACCAGTTATATTAAATTACATTCCTGCCCAAAGATGTGACTGAGTTTTTTAAGGCCGAGATCTTCCTTCTGGAAAAGGTGATAGAAGCATCAAAATTCCAGAGGGAAATGCATTTCCTTGCCATAGATACCATATTTCTTAAAGAGTAAAAACCTTTTAGAAATGTTCTCTGGGGGTGCCTGGGTGGCTCAGTGGGTTAAAGCCTCTGCCTTCAGGTCAGGTCATGATCTCAGGGTCCTGGGATTGAGCCCCACATCAGGCTCTCTGCTCAGCGGGGAGCCTGCTTCCCCCTCTCTCTCTGCCTGCCTCTCTGCCTCCTTGTGATCTCTCTCTCTCTGTCAAATAAATAAATAAAATCTTAAAAAAAAAAAAAAGAAATGTTCTCTGTATTAAAAGGTGCTACGTACAAAGGAAACAAGCCACAGATTGGGGAAAAAAACATTTGCAATGCATATAACAAACAAAGGAATAGCATCCAGATTCTTACAAGTTAATTAAAAAAAAACTCTGATTTTTTTTTAAAACAGGAAAATGAAACAAGTACCTTATAAAAGATACAATGAATAACAAATTACTAATAATTGGGAAAATGCAAATTTTGTGAGATAGTCACACATTTTCGGTTGGAAAAAATATGCAGCCTGACAATACTAAATATGGGAAAGGACAAGGAAATCCCCGTGATCTACTGATGGAGCACATCTTGCATAAAGCCCTTTGAAGAATATTTAACCCAATTCAATAAAGTTACAGGGCAACACATCCTATGACCCAGCAATTCCCTTCTAGCCATATTCCCTGTAGAAATGCCAACACGTGTGACGAGGAGAGATGAACACAAACTATTATGCACCTTATCTGTGATTGTGTCATATTGGAAGAATATGTTCCAGTGTTCATCAACAGGACAATGAATGAATAATTTGTGGCATACTTATGTAAGGATACTATATAGAACTGAAAAAGAAATAGAGTGACATGAATCAATATGGATAAATCCAGAAATAGAATGTTGGGTACAAAAAGCAAGTTGCAAAAGTATATTAGAGTCTTGAGTCTAGAAAAACCTGTGAGTCTACGTATGGAATTCACAACAATAGCATGTATGATTATTAAAATGTATTCACATTATTGCATAACATGGATATATATTGGATATACATAATACACATCGTAACTATAATAATATATTCAATGAACATATACATATTCCTCCACAGGGAGTGATATCTCAGCAGGATGGGGGTTTGCACCAGAGGAAGGCAGAAGGGGAATGAGCGCCAGCACACATGCACAGGTGACTTCAGTTTATTTGAAATGTTTTATTTCTTTTACATGGGTGGTGAGCGCATTTCAAGGATATTTATTTTGTTTTGAGCAAAACTTTGTACCTGAAATACTTCTTTTATTATCTGCCCTATAAATGGACAGAGTTGCCCCTTTCCATTGTAAATAAAAAAGCAGTTCATCAGAACATTGCTAAAACTACAGACATGCTAGAGGCGCCCAGATGGCTCAGTGGGTTAAAGCCTCTGCCTTCAGCTCAGGTCATGATCCCAGGGTCCTGGGATCAAGCCCCATGTCTGGCTGTCTGCTCCTCCAGGAGCCTTCTTCTCCCTCTCCCTCTCCCCTCCACTCTTGTACTCTCATGCTCACTCGCTCTCGCTCTCTCTCTCTCTCTCAAATAAATAAATAAATTATTAAAGAAACAAAACAAAACACTACAGATATTCTAGGTGAATGTTAAATCCTATAGTAGACCTCCAACAAATATTCAATAAGTGAACATGTGACTATGAAATCCACAACACAGATGGGTGGCTGAATATATTGCAGACTGGGTTTGTGCCAATCATTGGACCAAGCACTTACGTGCACTGTTTCCATTAATCCTATGACAATCTTTGAGATTGGTATTGTTACAATTATTCCCACTTTACAGAAACTAAGGCTGAGGCAGGAGAGTAAGCCCAGAGAAGCAGGTAAGCAGCAGAGTGAAGAGCTGAGTTATCTCACTCATAGGCAAGTAGCATGTGCATAGCTAAAAAATTTATGACTGCCACCTGGAAAGCACCTATCACCTGGAAACTTACATCCCCAGAAAGGAAACATCAGTCCTTTTGGCTGGGAATTTCTGGTAAGATTATTTCCTCCCCAGGACTGAGAACTCTGCTACGATGTCTTCCTAACAAATTCCTGTGCCTCCTCCCTGCACTGGCAAACCCCTCAAAGAGCAATTTGCAGGCAGTTGACTCAGAAGCATCTAGATCGTCTTCGAGCAGTGGGACTCCTGCAGGCACTCCACAATAAAGTAAATTGGGCCACTGTGAGCTGAACAGTAATTGTAAGCTCCGCCAGATTCTCCCAAGGCTCGCACTCCTTCCTGGGACCCCGATGGGCACTGCCGGAGGCTATGTTAACTCTTTCAGGCCACCGGGGTGCTGTTTGATGTGCAGAGGCAATCATTTACAGAATGGTACCATGGAGACCCCCCAAAGAGTTTAGGCAGCTCCCACAAGGACTTAATTTTTTTTCCCAAACTGGGACTTGCACGCTGGGAGAATATTGCTCAATATTTTTTTTAAATTTTATTTACTTGCATTATCTCAGCTGCACCCTCGTGTCTCGTGGCTGTCTCCCCATGGAAGAAAGAGAAAGAAAATGATACTGTGGCCTCCAAAGGACAATGAAGAAAGACAAAAGCTCTTGAGGGGTTGGGAGAAAACCCCAGCTTTTGAATGACAGAACCCAGCTGGTTTTCAAGGATGGCTGCAATGTTACTATTTCTTCATTACCACTGAGTTTGGTGGTTTGGTCTTTAAGTGAGCTCAACACATTTCAGAGACTTTATGCAAATTTTCCCTGCTAGTGTGACACAGTTGACCCTCTCCATTGTAAATTAAAAAAGGGATGCATCAAAACTTTGCTTGTGGGATTAAAAAAAAAAAAATGTTTCTCCAAGATGGGAAGAAGCCACTTTGCAGGCCCCACTCTGAGTTGGGTAGATCAGCGATGGACAAAGAAGGGTATCTACCTTCCCTGCCCCCTCAGGACACTTCACTTGGAAACAATTATTGTTCATCCTTATTATTATATTTAACGTTACTTCTCTCTCTTCCACTGTCAGTTGAGTCCATGCATGGTTTCTATGAGAATGATTGGCCACACTCGATGGCAGGAACTGCACCACTGGAAGGGCTGTTATTCTCAGAGTACCTGTGTTCCTCATGTGTCTGCACACATGCACGCACACACGTGCACAAACGTGATCACTGCCCAAGGGCAGTCGAGTTAGTGTTAATTCCAATCCCTCCACACTAGGAAATGAGTGATTCCCCTGCCATGTTACCCACTGTTCTGGCTATAGATCACTCGACAACAAACCACCCCCAAATTTAGGGGCTTATTTTTCTCATGGGTCTGCAGGGCCGGGGCAGCAGATGGGGCTAGAGATCCACCTGCTAGATGGCACACCCATGTGGCTGGAAAGTTGGCCCTGGCCATCAGTGTCAAGGTCAAGGGCTTCGGTTCCTTTACACATAGGCTTTTACTCAGGGCTGCTGAGACTCCCTCATTGCATGGCAGCAGAGTTCTAAGAGTGACAGGAAGTGACAAATGACGGGGAGAAAAAACAGCAAGTCTCCTGAAGCTTAGACCTGCAAATCTCACTTCTGCCCTATTCCATTGACCAAGACATCACAAATCCATCCAGATCCCAAGGGAGATGATGTGGAGGCCATCTCTTGAAGGGAGCAGTGTGGACCTATTCTCAGAATCTATAATCTACCACATCCACAGAGTTCCCCTTGTCCCCATTGGTCCCAACCCCTAGGTCATCTGTTCCAGACAGTGAGGAATTTTCCACTCACTGACAGGGGTCCCCTGTCTTTCTGCCTGTTTTTTCTTCAAGTTCATATTCCAAGAACAACCCTCAACAACTACATCTACAGCTCTAGCTTTCCCTGTGTCTGTTATCACTGAGTATCTCTGAGCAACGTGAGGACCCACAGTGCTTCATTTTCCCCCAAAAGCAAACTCAACCAGGATCTGTCCAGGCTTCTAGAGGAAGTCCTTCTTCTCTTGGTGTGAGAGCCTATGATAAGAAGGGTTCTAGAAAGATGGAAGCCCAAGGCTCGTGGCAGGGACACAACAACAGTCACTTGAGTCCTTCCTGGAAACACTGTTCTTCACGCTGAGAAGTCATTAGCTCTGTGCTGCTTCCTGTGTGAGGCAATAAAAGCTCATTCTCATTGGCAACATCCTGGAGCTATCCAAACACCACATGTAGAGGGCATGGCATTCTTTTTGTACCAAATAGGTACTAGCCAGGCAAAGCCAAAAGTCCAGGGAGTCATGGGACAGGGAAGGAAGCCAGATTGCTCTGTCAGGGAGCCCAGGGGCTAGGGACATAGGCCTGGGCAGACTGTCCCGGTTAAGTTCTGCTCCTCATGAACAACTAGGTGATCTCGGCCAAGTTATGCAACATCTCTAAACCTCTCTTCCCTCACTTGCAAGGCTGGGATAAAAATGACCCCCATTTCATGGGGTTGTTATGAGGGCTTATCAACTTTAAACAAAATGCCTGGTTTAGGTAGTTAGAGCTTGGTGAATATTATTAGCTATTATCAGTGGAAGTGCCCACCTGCTCTGGCTAAGAACTCCCCCTTGACCTCTGGAGAGGATCGATGGACGCTCATGGGGGAGGAGAGCCTGTAATTCTGGATGAGAACTTCTTTTCTGACTCGTCCTTCTAGAGAAGTTCCTCATTGGAGCTCCAATGCCCTGAAATTCCATCAGGCTCTTCCTTCCCACCAAGAGGTCAACCAAATTGCACGGGTTCACTTTTCAACAGCCCTGTAGATGCCTCTCCACTCAGGAGGCAATGGGGCTGGGATTTGCTACAGAACCAACCAAGCCCATCATTGTGCTTGCCTAGCAGTTAACGTAGAGTTAGGGAAAACACTGTCCTCTGCTGTGCAATTGGAGGAATCAAATTTGAGGCTTTGAGAAATCAAAGCCAAAGAAGCTAGAAGGAAGGTTTTGGGAAGAAGATGGTAAAGAAGCATCTCTGGGAGTCTGCCACACCTAACATTTCCTATTGTCAAATCTCAAGACTCACTAAGTGGAGGCAGGTGGCGGCCACTGAGCGGGGCACTCGCTGCCGTCAACCCTTCCCCTGAGCCCTGAGGACACGTGGGCTGCCCCTTCCAGACTGCCTCTGACTGACGCAGGGCCTGGGCCAGGCGGGCAAGAGCCCACAATCCATGGACACAGCCTTTTGCAAGCAGGGGAGGCGATTCAAAAATCCCTTGTGTGCATTGTCTTAAAACAAAGAATATTCCAGATCATCCTAATTTTCCTTGGCCCTAAAGTGAAAAGAGTTAGGTAGAAAGAGTTGAGCTCCACCAACCAAAGGGGTCCAAGACTCCTTAAGAGCCCTCAGTGGTCTCAGAGCCCAGTGGGGGCGTGGTTGCCATGACAACCAGTGCATGACCAAGGCTTTGGCGTAACTTTGTATTCTTCAATTTTTTAAAAAGATTTTATTTATTTATTTATTTGAGAGAGAGCAAAAGAGAGCACACACAAGCGGGAAGGGCAGAGGGAGAAAGAGATTCTCAAGTATACTCCACATGGAACATAGAGCCAGACAGGCTTCAATCTCATGACCCTGAGATCATGACCTGAGCCAAACCCAAGAGTCGGATCTTTAACCCACTGAGCCACCCACGCATCCCTTTGGCATAACTTTTTAAATCCTCATATTTCCAACGGGGTTCTTTATAGACAACCTTGAAGAATGCTGTCTTGTGGTTATAAAACTCAGAACAGAGTAGTCTCAAGCTTGAATTCTTATGCAAGGACCTATATTCCAGTGGATGTTCATCTATACTTCAGATTTTATCTGCACTAGACTCAAATAATAATAATAATAATAATAATAATAACCCCCTAACCTCCATGTTCCCTTTCCATTACCAACCCCTAATTAAGAAGCCTAAGGGCTCTCACTCCGGTGGGGTTTTCTTAGTTAGAACTTAACAGAAACAACAACAGGTTTGTAGATATGTCGGACTTAATAAAAGAATATAGATTTTAAGCAATGATAAAAAGCCTGGAATATTCTGCTTCTGCAGGGCTCATCAGAGATGAGCTCCAGGGACTCAAAACATATAGATTGTGTCAGCAGTTTGGACACTAGTGGAAATGGGATCTCAAATGGCACACACGCAGTTAGTATCCCGGTGGCTGGTGGAAAGGTAACGGGAACTACGTCTGTTCTCCATGTGCTGTGCACTTTACAATCATTATCTCCTCTCACCCTCAAAGATTCCCAGCAATGTGTTACTGATTCCACTTCACAGATAAGGAAACTGAGGTTCAGCAATATTTAATAATTTGTTCAAGGATGCACAGCTAATTAGCAATGGAGCTAGGACTTGACACCAGCTCTGTTTGACCTGAAAACCCATGTGTTCAACAATAGGGCCATTATGTTTCTGGTTACAAGAGCAGAGCTTGGGAAACATGGGCCGTTACCAAAGTTCGATAATAAGAATTGCTTGTGCGTGTGACATCACAAGCTCAAATGCCTTCAGGTCAGGCAACAGAAATGAGTAATGCAGGTTGGGTGAAAGATATTAGGGAATGGAAGACTGGGGCAAACTGAGAAACAGAGACCATCTTCTGTCTAAAAGGGGTGCCCCTAACTATCTCCATCCAATTGTCAATATTATATCTACCTAAATTTTCAAGAGAAATTAGAAATCTGATTTTCATGCAAAAACTTTCCATTTTGAAAAAAATGTCCACAAAGTCCTTTGTTAGCCCCTACAAACAAACAAGACACATTCTGGGTGCTATTTAGTATCCTCCACGCTGGACTAAACTCTCCATGATGGTAAAACCTCAATACAATTTTTTTCATAGCCCAGACCCCAGCACAGGGTATAAGAGTTTACGTGTGCAACAAATAAATGAATTCTCAAATCAACAATCTGGAAAGAGGTGAAGAAGAACCAAGCTCTGTCTCATCATGAATGAGATTCCTTTCAACAGAGCCACATCTGCCCAGACGGATGACAAATGGCTGAGGCTGGATGGATGACAAATGGCTGAGCCCCATGCAATGGCTGAGCCCACACATGTGGGGGCAGCAAATTTTGGTGGGGGACAGGAGGTTGCTCACATTTTTCCTTCCATAAGGCAAAGTTGACCTGAGAACTGGAGGAGACTAAACCACCCTCCAGAAGCTAGGGTTGTTGGGGCAAGGAGGGCTAGGAATGAGAAATCTAAGCTCTCTCCCCTAACATAGTTTTACTTTGCTAGTACATTCTCTATGCACCAGTTATCCAATCTGTGAAATGGAATGGGCTGGGGATACTCCAAATCCAAACATGGAGGAAAATAATGAATTCATGGACAGTAAGATACTTGGCAAAATGCTTTACAGAAGGACATGCCATGGTACTCAATGTATCCTAGAAATATGATCCCAAGAAGATTCTGATGCATCTTTAGAAATCCTTAAATATTTCTGGTTAATAAGTTAGATGAAACAAATCAACAAAGGAGTTTCCCAATGAAAATCTGCCAAGGTCTCCATCTGTCTTAGCCTAGTTTCAATGTGAAAAGTATCTCATATTCTCTGTACTTTGAATGTAACTATATATTTTTTTAAATAACAACTCCAAATCAATAGTCAACCAAAAACTAAGCCCTCATAAGAAGATGTGTCTCCAACTCTGCCACTAAACTTCAATACATTCAACTATAAAGCAGACCTCATTGGCAGGACCTTTGTTCTGAGACAACAAAAGGAATCCTTTGTACTCAAACAGTTACCAGCTGCCACTGGGCAGAATGACAGCTCAGTGGAAAGGCTGGGCTTTTCTCCCAGGCCAATGGTTGGGTACTCCCAGGCCTCGCTGTTGGCGTTGCTGGTGTTTGAGGTTGCCTGCCATCTTGGCGACCCAGGACACACCTTCTTTCCCTAGCTCCAGAGGAGCTGGTCTTTCTCTGGCTCCCACATTGGGATGGTGGTTGAACAATACAATTTTTTTTTTTAACTAAGGAGACAATATTACTCAAGAGCCAACTGTCCTTTCCAACTCTTCCTCATCCCGGAGATGAGCCTTGCTTGCCATTTTTATTAAATAGCACAACACTCCCCTCTAAGAAATCCAACAGGGACCACTTGTGATGATATTAAAACCACCAACTCCAACTTCCGATCATCCCAGAAGTGTCCCCGGAGCATTTATCATCTTCCTACAGTTTTAAAAATAAGAATACCAACCTTCAGGAACAGCGGGAGGAGATCCAACAGGCTCTGCCGACGTTCAGCCGGGCTCCCATGAGCCAACTTCTGGTATTCTAGAAATTTCCTTTCTAGCATCTCCCAGAGAGCAGTGGGAGCAGGAGATTGCCCTCCACGTGGGAAGTCAGGCTGAGCAACATCAGGCTGGCCTTCGTTGTTAGAACCTGGATACTCAGCTCTGTCTTCAGCCCTTGAAACTTCTTCTGCCTCCATGCCTTAGCAAAGCAGATCTGAATTCGGAACAAAAAACAAAAATGTCAAGTCCTGTCACAGCACTTCCTGATGAAGCCACATGTGGGACAAGGTACTGTACTCACTCGGTTCAGTTCCTAATGAAGGTGGTTCCGCTAAGAATCTGAAACTGAACTGACAAAAATAGGAAGACTTTTTTTTAAAGAGATTCTGACTTAGATGTGACTTATAGTGACAATCTGACATGTGCCTGACACTGTGCTGGGCTCTTTACTCAGACTCAGGAGAGAAGTGGGCATTTTTATTTTTACTATATAAGGAAAGTGGCTTGGCCAAAGACATTTTGGCAGGTAGACGTCTAGTTTAAGGGCAAACCTTTAACACCAAAGCTTGTTTTTTGTTGTTGTTTTGTTTTGTTTATTACCTGCTGCTGTTCCTCCTCTAAAAGGCCAAGTAAGTAGAAGGGATATGTGCAACTGTCACCAATATTTGTACAGGCCTGTCATTCTATATCTTCGGTGGTAACTTCTACCGCATGAGTCTGAAAGGATATAGGTTCTTTACTCTCAGCATTATTTGGTTCACATTCCATATTTTTAGAGAAGTTTGTCCTCCAAAGGACTCTTTAACTACCCCCCCCACGCTAACTTAAAAGAGCTCCTTTATTAGCACACACAGGGCTGATGTGTACAAACCACAGATCTTGGGTAGTAGTCATGAGGGCAAGAACTTACACGGTAAAAACAGCCAAAGACCAATTTGCCAGAAGGGTAACCTTGAGAAGATGCCTTTATTTGTCTCCTTGACTTTTCAACTCTCTTAGTCTTTAGTTGAGTCATGACTGACTCACGGGACAATAAAGATTTGTTCACTGCATGTCAGGAGTATGGGAAACTCCATGTGGGGCCCAGAATGCCCAGGCTTCCTGCAAAAAGCCCTCCCTGACCACTGTGTCACCCTGCAGGAGTTCTTTCTGGAATCAGACCAGTGACCAACAACCACCAATCATGGGGTAACAACCAGAGGGATGGGCACAAGAAGATGGATCCATCAGTGTTCTGCTCTGGGCTGCGGCAGCTCAGGGTGCATGTCATGCTTTATTTTTTAGCCCAGCACACAGCCCCTGCAGGCTAGAATGGGGGTGGACGAGGGTCATGGGCCAGACGCACCATCCCTCTTGGAAACATTCTCACCCTTTATGTACACAACGCTATGAGACCCTAGCACTTCTTCCAACACACATACTTATTACTCTCAAACTTCATTTTCTTTTTACAAAAGCCATGTAAGTTCAGCGTCAAAATAGGAAAGGAACCAAGTATCAGGAAGACAATCAAGTAGTAAAGCAAAAAACAAACCAGCCTGGAAAATTCCCTGAGCAGACAGAACTAGTTTAGTCATACAAGCAAAGCTTAATTTAACTTATTTTGCAAAACTAACTTGACCTCAGTTGTTTCTTGCTTACACATCTGGAAATCAGAAGCAAAACTTAAACTGTTTTCCAAGATTGATATGAGGCAACCACTGACCAACTGCCAGTCATTTAAGAAAACTCTAACATTATAACCACTCGCCGTGAAGAATAAAGTCACTGCTTTCTCACTATATAAGCTGCTTTATAACAATATACCCGTGAGCCTCATTCCATGTTTTGGGTTGAGTGTTCCCACTTCGCAAACTGTCTTTTTTGGTGTGTGCACAATCAATTTTTACTAATTACTATTTCAGTGATGTATTGGTTTTACTTTGGCTGTTTCTGAGCCAAAGCTGTTTCTTTGACACTAGCTTACCTGTACCCAGAAAAATGACTGTTGGTATTTCAGCTTTTGTCGATGAATACATTGTTTAATTTAAAAAAAATCCTCCTAATATTGTTGAAGCAAACTTTGTATTTATACTTTTGCTTTTGATGGTTGGCTGGGGCTTGGTGGGAGTTTGGTTTCCTTTGTTGGGTTGACCCTCGGGGGCCAGCGGTGGGCTGCCTCCCATCCCGCAGTCTTCCCTGACCTGGACCAGGCTCCTGTCTGGCTTTGTTGGTCTATTCTCTTACTCCTTGGCCCTCCATTCCCCACTTGTATTCCTTCTTCCCTACCCTGCCCACCCCACCTGCTTCACAACATGGGTCCTTATAAAACATGGCAGAGGTGACATGATTTCTGAAGACAGGCATTATGAATTCCCTGAATGGCCTTCTGCATCTTTTCTGCAGCTCACTTTTTCACTGAGCTACAGACCTACCCATGTGGCTCTGTGTTTGTCCACTTTGTTTCTTCTAACTGCTGCTCCATGTTACAAAATGGGCATCACGTGCCTATTTGACCTGTTCACTCCTCACTCATGGTCAGATTGCCTATGACTTCCTATACTGCACTCAATTTTGTTCTGGACATTGCCATGCAGGTCCCTTCATGGGACTGCGTGTGACTGGCTCCGGGTATGGATTTGGGAGCAAGAGTACCGAGTCAAGGTTATACACCTGCTTACATCAACTAAGTACCACCAACTAAGATGCTTCCAGAAAGCTGGCACCAGACCACACTTTGCCCACAGGCTCCTCTACCACCTCACCAATTACCCAGCTCTCTAATGTCTGCCAATCTGGTTTAAGTAAAGTGATCCCTCATTGTCATTTTAATTTGCATTTCTCTGATGAGCCTGAGCATCACAGATGCCTCTTAGCTATTTGCACTTCCTTTTCTGCAAACTGACTATTCATAACCTTTGTTTATTTTTCCTTGCCTGTCTTTTTCTTACTGCTTTGAGGAAGTGTAGTCTAGAAACTTGTCCCTCGTTGATTTTAAAAATCACAAATATCTTCTCTCAACCCATTTTTCTTACAAATTAGTTCATAACTTTTTTGGTCAAAAACATATCATGAATATTTTCCATGTTGTTAAAGATCCTCAACATCTTCATTTTGAATGACTGATGGTGACCATAGGGCCACGTTGACCATTCATTTAATTACTCTCCTACATGTAGGCACTTAAGTAGTTTCAAATTACTCACTGCTATAAATAATACTACAATGATAAGCCTTGTGTCTAAGTCTTCACATATATCCATGATTAAATAATAGATTGTAATACATTCTTAAATCCCTATAAGAAAATAGATGGATCTTGACACATATTTCCAAACTGCTTCTCTTTAAACACTGCATCAATGCATAGTCCTCTGACCAAGAATGCACAAGAGTTCACACTTCCTACTTATCGTTTTTTTAATTTTTGCTCACTTGGTAGGTTAAAAAGCAATGGCATCTCTGTCGTATCCTGCCACATATCTTGTGTTTCTGTCTGTCTGCTGCTCAGTCTCCTTCAGGGGTCCCTGCAGTGGTTTTCTGGAGTCAGATGGCAAGTGTTCTCATTCCATGAGCTCCCGGTAGGAGATCTCCACTGAGAGCCATATAACCACTGAATGTTTGCTCCAGGAAGGAAGGCACTGCACCCATGTCAGTGGTTGGCACTGCATAGATGCTCAACAAAATGTTACTATATAAATGGATGAATGAATGAATGAATGAATGAGTGAGTAAGTGAACCTATATACTGACGGCACCCAAACTTCTCTCTGGAGTCCAGACCCCTCCTCTAAACAAGTTCTCTTTTCTCACTTCGAGATCTCTACTTGGATTTCCCCCAGACTCTGACAAGCCCTGTATCCCAGCAAAAGCACCATCTCCATCACCAAAAGCACCAGTCCCAAGTCCAGCACAGACATCCCAACCCACAGAATGGCTGCTAGAGGCAAGCTAAGTGTTGCCTCCAGCACCTACAAGTCCTTTTGTAGCCACCCCTACAGGCGCTACTGATAGTTCCATTCGATGACACCCCTCTGTGGGCGTGCCACCATGCCACATTTTCAGATCAAGCAGGTGAGAAGATAAGGTGAAAATGCGCTCCAGGGGAAAGTGGCTGGATATTCAGGGGAGATATCAGAAACCACTTCGGATTTCCTCTGAAATTAAGAAGACATATTTACTGAAGTGAAACATTTGAATCACATTCTCTTGAATAGAGATGTTTTCAAAGCAAGAATTTCTAACAAATGGGGATCCGTGAAATCCCAGGGAGAAGTCGTCTGACTCAGTTGTCAGACTGTGGCCGTTCCCCCTTCCGATTCTGCCCATCACCCTAGACCTACTTTATTTGTAAGAGGAAGGTAACAGGGAGCAACTAACCTCTCAGGGCTATGTGACAAATGGCAAGAAGAAATCATTCTAATCAACTTCATTATCAAAAGTGCCTTCTCACCTCTGTAAGAAGGTGTTAACACTTTTGTATCCTGGGCAAAATGGAACAAGTTGGGAGTAGGGTCACTGGGGTAGGGCTGGGTTTAGGGTGAGGCAATTAAGACACTCACCTCAGGCACAAGATGTAAGGGGACCTGAAAAATCTCAGTAGCCAAGATTAGTAACATATTAATGCAGTATCTTTAAAAATCAAAACTAATGCAAAAAATCCATGAGTGAACATCAAAGTTTCAAAAGGAGACAGACTCTCACCCAGCAGATGCCTGACCCCACCCACTGGCCTCACCTGATGAGAATGGGGACTGAGGGCATTTTGTCACAAAAATGACCAAGTTGGACAAACACCACTCAGAGGCCCACACTTCCATATATTCGACTCTAATACACGCAGCGTAGTGGCCATAAGCAGAGACTCTGAAACGAAGCCTCTCATTTGAATCAATGGGCTAAGACCAAGTAGATGAAACATCTCATGCCTGTGTCCTCATTTATAAAACGGGATAATAACAGGACCCCTCGAACCCTCCTCCACTGTTGGTGGGAATGCAAGCTGGTACAGCCACTCTGGAAAACAGTATGGAGGTTGCTCAAAAAGTTGAAAATAGAGCTGCCCTACAACCCAGTAATCTCACTACTGGGTATTTACCCTAAAGATACAAACGTCGTGATCTGAAGGGGCATGTGCACCTGAATGTTTATAGCAGCAATGTCCACAATAGCCAAACTATGGAAAGACCCTAGATGTCCATAAACAGATGAATGAATAAAGATGTGGTATATATATACAATGGAATACTACGCAGCCATCAAGAGAAATGAAATCTGGCCATTTGCAATGACATGGATGGAACTGGAGGGTATTATACTAAGCGAAATAAATCAGTCAGAGAAAGATAATTATCACATGATCTCTCTGATATGAAGAATTTG
>CM053617.1:36380201-36415178 GCA_028646535.1 Procyon lotor | reverse complement strand
GGCTGGGTTGTGGACATTGGGGAGGGTATGTGCTATGGTAAGTGCTGTGAAATGTGTAAGCCTGATGGCAAATAATACATTATATGTTAATAAAAATTTTAAAAAGGTGATAAAAATAATTAAATAAATAATAACAGGACCCCTCACAGGGTGCTGGGATTAAGCTAGTGTTTGGCACATGTCACCATTAGGATGGAGGGGAGAGACAATCATTTACTGGGTCCTCTATAAATGCCTGCACCACTTCACATAATTCCTACCTTCCATCAATGTCAAAGATATCAGCCTCCATCTGCAACTGGCACCAAGGCTCTGAGCAGGGAAGTGACTTACCCAGGGTCCCGTTGTCAGTCAGCGGCCAAGGTAGAGTCCATCCTGGGTCCGCAGACAGCAATGCACACTGGAGGCTAAGCTCAAACAAGGGTTGGTTTGGGGCCATAGGTAGATGGTAGGGCTTGGACACCTGCTAAGCAGGTAACCCAGGTTGAGGGAAGGCGTGCCTCCCTATAAAGATTTCTTGAGGAGATGGAAGTTTGCAGGGCTGAGCAGGGCTGGGGCGCAGCTGGGGCCAGGTAAAGGGAAAGACGGCTTTGGCAGAACCACAGGACTGAAAGCTGTGGGGGGGTCCCAGGGGTCTCCAGGCCCCCTCTCTGCCGGTGAGCAGTTTCCCAGTCAGGCTCAAGGACTGTGACACACAGCCCGGTTTAGTCATGGCTCCTCACACGGCCAGCCAGGCAGGCCAGAGGCCTTGCCTCCCTGCAGCCTGCATGAGGCAGCAAGAGAGAGAGGCACTGGGCAGGAACCTGCCCACTCACGCAGCCCCCAAACAGAGGGCAGCCTCGGGCTGGGATGGGAGTCACAGGGCAGGGGTCCCATCTCCGCTGGGCTGCTGTGGTGCCTTTGCCAAGTTATTTCCCCTCTCTGGCGCTAGCTTTCTCCTCATTAAAGTGGTCTTGGTGATCTCAGTGCTCCCCTCTGGCCTTTATGCACTGACCACAGAAGAGACGTGGGAGTCAGTGTGAACGGGCTGGAGAGGTGCCTGAGTGGGCTGTGAGCCGGCTCAGAGGGGGTGGTCCCTGTCCATGCCGTGTGCAAGGAACCAGAGGTGGAGCCTACAGCGACAGTACAGGGGGGGATTCCCAGGGAGTGGCCACGCGGGCCCCCCGAGATAGGTATCAGTGCTCATCTGCGCCCCAACCCCACCTCCCCTGCATAAATCTGTAGCATCGTTACAGTTCTGCTTTGAGACTCGTCAGAGGCACAGGGCCCAGGGCACCCCGCTCGCAGCTGCACGCTGGAGGAGAACATCTGGAGCCTGGAGCGTCCAGCGGGCCGCTGACGTCTGGGCTGCTAAACCAACATAGACCGTTGCCTCCCTGACTGTCTGTGGCGTGACTTGCCAACAGGTGAAACCTCAGAATATAAGATACGATTTAGCAGCCCTCAGAGCTAAGGCGCCGGGAAGCCATTGGAGGGAAACGGAGTGGGAAGGTGCGTGGAGCTACTCTCTAGCAGAGTGGGTCACGGGGAAGCCTGGGACTCCGAGTCTTCAGTGGAGAAGCGCAGACCTGGTGACAAAGAGCTACTACGATGCAATTCAAGACAGAATTCCTCTCTGTTTCTCATCAGCTTATGTGACCCTTCCTGGCTCTGCACTGTACACTCTGGGAAGAGACAAATCTGTTTATTTTCCACATCACAGGCAGTGGCCCCCGGATCCCGAGCTGGGGGAGCCTCTGAACCAGACGACACAGAGCACAACCGCAACCTCCCATGTATGCTTGTAAGGGATCTGTCTTCCTTTCCACGCAAAAGTCAGCTCCTCGATGCATATCAGCAGGTCCAGACTCACCTGCTCCTATGTCAGCAAGGACCTAGCCTCCCCCCAGAGCTCTCAGAAAGAAAGAACGAAGCCATTCGTCTTCCAAACACACAGGCAAGGTGGGGCAAGGCCTCACTTCCTCTTGCCCACCATCTCCTGCTAACAGGAGCGCTTACAACTTAAATTGAAAAGAAGAAGCTGTTCTAGAAGTTATAGGAACACAGAGGCCCTGTCCCCTGCACAGCCTGCTGTGGTTAATCCCAAGAACTGAGGCAGACAGTTGGTGGACTGTAGATGAAGACCGCACTGAGACACCAGGATACGCCTATTAGAGTGTCTTTAAAAAAACAAACAAGCAAACACAGATTGTCAATTGTTGGCAAGCCCGTCAATTGTTGGCAATTGGCAAGGTTGTCAATTGTTGGCACAGACGCAACTCGCCCCCTGGCTGATGGGAAGACAAATAGTCTGGCCACTTTGGAAAGCAGCTGGGCAGTTTTTTGAGAAAGTTAAACATATACCCACCCAGCAGTTAGGCTCCTGGGTATTTACCCTAGAGAAATAAAAATTTACCTTCATACCAAACCTACCCATGAATGTTTATAGTAGGTCTATTCATAGCTGCCCAGGCCTGGAAACAACCGTAACGGCCCTCAGGGGATGAAGGAATAAACCAATTCAGCTATATCTGGACAATGGGATGTATCTCCACAGTAAGAAGGAACACACTACCCACCCACGCAACAACCTGAGGGACCTCGAAGACTTATACCAAGCGACAGAAGCCAGTCTCCAAAGGCTACATACTGTGTTATCCCGTTTCCATGACATTCTGGAAAAGGCAAAATTCCAGGGACAGAAACTACATTGGGGCACGAGCTCCTGTGTGGTGTGACGTGGGCAAGAGACAGAGATGTCACCATCCCTTTGATTCTGCCTCTGCTGGCTTTGAGGGGCGCCATGCTGCAGGCCCCCAAACCAGAGACCTCTGAACATGGAACGCATGACCTCCTTCCTTGCCTGCCCCGCCCAGGGGCCACACAGCCGAGGCGCTCAGGATGGCCCAGCCACAACCCACCCTGGCTTCCCCTCGGTCCCCCAGAGAGCCCTGTCCATACACCCCCCCACCTCCCACTGCTGTCTCCTCATACCGCCACGTCTCACACCTAACCTGGCCGCCAGGGCCACTACCAGCTGTCCGTGAGGGAGCAAGAGGACAAGCGACAGAGCTTGGTCTCCACAGCCTCAGGGCTCCCCAGAGCCTGAGACTGCCCGCGGGGTCTGCCTCAAGCTTCTGAATAACCAATGTTCCCGAGAGAGCTTTCGTCTCCCTCCGAGCTCAGCAGCAGGGCGCAGCCCTCTGCCTAACAGCCCTTCCCGCAGCCCTCGAACTCATCACCCTTTGCTGAGCAGGCACCGTGCGGCCGCCACAGCATCAGGCTGTGCCTTCTTAGGGACAGGGAGGACCCAGAGCTGGGGTTGTGAGTAAGAGATGCACCCCCCAACCTGTCTCTGCAGCTGAGAACCGACCGAAAGAGGACCAGACGTGCAACTGTGGACAATGGGTACCCGAGAGAAAAAGGTCGTGGGTAGCATGGGAAAGGGAAGTTCCTCCTGCCTCTCCCCATCCTGCTGAGGCTGCTACTCCAAAGGGCCTCATGAACATCGCAGCCCCCTCTGCACGGGCCAGGGCCAGCCAAAGAGCTAGAACAGGACGGTGAGCAGGAAACAAGGTCAGTGCAAGCAGACAGGCTCTCCGGAGAGGAGAAGGAGGCCCGGGAAATCACAGTGCAGCTAAGGAAGGAGCAGGACAGTAGGCTGACGCGGGCATGGTGCTCTAGATAATGAGGGGATTTTGAAGATGTGGGAGAGGAGAACAACCCAATAAAGAGATTCTAGAAAAGTTATTCCTGGCTGGCACCAAGCCAGGCCTGGAGCAGGCAGAAGCAAGAAGAGCCAGGAGGCAAAGTACACCCCAGGTGTAGGCAAGGAACACTCTGGCTAGAAGGGTCTCTGTGGAAACACAGAGGCAAAGGGACATCCCAGGGAAGACGACGGCATGAAGAATGGCTTAATGCATCTAGAGATAGAACAACTCTCACCAACCCAGGCCACACACCGAACCCCCTGGGGGTTCTGCTCATCTGCTCCTTGAAGATGACCACTCGGTTGGTCAGGGTGGGCCCCCGGCAAGCGTGCTTCCTACAAGGTCTCAGGTGTTTTCAGTGTGTCCCCAGGAGAGGCGAGGGGCCTGGGCAGAAGTCGCAAGGCCCTGGAGGAGTGCCTCACTAAAGGATCTCAGGGCAAGGTGAGGAGCTGTGTGTGGAGGCCAGACAAGCTCCTGGGCCAACTGGGAGCTGGGCAGGCACCAAGGGTGCCAGACCCACCAGCAGGCCAGCCCAGGACATCTGGGAATGGGAACCCTGAGCCTGGCTCTACGGCAGGCTTGAGTCCCTAGTAAGACACCATCAGCGCCCCGACGTGGACTTTTGGGCAGGACCTGCCTCACTGAGTCCCCACCCGGCTCCCAGGGCAGACCCAGAGCAGATGTGATTCAAATCCTAGCTCTACCTCTCCCTAGCCTCTGCCGTGGTGACTTACGGTCTCTGAGCCTCCATGCCTACACCTGTAAAATGGGAACAAATTTCTTCTCACGAGGCTGTGGAAAGAATTAAGCACATGAATGTACGTGAGAGGCCAGCCAGTACAGGCTAGGTGTCTGCAGCACGCCCATGCCTCTTGCCCTGTGGCTCCCGGCAGCCCCGCACGTGCTCCACCCTAGCCTGCTCCCGCTGTGTGTGTTGTTGCCTCCGGGCTCCTCAAATCTGCCGGCCCCTCCCAGAGGAGCCTAAGGCCAGATAGCCCTCCGTGGGTGTGACCTTGGTCACTTTCTAGTGTCCAGCCCCACAGCCGAGCAAGCTGCCCCCCATCCCTAGACCTGGCTTCTCTTCTCGATCAGCCCCCTCCTGGCCTGTCTGCTGAGTGTGTCCCATCTCAGATTTTCTCACAGCGAGGCCCTGGTTTGAGTGGCCAGCGGGATACTCAGTGGATTAAATCGAGGCCTCGGAGGTATGGCCTGGGATGCACAGAGACAAAGCTAGATGTGGTGAGTTGGCCCTCTTGAAGGTAAAGAGTGGGAACCAGGAGCAGGAGTCCGGTCCCCAACAGCCAGCTCCAGGGCAAGTACAAGAGCATGGGCAGGGGGACCCCTCCACTCCTGTGGCGAGTGTCCCTACAGACAGAGGCTGAGGGGACAGAGGAACAGGTAGTGTTGGAGGTTCCCCGAGAGCCCTGACGCCCAGGTCCCGTGCAAGGACCAGCAGCCGCCGGAGCTGCCCCCAGTCCTCTTCAGTTAGCAAGTGTCCCCACCTCCTCCATCAGCCGAGGGCTGAGCGCTCCCACCGGCAGAGAACAGTAGAGCCCACCCACGGGCCTACATCCTGCCTCAAATGACTCGGTTATTTCCAGAAGTTGAGGAAGCCCCCATGAAGACTCAGGTGGGGACCCTGACTGACGGGAACTGGGCGGCTTGCACAGGCGACGGCCATCGCAACTTCCTTTTTCTGATTCCAGGCCAAGCACTCCATTTAGCACACACCTCTGCGGTTTGTGCAAAAGCAACAGAAGGCAGGAACTCGCCGGGTCCTGCAGGAGGGTCCCTGGTTTTGTAGCTGGGTATGCGTATGGACTTCCGCATTGTCCCAAATAGCCAGGGAGCAGTTCCCCTGGCCAGACCCTCCACGCTTAGCTGCAGCCTAGCTGTCACCGTCTGCACAAAGACGTTGTGCACAAAGTTCCTTGGGCTAGCGGCAGCACAAGGAACAAGAGGCCCAGCTCCTCTAATGGGGGAGCCCCTCCTGGCTCTCCAGCCTAAGGAAGTGCTGGTCAAATGCACATGGCTGTCCCTGGATGAGCATCTGCTGGCAGAGCCGTCCGTGATCTCTAATCTTAGGAAACTTGTAAGGTAGATATTGTTATTCCCATGACATAGAGGCAGAAAGCAAGCTGCAAAGAAGCTGACAACCAGAGATAATCAGTAACTTGTCTGAACCCGAACTGCTAATAAGCATCAGAATCAAAGCCAAACCCAGACTTTTCTGACTTGGAAGCCCTTCACCCCCTTCCCCCAGTCCAGGCTGGGGGACAGACACAGTCAGCAACAGTGGTGAGGTTACTTCTAGCTGCAAGCTCTTCCTGCCAACAGCCCCGCAGGGATTCCCTGGCTGGATTTGCCAAGGTGCTGCTGATCCCCGGCCGAAGGGGGTCTGGTGCTCGGTCTGGTGCTCGGTCTGTGGGCCAGCGGGCCCAGAACAGGGTGATCTCACCAACCCCACAGGCAAGAGCTGATCTCAGAACCAGAGGTCGACAGTTCATGAGCCCGGGCACAAGGTGGGCACCCGCTGGCCGGCCCTTCTGGGGCTGCCACCAGCAGCACACCCAGCAGGAAACAGCCTCCTGAACAAGCCACCGGAACAGCTTTCTCCGTGCGGCGGGTCCTTTGATTAGTAAACATGGAAGGAGCAGAACTACCCCTGGTCCACTGCTGGGCTCGAAAGCTCACACTCCGGGGTGCAGGCGACTCACTTCCCCACCTGTAACACGAAGCACCTGGAAAAAGGCTCCAGAAAGGTCTGTTTGCCAATGAAGTTCTGCTTTTCAAATTAGCTTCACGTTCAGAGGCTTTGCATTTGTCTTCTGACACCTGGATATGTGTTTAACCAGAAAGAGTGTCCTACAAGCTAGTGAGTTTCTGGTTGTGTCAGAAATATTTTCTTACCTGGACCTGATTCTTCTACATGCACAGGAAATGCGAGAATGGCACTGAGGAGGATCAGAAGGAGACAAGGAACCTCAAAAAAGTGCACAAATGAATGAGATGGTCGCCTGCCCGATGGGGGGAGGCAGCTCAGGGGGGAGCCCATTCCTGATGCCTCTCTTCCCCAGGCCTGCCCTGGCAGGCTTCTCTGCCTCCGGGCTCCCCAATGTCCCACTCACCCCACGGCGCCAGACTGGGGAGCACAGCTCCACCATGGCACTCCCTTGCTCCGATGTCTCCAGTGGTCCCGTGTTCTCAAAGAACATCCCAAGCTCTTGGTCCTCAGAGGCATGGCCCAACCCCCTTCCTTGCCTCACTTCTTGCTGCATCTCCAATGGGGTCTGGCCAAATGAACCCTTCACTCATAAGCTGATCCTTCGCCTTTACTCTGGATTCTCTCCCTGGGATGCCACGCCTTCAGCTTCACATAAGCCAGTCTTGTCGCCCTCCAAACACAGCTCCTGGCTGCCTCCGTGGCCAGGCATCCCTGATGCCCCCAAACAAGAAATGACCCTCTTCTCCAACTTCCAGACCCCTCCCACCACTGAGCCATCTTGTGATTAGCAAGTAGTCACTACCAGCCCATGACGAAGCAGGAGAGCGAGGTTCTTGTCTCACAGAGTCGAAGAACGAATCTCGCGGACGAAAGAGAGTGAGTAAAGCAGTAGAGTTTTATTAAGCAAGGAAAGAGCAAAAGCTCTCAAGAGTGAGAGGGGGCCCCAAACAAGCAAGTTGCCACTGAGGGTTTTTATGGTTGGTCTTTTAGTGAAAGGTGACCAAGGAACTTAAATCTTTTTAACATCTTTACCACTGATAGGACCATTGAATAAGGACCTGGGATAACATCTTTAAAGGCTTACTTCTTCTTAGGGCTTGGTCATTCTTTGTGGTTACAGTGTGACTGCTAGAAAAGACCCTGCCTCTGACTTCCAGAGCAGGGTGCTCTGATTTGTTCTCTTATCTGGTTGTGTTAGGCTTCAGCATTTCTGGGATTTGGAGTGAACCTAGTCACTAGTCCCCTACCTATCCCTTCCTCCCTACACCCCCTTCCCCCCTTACTCAATGACAGCACTTCCCAGTCTCCAATCCTACATCCACACTACAAGACCTCACTTGGTAATTACACCAAGGTGTTCAGGATTATGATCACCTCCAGGCGCAGGTGAAAGGGGGGAACCTGGTTGTGAAAGCCACTTGTGCCCGGACACTGTGTGTGGAGTCCAGCAGAAAGAAAAGCGAGCACTTTGTAATACCCAAATCTATCAATACCTACTGCCGATAAGGGGAAGCAGTGGGGGTACCTGGGGGGGGTACTTGCTCCCATTAATTTACAGAATTAAATGTTTCCTGGAGGCAGGTATGTGAAAGGAAAAACGAAAAGTTTTAAGGCTCTGTGTTCTGACTGCAGAGAACCACCCCTGCTTTGCTTATTTTTTTTCCCCCCTTTTGGACTTCTGCCCATTCCGACTGGATTCCCCAGTTCTTTACTCACCCTTGGCTCTCTACAAAGATGGTGGCAGTCCCTCCTCACCCCCGGACCCCCACCCATACGCCAGCAGCTGCTGCGCATGTGCTAGGTGCACTGTGGGAGGTGACAGCCTCACGCAGCTGTGGAGGGGGTGGACAACCCCCCCCCCAACCCCACTCCATGCCCTGGCAGTAACACAGAAGGATCGGCAGGGTCGTTGGGCCCTGCCTTTAGTACATCCATCTCCCAGCCAGCTGCCCTCCATCCTCCAACTGGTCCACACCCAAAGGGTGAGCGAAGGAAGCCTGTGGGTTCACTGTAGCGTGCTTCAACCTTGCTAACTCCTGATATGCTCTGCCCAACCTCCCTAACAGTTTCTTGTGGTTTTTGTTGTTGTTGTTGTTTTGGTTTTTAGGGGGTTTTTTAGATTTTATTTATTTATTTGACAGAGACAGAGATCACAAGTAGGCAGAGAGGCAGGCAGCGAGAGAGGGGGAAGCAGGCTCCCCGCTGAGCAGAGAGCCCGATGCAGGGCTCGATCCCAGGACCCTGAGATCATGACCTGAGCTGAAAGCAGAGGCTTTAACCCACTGAGCCACCCAGGCGCCCCTCCCTAACAGTTTCTTCATGTCTGCATCTTTATTTATCTGTGCCTGTATATCTCTTTATATTTTGTGCCTATCCGTTAAAAAGCTGTATTGGAGTGCTACTTAGGCGATACTATTATTACTATTGTTATTGTTATTATTATTATCATGTTAAAAACACAAAGAGGAACAGATAGTTCCCTTCTATCCTGCATGCTACTTTTCACACCGAAGCATATTTGACTTATAACTGATGTATAAACCGTTTCATTGTATCAATCATCCATCATCATAGCACAAACATAGTCTATATTGCCTTTTCCCTTAAACTATCAGGTTTAATGACCAAGAAGCATGCTCTTGGTCTATTGCCTATAATTGACTCTCTCACTCCCTAATCACGGGAAGCGTGGGGTGTCTCTGTTGCTATTATGGGCGATGCTGGGATAAAAAGGATCCCCAGGCAATCTTTTTGTGTCCTGTGAATCATCGGCGCAGATGAATTTTCAAAAAAAGGATTAACCATTTGCTAAAGGGAAGGAGCAGCTTTCACACTTCTGCCAAATCGTGATTATTTGTCTCCAAAGTGTTTCCTCAACTCACAGTGGTGGTGGCACCTAATTCAAAGTGCACAGGCTTTAAGTTCAAATCCCAGCTGAATCACTTACTGTCTGAGGATGAAGGGCTTTATTTCTCTGAGCCTCCATTTCCTCATCTGTAAAATGGGTGTAATGAAACTGAGCTCACTGTGGGGATTAAAGAGGATGGCAAATACCAGGGCCCTGCCCAGTATCTGGGTTACTGTAAGCACTAAATCCCTTCCTCTTACCCTCCATACACTTTCTTTCTCCCTAGAACTATTTTTTTTGGACAAGTGGCTTTGTACTTCTCTGGCTTCCCATTCTTCTTGAACTGTGTTTCCCACGAAAGCCTCTGGCCATGGAAAGTAAAGTACCTCTGAGGGTACTGCCCAGAAGAAATACAAAGCCAGCCACAAATTCAAGCCACACATGTAACTTAAAATTGTTCCGGTGGCCACATTTACAAAGTAAAAGTAAAGAACCAAAATTAATTGAGCCATTTATCAAATATATTTTTAAAATATATTTTATTTAAATTATCATTTCAATATGCAATCAATATTTTTAAGTGTCAATTAGATATTTCACATTTCTTTTTCTTGTTGTTTGTGACATCTTCAATATCTGATGTGCATTTTACACTTACAGCACATCTCAGTTTAGACTGGCCATATTTCAGGTGTGGTTAGAGGCTTCGGTGGTAGGTAGCCCAGGTGCAAACTTGGAGACCTAAGCTTCTGACACGTGTGCAGATGCTTCAAATGGGGCTGCCAGCCAAGGGCTTAGCAGTGTTGCCTGGAAACATGATTTCAGGTGCAAAATGCATATATATTTTGATGGTTTGCATAACAAATGGAAATAAATGCATGTCCCCACTTGGAAATAAGTAAATAAATTTTTATTATAAATATTATTTATAATATTTATATAATAAATTTATATAATTTATAAATTTTTAGTATAAATTATCAATTTATAATAAATAAATAAATTTTTAAAAGCTCTATAGTGTGGCTCAAGAACTCCGAGGAGCTCATCTTCTTTCCCTCATGTGCAAGATATCTCCCCACTACCCCCCAGGTGACCAAGCTGTCTTGCTTCCCTACCATGAAGGTCACATGGGGACAAGGGGTGCCAAGACTTCATTTCTACACTTGGTGTCTAATATACATCTCTACCTTTATCTGTTCAAACCTGTATTCTGGGATAACCATCACATCACAAGTATGTTCTTTCTGCCCTTGACCTAGCTCAAAATATGACAATTCCATTCTCCCTGTTGCTCTGGAGTGATCTTCAACTTCCCTCTCCCACACACTACACTCAAAACATCATCAAATCTCACACTCAGAAAGTACCTGCAATCTCAGCATTCTGACCACTTCTCATGATCTCTACTATCACTTTGGGATGAGCCACCAATACCTCTAGCCTGAATTAGTACAACATCTTTTTAACTGATAATCTTGCCTCTTCCTTTGCTACCCAGATAACAGCTAAAATGATTTGTCTTTGAAATGCAAGCATGCATCAGTGAGTGAGAAATACATATTTTAGTGACAATTAAAATGATATAAAAATATATACCACTTAGGAATAACTCTAAACAAAATATGCACTATTTTATAGGGAAAATTATAAAATGTTATTTAAATATTTTAAAGAACATCTAAATAAATGAGGATACAAACCATGTTCATGAATTGGAGGAATCATCTTCATAAAGATGGTATATCTCTCCAAACTGCAATTTCTATCAAACCTGAACATAGCTTTTTTGGAAGTGTGATAAACAGTTTCTAAAATTCATATGCAGGAAGAATGTACCAAGAATGGCAAACAGAATGGAAGAAGAAGAAAAAAATAGATTCTTTTCAGATATCAAAATTTGTTAGAAGCCTAGAATTAATCATATTATATAGTGTTGTCAAAGGGATAAACAAATGCACAGTATTGAGAGCCCAGAAACAGAACTTCATATACATGACAACCTGATTTACAACAGAGCTGATGTAGATAAGTGGCTAAAGAATGGCCCTTTTATTTTTACTTATTTTTATTTTTGAGAGAGAGAGAGTGAGCACAAGAAGAGAGGAGGGCAGAGGAAGAAGCAGACTCCCCATCGATTAGGGAGCCTGATGCAGGACTCAATCCCAGGACCCTGGGATCATGACCCGAGCAAAAGGCAGACACTTAACCAACTGAGCCACCCAGGTGCCGAAGAATGAACTTTTTAAGTAATAGAGCTAACATTCTTGGTTATCTATATGAGAAAAACAAAATTAAATAAAACATTACCCTTTATCTTATGCCATACAGAAAAATCATCTTTAGATGGGACATTTTTACATGTGAAAGGCAAAATTATAAAAGAAAATAATAATGCAAGAGAATAATTTTATGACTTCATAGTAGAGAAGAATTTCTTAGATAACACACATATATCATAAAAGAACGTATGGATAAATGAAGCTCATTTGAGATTAAGAAATCTGATCATTAGGAGAATTTGCAAAGAATGTAATGAGACAAGGTGCAAACAAGAGAAAAATATAGTGTACACATCTGATGAAGAATTAATATCCAAATATGTATTAAATTATAGAAAATCAGTAGGGTAAAAAAGACAGATGACGCCAACAAGAAATGGACAAAAGATTTGAATGGGAAAAGGGATCCACAATGGCCGATAAGCATATAAAGAGATGCCTAATCTTAGTAATTCAGGAAATGCAAATTAAAAATCTAGGTAGATTTTCATTTTCACTAGATTGGCAAAAATTAAAACTCCAGCAATATCAAATATTGGTGAGGATATAGAGCAACACAAAGTTTTACATATTACTGATGGGTGGGTAAAATGGTACAGTTGGTTTAGAAAAGCAATTTAGTAGTATCATCCAGTAAGGGTGAAGATTGTAAACCTACCAATTCCACTTCCAGGGCTTATACCTTAGGGAATTCTTGCACACCTACCCTGGGATATATGCACAAGGGGAGTCCTAGCAATACTTAACAAGTGCTGGAGCACCCAAGAGCTTATAATAGAAAAACAAAAACAAAAACCTAAAAAAATCCCAGTGTCCACCAGATTTAACTTGGGGAACTATATAAATTAGAAGCACATGCAATAATACAAAGGAATTCTAGAACCATAATGTGGAGCAAATGAGGCATGTCTTAAAAGACTTAAAAAATTCCTAT
The DNA here is from genome assembly GCA_028646535.1 of Procyon lotor. Classification (NCBI taxonomy): domain Eukaryota; kingdom Metazoa; phylum Chordata; class Mammalia; order Carnivora; family Procyonidae; genus Procyon; species Procyon lotor. The sequence goes on along the minus strand of CM053617.1, from coordinate 36,402,700 downwards.
TTACAAAGTCCAAAAAGCACGCAAAACTAAATAACACATATTTAGCAATTTAAACATATGAGGTAAAACTATAAAGGAAAGCGAGGGTCCCATGAGCCCCAAATTCTGGATAACCATGTTCTCTGACAAGAGAGGGAGAGGCCACGCCTATGAAGGACCTCAAACTGGCTGATGATTTAAAAAAAAACAATTAGATGATATTTCTTATACCCTATACACTGTTTCTAAATTTTCTTTTCTACCTACTCCCCATTTAGGAGCTCCCTAAGTCTAGGGGAGTCCTCACACTGAACAGGAAGGCCCTCCCTCACCTGATCCCGTGGCCTCCCTCTCTGGCTGGGTCACCTGGCCTGCCCCTCACCACTCTCTACTCCACGGGCCCCCACCAGGCCTCTTGCACTGCACCTTGATATTCTCTATTTCCCTGCCCCAGAATGCTTCTCAAAAATCACAGGGCTCAGATCCTCCCTTCCTTCAGGGCTCCACCCAGAAGGCACACAGGTTCCCGGCCTCCCAACCCCCTACTCTCAACCACTCGCTCCCCATCCCACTTCAGCCCATGGCACCAAAACGCTACTGGCCCGGATGCCTTTAACAGTGCCAGTAGGAAGTGGCTCTCAGTATTTTTGAATAATTAAATGGATAATTTTGCAGAACATCATGTCAACATGGAAATATCCTCAGAGAGAGTAATACATAAAATCCCGAGCTGCTGGATTAGCTCTTCATCACTCGAGAGAAGTGAGGACAAGCGTTGGTTCAGCGTTCTAGAAGGTGTGATTTTAGGAGAGAAGAGCGAATTCTCTGGGAGCCAGGTGGTCCTGCTTATTCAGAAAATGTTGGCATTTCTAAGGTTTGTCATGGTAATTCACATGAGGAAAGGGAGGCCCGAAGAGGCCCCTACTTACCAGACCCCCGGGAATGAGCACCAGACCAGGAAAAGGCTAGCTCTCTTGGTCCCCAGGCTGAAGCGGCCCACGCTGCTCAGCACCCTTCGGAGGCCTGTGGTGGGGGCTGGGCCGGGGAGGCTCAAAGTCGGCCTCCTCTCTCCATCCCTGGGATTTAGCACAGATAGGCCCCCAGCCAGCCTCCCCTGTGTGTGGCACGTCACCTTCCTTAGCAGAACCTTGAGAAAGGGCTTGACCTGAGGTAGGAGGATGAGGAGGGGAGCTGGAGCTCAGCCCGGCTCGGCAAACTCCAACAGTGACAGACACCCAAGCAGACACACGCCTTCGAGTGGCCCCCACCACCTGCACCACCCACCCAGCGCACACTTCCTGCTCATCAGCCCACCTCCTGTCCCACACCCACAGGCCCAGACCAGGCACTGGTGGCAGCGTGGGCTCCCATGCCCAGCTCTCCAGGGGGCCGCCAGTAGGCCCCTCCCTGACGGACAGGACCTCCGTGCCCACCTCGGGCCTGGCGTGGCCTGACCAAGAACAAGATGACCTACCCAGAGGTGTGGCGGTCAGGGCCTGATGACGTCAGGTGGCATGGGTGCCCCCAGACCCAGCCCAAGCCCCTCAGGCCTGGGGGAAGAGGATCCAGCCAGCATTGTTTAGCTCCAACAACGTTTCACTATGAATCACTTGAGCTGCGTTTCTGCTCATTTCCTGGAGAAAGCAGAAGTGGAGAGTCAGCGGATAGCCCAGACATGAACAAAACTGCCTGAGCACAGGGGGATGACTCGGGCCCTGCAGAAGGGCCCCTTAGGGCAGGGTGCTCAGCGGTCAGGCAGTGCTGGCTGGCGCCGAGGACAGAGGAAAAGCTAGTGAAGAGTGGACACAGAATTTAGCCCTGTGCTGTCCAGTTGGACTTCGCCTTGAACCTCTGGTAGAATACAGACAATAGTGGTGCTCGGGCGAGTACAGTCAGAGACGTGTCTGACGGGCATCCAGGACATCACAGGGGGTCGTCCCTCTCTTTTCACTCAGCCCCAGAGAGAGCTTTTTGCTTGGAGTCCTTCCCCCTCCATGCTCAGACTTCAGTTGCCTTACTGGCCACGGGAGTCCTCCAAGGCTAGATGGCCAGCTGTGCGTAACATCGAAGTCATGACGGAAGAAGAGTTTAAATAATAGGATGAAGTTTCAATAGGATGAAACTCAGCATCACGGTGCTCTTTCCCACGGGTATATTAGCTTGAGTCATTTATTATCCGCTCTCCACAACACCATCCACGTGACACCAGCCAGCATGTCCATCCAAACACAGTACCTCCCTGTGCCCCGTGAGCAGCAGGGTGAGTAGCACGAATGTCTGACCGGTACAAGCTAGCTCCTCACCTGTTCCCAGTTCACGACCAACTCACCATTCATAGGTAACCATAAGTGAGGGGCAACATCCTTTAGTAAGGCTCTGACTCCGGTTCAGAAATGAAAACGCAGTTATAATGCAACTCAACTCTTGCCGGGGCAAATTTAGGAGAGAGCAGCCAAAATGGGAGACCTGTCTGGCGGAAGACCACATGCCCCCGCTGACCCCAGGCCCAGTCCCCAGCAGGAGGCAGAGGTCCCAGCATCCTTACATGAGCTTTCATGTCTCATCCACTGTCTGTGGGTACAAAGGAAGGCACCCTAGAAGTTGGAAACCCGGAAGCACAGGAGGGGCACCCGAGGTCACCCTGAGACAGACCCCAGTGCCTGCATCGGATCACCCGGTCAGGCCAGAATGGGCTCCAGAGTTTTTTAAAGCAACTAATCAACATCTCTGCTTATACTATATCCATAAGATCCATGATGCTGCAGACTGTGCACCACTGTGGGAAAAGAAATGTTAGTTTTCTTGGCGGCTGGGACAAGACTCTTCCCTGCTTTTGTCAACTGAAGAGGATTGGCTGTTAGAGGCTGGGCTCCCGGGTTGAAAATCTCGGCTGAAATTTTCACTGCTGTATCAAGACAGTCAACATCTTTACGTTGTTTCTTATTTGTGGGGTGGAACGCCTGCGATGTCATAGGGACAAATCGAGTAATATTTGCAAGCGGGTTTTTAAACACTAGAAAGAGCTATACGAGTACGAGTTATTACTGAGACACTTGGCCACGCTCGGACACTGAAGCAGCCAGGGAACTATGAACTGCTCATGTACGTGTGTATTTTTATTGAGGGGAAATGTGAGATTCTGTGTTTTTTTTCTAAAATGTCCAAAAATAGCAATTATACTTCTGCTTCCATTTATAACAACGTAACTGTTACAGAACATACCCTCTCACTGAAAGCAACTCTAAAAGTGTAAGACAACAGTTTCACTGCGTTGAAGAGCAGGCAGCAGAAGACTATAGTCCTTGAGATAATACAATAGGCGGGCCCCACACTTGTCCTGGGTTTCTTCCTTTGGCTACTTCCTGACAAGGTGCAGGCAAGCAGAGGCCAGGGGGCAATAATCTCCCCGAACTAAAAATGTGTAAGATGGAAGGGGCTGGAATGTTCAGGGCAGAGTCCTGAGAGGAATGTGTTTTGTGGGAACTCACTGTGTGTGTCCTTGGCCAAGGGTTGCCTATGCATGTGTGGGGTAAGACTCCAAAAGACCTAGATCATATGCTCCAAGGCTGAGAACTGAACAGAGGTAGCAGAGATTGGGCGGTGTTATGAAGGTTTGAGTTACGTCCCATTCAGATTGGAAAGACCTCACTGAGCATGTTGAGAATTCATCTTCCACTACAGAAAGGACACACAGAAAAGTAAGAACCACACCCTAGAGTAGAAGCCACAAACTAGGAACAAGTTCAAAAATTAAAATAGAAAAGCACTAACAAATAATAAAAGCAAACCCAGCAGAACCAAATGGAGATTTCAGTATTTAAACTGCCAACCAAAACAAAACTCATCATCCTTTAATGGAAGAAAACGTAATGCAGCATCCCTTCAATGTAACATTACACTCTCCAGCATACAACTAAAATTAGAAGAAATCTGGAGAAATAGAAAAATGTGACCTGTAACAAGAAAAATAACTGCCAATAGAAACAGACCCCAAGATGAACCTAATATTGGAAGCATCGCCAAAAGACTTTAAAGCAGCTATTAGAAATATATTTGAGGACTTAAAAAGAAAAGATAATCATAATAACTACAAGGTAGGAAATTTCAGCAAATAAATGGAAAATATAAGAAGACTGGATTGTAGAATATCCAATGGGGAAAGACAGTCTCTTCCACAAATGGTGCTGGGAAAACTGGTCAGCTACATGCAAAAGAATGAAACTGGACCGCTTTCTTACACCATACACAAAAATAAATGCAAAATGAATTAAAGACCTAAATGTGAGACTTAACACCATAAAAATCCTTGAAGAAAACACAATCAGTAAGGTCTCTGACACCAGCTATACCAATATTTTTCTAGATGTGTCTCTGAGGCAAGGGAAATAAAAACAAAAATAAACTATTGGGACTACATAAAAATAAGAACCTTCTACATGGCAAAGGAAACAATTAACAAAACTAAAAGGCAACCTACTAAATGTAAGAAGATATTTGCAAATGACATATCCAATTAAGAGTTAGTACACAAAATACATAAAGAACTTACACAAATCAATACCTCCCAAAAATAATCCAATTAAAAAGTAGAAGAAATGAACAGACATTTCTCCAAAGAAGACATCCAGATAGCCAACAGACACATGAAATGATGCTCAACACCCTTCCTCATCAGGGAAATGCAAATCAAAACTACAATGAAAGGGCGCCTGGGTGGCTCAGTCGTTAAGCGTCTCCCTTCGGCTCAGGTCATGATCCCAGGATCCTGGGATCGAGTCCCGCATCGGGCTCCCTGCTCGGCAGGAAGCCTGCTTCTCCCGCTACCATTCCCTCTGCTTGTGTTCCCTCTCTGGCTGTGCTTCTCTCTGTCAAATAAATAAAATCTTTATTAAAAAAAAAAACTGCAATGAAATACCACCTCACACCTGTCAAAATAGATAAAATAAAAAACACAAGAAACAGCAAGTGTTGGCAAGGATGTGGGGAAAAAGGAACCCTCCGGCACTATTGGTGGGAATGCAAACGGATGCAGCTACTACAGAAAACAGTACGGATATTCCTCAAAAAGTTAAAAACAGAACTACCCTGGATCTAGTAATCACGCTAGTGAGTATTTACTCCCAAAATACAAAAATACTAATCAAAGGGATACAGGCACCCCTATGTTTATAGTAACATTATATACAATAGCCAACTTATTGAAGTAGCCCATGTTCATTGGTAGATGAATGGAGAAAGAAGATGTGGTATAAGTATGCAATGGAATATTATTTGGTCATAACAATGAATGGAATCTTGCCATTTGCAATGACATGGATGGAGCTAGAGACTATAAAGCTAAGTGAAATAAATCAGTCAGAGAAAGACAAATACCATGTGATTTCACTCATATGTGAAATTGAAGAAACAAAACAAACAAGCAAAGGCAAAAAAGAAAGAGGCAAACCAAGAAACAGACTCTTAACTATCGAGAACAAATTGATGGGTTACCAGAGGGGCGGGGGTGGAGGTTGGGTTAAATAGATGATGGGGATTAAGGAGTGCACTTGTGATGAGCACTGGGAGATATATGGAAGTATTGAATCATTATATTGTACACTTGAAACTAATGTAACACTGTATGTGTTAAACAGTAAAATAAGAGAAGGACAAAACAATGTAAATTTTAGAACCAGAAAGTATATTTGAAGTGAAAATTTTACTGATGGCCAACTGCAGAATGGTAACTGCAAAAGAAAAAAAATAATGAACTCAAAGACCAATCAATAAAAATTATTGAATTTGAAAGACAGGGAAGAAAAGACTTAAGAAAAATAAACACACATTCAGTTGCTTTTGGGACAATACCAAATGGCATAATAGATGTGTAACTGAAGCCCCAAAGGGAAAGAAGAGAGAGAAGAGAGTAGAGAAAATATTTGAAGAAATAAAGTTTGAAATTTGCAAAGTTTGTTGAAAAATAGCAAATTGTGGATACAATAAGTTTAGTAAGCCCCAAGCACAACAGGAAGTAACCCACACTTATGGACATCAGAGTCAAACTCCTAACATTGAAAAAGAGAAGATTATTTTAAAAACAGAGAAAATTAGTATTACATACAAGGGAACAAAAACACAACCTCAGGCAGATGTTTTGTCAGGAAAAAATGAAAGTCATAAGACAATGGAAAAATATCTCTAGTATGTTAAAAGGAAAAACCAGAAATTGGTAACACATAACTTCTTAGTCAATGATATCCTTGAAAAAATGGGCATGAAATTAAGTTATTTGCAGATTAATGACAGCTGAAATCATTCGTCTCCAGAATTGTACTATAAGAAATTCTAAAGGGGGGTGCTGGATGGCTCAGTAGGTTAAGTGTCTGCTTTCCACTTTGTCATGATCCCAAGGTCCTGGGATCGAGTCACAAGTCGGGTCCCTGCTCAGCAGGGAATCTGCTTCTCCTTCTCCTTCTGCCGCTTCTCCTGTTTGTGCTTGCTCTCTCTCTTGCTCACTTTCTGTCAAATAAATAAATAAAATCTTTAAAAAAGAAAAAAAAAAGAAATTCTAAAGGAAGTTTTTGAGGCTGAAGGGAAAAGATACCAGATGGAAATGTGGATCTACGGAAAGAAAGGAAGAGCCCTAGTAATAGCAAATATAATCAAACCATTTACTGTTTCTTGCCTTAATGTCTTTAAAACATTAGGATTGTTTAAAACAAAAAAATGTGACACTGTGCTTTGGAGTTTATATCATACCTATAAGAAATATATGACAGCAGTCCCGCAAAAGATGAGGGAGTAAGTGAAAACATCCTGTTGCAAGCTTCTCACATTTTACACGAAACAGTATTTTATTAACTTTGGATAATAAAGTTGAGATAAGTTAAGGATACATATTTTATTTATAACTTTGTGACAAAGATATCAGGAAAGTCAACGTTCAGTTCTAATCAACAAATGCACTGAGCATCTCTTCTATGCCAGATCCCAGCTGGACCCTGGAGAAAGAGATGAGTAAATAAAGTTTCTGCTAAGGTTATTTTCTCTAACACTTACTCAAGTGGGCAGGTGATTGTCCCTTAGACAGTGATGCAGAAACACAAGCTACTTTGTCCTTTAAAGTCATGCCATCTGCATCCCATCAGCAGACTGGGAAAGCGAAGCTCATCTTCACTCACAAAAGCCTAACCCGTGAATGGCATTCATCACTTTGGCTCACATTCCACTGTGATTGCATGGCGATATCTAATAGCAAGGAAGGCTGGGAAGTGTAGTTCAGCCATATGCCAGCCTTAATCCTATTATTAAGAGAGAATGCATTTCATAGCCTCTATCATACTCTCTGCAGAGAGCTAATGATCTACACTTAGGACAATAAACAAAAAAGTTGATAACATTTTCCCGATTTTTAAAATAAATCATGTTGGGGTACCTGGGTGGCTCAGCCAGGTAAGTGTCTGCCTTCAGCTCAGGTCATAATCTCAGAGTGCTGGGATCGAGCCCCACATCGGGCTCCCTGCTCCCATGGGGAACCTGCTTCTTCCTCTCCCCTTGCCTCTCCACCCACTTGTGCTCTCTCACTATCTCTGTCCCTATCTGTCTGTCTCTCAAATAAATAAATAAAATATTTTTAAAAATAAAATAAATAAAAAACAAATTATGTTAATTTTACACATGATGCAAAAAAGTATAAAGAATACAGCATAAAATTAAAATCATTAATATCAGAGCACCTGGGTGGCTCAATGGGTTAAAGCCTCTACCTTCGGCTCAGGTCATGATCTCAGGGTTCTGGGATCGAGCCCCGCATCGGGCTCTCTGTTCAGCAGGGTGTCTGCTTCCCCCTCTCTCTCTGCCTGTCTCTCTGCCTACTTGTGATCTCTCTCTGTCAGGTAAATAAATAAAATCTTTAAAATCATTAATATCTAAATACCACAAACCACTAAGCAATAACCCATGTGAGAATAATATTTCTTTTTTTTTTTTCTGTGTTTACCAAAATATATTTCTTTGGTCTTTATTTTTTTCTTAACAAATTTAAAATCATGCCATAAATTCTGCTTTATAACATGTTGGGGTTTTTTCTCACTTAATTCATCATAAACACTTTCCCATTTCATTCTTACCATGTATTTCTTACACCAAGTTGGAATCAAGAAGAAAGAATCCTGTTTACATAGCAGTGGGACATTTTTTTTAATCTGAAGAGAAAGGTATTTCCTTGAATTTTCACGGTCCCTGTAAGGATGATGATAAACTCCAGAAAAAGAGAGGAAATCCAACCAGCAGACTGTACTTTCTTGGGGATGGAGGAGTGAATACTGGTGTGACTAGGAACCCTACAAGACACCTGGAGCCTGAAGGAGTAGCAGTAGGTGCTGCTGTGACAGGGGGAGACGTGGAGAACAACAGGGCATCGGAAGACTACAAATGGTCAATTACTTCTTTTAATTTTCAAAGACAGCTGGAAGGTAGAATTTACAACTCCACATTGGTAGCATTGACATCACACCCAAAAAGGAGCCCAATGAGAAGATAAAGAAGAGTCATAAGCTATTACTCAAACTTAAGCCATTCAACGCCCTTCGACGAGCATAATGATTTATCAGGACCAGGTATTAAGTTGGGTTTTGCAGACACAAATAAGAGAGAATGCCTTCTTCAAGGAGCTTTAAACCCAAGAACAAGTCCTTTAAGTTAAGCTCATTTATCTTTGGTAGTTAAGAAAGTACAGGTATCATGAAGGATGTGAGCTTTGGTAAGGCTCTGGAGAAAACCTCTCTCGATCTGCACTTCCATTTATCCCACTGCCATCTCCTCGACACCACCATATGCCTGCCACCATGCTTGACGCCGGGGGTGATAAGATCTGGTCTGTCTGTGGGAAATTCATAGACATCACCCACATCATATACAGCCACACACCTGCCATGCCAAAACAGTTTTATTTTAGGGAAGTAGGAAGAAACAGCTGAAACTTCTATTTAACTCTGAGTGTCTTTATGCCTTCCCACTGCTGGTGCAGCACTGATGGAAATGAGGTCCTCTCTGAAGAGGCAGGGATCTGAAGAGGCAGATCTCTCTTTGCAGGGAGATCTCATGAGGCCAGCAGGAGGGTATCAGTGAGGAGCAGGCGTAGAAGGGGAATGGAAGGCAGCTTCTGGCAATAAGGAAGGTAAGGGTATGTTTTGAAAAAAGATTCATGGGGAACAAAGCCATTTCAAGAGATAGCACTGGACCACTGTTGTTCAACATAGTACTAGAAGTCCCAGCCTCAGCAATCAGACAACAAAACGAAATAAAAGGCATTCAAATTGGCAAAGAAGTCAAACTCTCACTCTTCGCAAATGACATGATACTTTATGTAGAAGACCTGAAAGACTCCACCCCAAAATTGCTAGCACTGATACAGCAATTTAGCAACATAGCAGGATATAAATGCACAGAAATCAGTTGCATTTCTATACACTAGCAATGAGACAGAAGGAAGAGAAATTAAGGAGTCGGTCCCATTTACAATTACACCAAAAGTCATGAGATACCTAGGAATAAACCTACCCAAGGAAGCAAAGGATCTGTACTTTGAAACTCAGGAAAGAAACTGAGGAAGACACAAAGAAATGAAAAACCATCCCATGCTCATGGATTGGAAGAACAAATATTATTAAAATGTCTATGCTACGCAGAGCAATCTATACATTCAATGCAATTCCTATCAAAATACCATCAACTTTTTTCACAGAGCTAGAACAAATAATCCTAAAATTTGTATGGAACCAGAAAAGACACTGAATAGCCAAAAAAATGTTCAAAAGAAAACCAAAGCTGGTGGTATCACAATTATGGACTTCAAGCTCTATTACAAAGCTATCATCATCAAGAAAGCATGGTCCTGGCACAAAACAGAAGCCTAGATCAATGGAATAGAATAAAGAATCCAGAAATGGACCCTCATCTCTGTGGTCAACTAATCTTTGACAAAGCAGGAAAGAATATCCAATGGAAAAAAGACAGTCTTTTCAATAAATGGTGTTAGGAAAATTAGACAGCCATATGCAGAAGAATGAACCTGGACCACTTTCTTACACCACACATAAAAACAAACTCAAAGTGGATGAAAGACCCAAATATGAGACAGGACACCATCAAAATCCCAGAGGAGATCACAGGCAGCAACCTCTGTGACCTTGGCCAGAGCAATTTCTTGCTAAACACATCTCTAAGACAGAATAAAAAGCTTCTGCACAGCAAAGGAAACAGTCGACAAATCCAAAAGACAGCATACAGAATGGAAGAAGATATTTGCAAATGTTTTATCAGACTGGTAACCAAAATTCATAAAGAACTTATCAAACTCAACACCCAAAAAACAAAAAATTCCAGTCAAGAAATGGGCAGAAGACATGAACAGACATTTCTTCAAAGAAGATATCCAAAGGTCAACAGACACGTGAAAAAATGCTCAATATCATTCAGCATCAGGGAAATACAAATCAAAACTACAGTGAGATACCCACTCACACCAGTCAGAATGGCTAAAATTAACAAGTCAGGTAACAACAAATGTTGGCGAGGATGTGGAGAAAGGGGAACCCTCCTACACTTTTGGTGGGAATGCAAGCTGGTGCAGCCACTCTGGAAAACAGTATGGAGGTTCCTCAAGAAATTAAAAATAGAGCTACCCTATGACCCAGCAATTGTACTACTGGGTATTAACTCCAAAGATACAAATGCAGTGATCCGAAGGGGCACATGCACCCCAATGTTTATAGCAACAATGTCCACAGTAGCCAAACTATGGAAAGAGCCCAGATATCCATTGACAGATGAATGGATAAAGAAGATGTATATATATATATATATATATATATATATACACAATGGAATATTACTCAACCATTGAAAAAAATGAAATCTTTCCAATGGCAATGATGTGGATGGAATGAGAGGGTATTATGCTAAGTGAAATAACTCAATCAGAGAAAGACAATTATCATATGATCTCAGTCATATGTGGAATTTAAGAAACAAAACAGAGAACCATAGGGGAAGGGAGGTAAAAATAAAACAAGACGAAATCATAGAGGGAGACAAACCATAAGAGACTCTTAACCATAGGAAAAAAACTGAGGTTTGCTGGAGGGAAGGGGAGTGGGGGATGGAGTAACTGGGTTGCAGGCATTAAGGAGGGCACATGGTGTAATGAGCACTGGGCGTTACATACGACTGATGAATCACTGAACTCTGTCTCTGAAACTAATAATCACTATATGTTAATTAATTGAATTTAAGCAAAATTTGAAAAAAAAAAAAAAGAAAAAAGAAATGGTGCTGGAGCAACATGGATATCCATGATAAAAATAAATCAGTCTTGACTCTTACCTCACACCATATACAAAAAAAAAAAAAAAGACCCTAAAACAAAACAAATAAACAAACAAAACAAAGGTATTTCTTAGACTAAAAGAGTTAAACCTATAATGATCCTAAGAGAAAACATTAAAAAATATCTATGGACCCTGAGAAGAGGAAAAGGCGTCCTGAACAGGCATTGTTAGACATTGAAAAGGCAAGTCACAGGCTGGGATTATATTCCCAAAACATATATCTGCCCAAGAAAGTAACCAGAACATATAAGGAACTCCATCAAATCAATAAGTAAACGATTTACAACCCTTTACATACAAAAGACTTAGATACCCAAAAAATTTTAATACATAAAATATATACACATACGTATGTATGTACATGAATATATACACACAATAATGTACTAATGACCAAAAGGTACATGGAAAGGTGCTCGACATTATCACTTACTGATAAGTCATCTCAATCATATTGAGATGCCTCAGCACACCCATTACAATGGCTAAAAAAAGATTATTAACACCAAATAGTGAGGACCTAGAGCAACTGGAATGCTCCTACAATGCTGGGAGGAATGTATAATGATCCAACTACTTCCATAAACAGTTTAGCAGTTTTTTAATAATGTTAAACATATACTTATGTGACTCAGGAATGCATTCTTACCACCTGACCCAAGATAAAATAAAAATACATGTCCACATAAAGATTATGCGTGAATATTCGTAATAGCTTTACTGATGAGAGCTAAAAACCAGAAATAACCCAAATTTCCACCAACTGGATAATGAGTAAACAAACCATGGTCTGCTGATATAATAGAATTCTACTCAGCCATAAAAATCCCACCATCAATACAGCCTTCAACACAGATGAATCTCATAGGCTTTACTGACTAAATAAAGCTGCACACCAAAAGCGTGCCCTGCAATCCCATTTATATGAAAAATAACCTATGGTAACAACAGCAACAAACCAAAGCAGTGGTTGCCTCTGGAAAGGAGGTATGGAATGGACGGAGACCCCTTTCTGAAGCGATGGAAATATTTTATGCTTTGATAGAGGTATGGGTTCCATACACAAATGGAGCCATTTTTTTAATTATGCATTTCAATATACATAAAATTTTACATTAAGAAATGATGAAAATAATTAAGTAGGGAATAAGACATAAATGAACTGAAAATGGCAAAATGCTGATCAAAGTTGTAGCTGAACCATGGTCCATGGGTTCATTATATTATTATATTTACTTTACGTATATTAACATATTTTCCATAATAAAACTTTTTAGGAGAGAAAGAAAGAGAGCAAGAAAGGAAGGCTGAGTATACCACAAATCGAAACATATTCTAAATTTCTTTCATGAGAACAGTTTATCAGGGATAAACAGAGGGAAGACTGGAACAGAAGATCCAGAAATAGGTTCAATCAGATGTGCAAATTTAGTGGACTCAAAGGTGACATCTCACATCAGCCGGGAAAGATGAACTATTACTAATAAGCGGTATTAGGACAACTGGATAGAAATATAAGAAAAAACAAAACTAGATCATTTCTCACAACTCAATAAAAGACAAGTGAATCAGAATCCACTGTTTACATGCAAAAATGAACAAATGCTAAAGAAAAAACTGAAAAGTGTTCACGAAGCATGTGGTAGGTGCAGGCCGGGGTGGGGGCAGGAGGAGAACATAGTTCCAAAGAGGTGACAGGTCAGTCCCAAGGAGACGGCAGACTCAAGGCCAGGGACCCAGACCTCCAGTGAGAGCTCAACAAGAGGCCAATGTGAAGAGCTACGGTTCCAGGAGAAGCCACAGCTGAGCAGTGGGGTGCGGGGTCCCAGAGGCTGCCTGCAGGCCTAGGGGAGCCAGGAGGAAACCAAAGTAGAGCAGCCATTTATTTCACAAGTGCCCGGGGCTATGCCATGGAAGAGATGAACTGCATTCCGGTCATTACACCAGGTCAACCACCGCTAAGGCCGCTGTACTGGGGGGAGGGGGGATGGGACAGAGGAGAAGGGGAGCATTTTGCCTTGGGGTGGTGTCTAATAACCATGGCAAGCCCAGCTGAATCTTGGACACAGCCTGCCACAGAAGGATGATGTGGCAAGACCACAAGAGAGAGGGGTTAGACCTTTTCCAAAATTCTACCCAATCTCCATCTCCAAAGGCCCCATTCAACCCTGCCTGGCTAAGGAGGACTCGCCCGCGGGGAAGGCGTGAGAAGAATTTACCTTGGAGCAGGAGGCTCCTCGAAGACAGTCTGCACTGGGAGAGGCTGGGAGTGTTGGGAGCCGGCTTGGAGAGGGCCGGGAAGCTGCGGGTAGGGAGGCAGGGACTTTGGGACGTGCTGGGAACCTGGGAACGTGCGGGAGGCCACATCGCAGAACGGGCGGCACAGGCGTGACCAGCCCCTGTGGGCGGAGCGGTGCTCCGCTTTCCCGGGAGGGTGGCCCCCAAGAACTGCTCTGGGCCTCCGAGGCCTGGCTGTGAAGTAAAATGGATCCCCTGGGCAAACCCCCAGTGAAGACAGCCACACGCTCGGAGGGAGGAGGGGGCAGAGAACAGGGACACGATTTCTGGAGGCAAGACTTGTCTCCCTTGTCCTTAGGGAAGCCTAGGGTAGGGTCTGCATGGGAGGTGTGTCCTCAGCCCCACAAGACCCCCCCCCCAGCGTCCTGTGGGGCTGAGGACACACCTCAGGAGTGTGGGTGCTCCTGGGTGCCTGGGTGCTCCTCCCACCTGCCTCCCTGGGGCGCTCTCAGTTGGAGGTGCAGAAAGCCAGTGACTGCCTTCCCCCAAGTGAGCAGGAGGTGCTGTCCCTCTGGTCCCTGCATCCGCTGTGTCATTCTACCTGCTCCCGTCCCAAGTCCACGGCATCCACCGTGGAACACGGCTATGCGTGGCTCCTAAGTGTCCTCTCTCCTGTGAGCTCAGCCTCCAGAGAGAGCTGTCCCCCTCCCCCCAAATCATTTGGATCTGTAAACACCAGGACCAACCAAATGTGGCCCGGGTGGGACCCAGGAAGTGACTGTGATTAGGTCATTTTGGGGTCACCACGGTGCGGTCCACCGATCAGAAGATCGCTGGTGGCCCCCCAAGCGCAGCTCGCCATCCTGGCTGAGACCGCATGGGGGGCTGGGGGAGGGGACGTGCAGGAAGGCTGTCTCAGTCTGCATCCTTGCAGCCCTGCCGGATGCCCACGCCACAGTAAGGTCACTGGAAGGCAGCAAAGCCTGTGCTCTCCTAGAGCAGGAGACAGAAAGGAATGCGGCCACTTTGAATGAGGTGCTGCCATGTTTGACCCCGGAGGAGGGGAACCAAAGGCCTGGGAGGCAGGGGTTGGTGGGTGCAGAGTTGCTGATGAAGTTAGGAGCACTCCCCGGGGCCTGGGGAGAGGCAGGGTGGGGCAGAAAGAGCAGAGTGGCCTAGCTTCCCTTCTTGGATATGTGAGCTTGGTCAAGGTCAGGTGCGTGTGGAGGAGCCTCCCTCCCAATTCCAGCCAAGATGCACTGAGATGGTGTAAAGGAAGGGAAGCACCTTTGTCCACATCCCAGGGCTGTTCTTGGGGTCCCGTATCCTTTGTTACAGGGCACAGAGCCCAGGCAGCACCCCCTCCTCCCCCGGACAGTGGCCTTGGGTGACAGGAGAAGCAGAGAGGCAGAGCAGGTGCTGGCCCCATGCTTCAGTAACCACTTCGCCAGCTGGTCTGTGGCCCCTGTGAGACTCCACTCAGGCATGGCTCCCGGACATGCCCTTCAGAGAAAGGCAGAGTGGGAGGGGATCAGCGTGAGCTCTGAGCATTGAACTTCGACAGGAGTGGGTTCCCATCAGAGACACTGAGCCCTTATGCTCAGGGAGGGGGCTGCAGGTCCCTGCCATCCTCCCTCCCGGGAGCACCATTCCCAGCAGCCACGAGACTTATCAGAGGAAGGGACTGACCACATGTTCCTGTGGACAGGTGGTTGGGGGCTGGGGGGGATGCAGGGAGAGAAAGGTGATCTCGGGCCCATTCTTTAGCTATACTGAGACTATCCCCTCATCTGAAAATGAAGAAATTACAGTTTCATCCGGATTTTGCTTCCATGAGAATCAAATAAAATAAGTGTGTAAACTGGCAGGTCAGGGCACCCTCCACTTCTCAACAGTTCTGCCTGGGGGCATTTCCTGGGGGGGTGCCCATGCTGATGTTGGTTTAACTATCCAAATCCTTTGCTGCAAAGAACAGGAATGTGTTCATTTTAGCCGTTAAACTGTAGGACTCAGAGTAAGATGTCTAAGCCCCCTGAGCCTCCCTTTCCAATACATGCATTTAGGGTAATGGGATTTAAATACTAAGAATGTACCTATGGCAAAGTACGATGTTCAGCATACTGTGAATATTTGTAGTGTAAACAAGCACAAAATGTGACCATTCCCCAATGTAAGGAGAGAATTCCCCTGGCTGGCAGAGGGAAAGGGGACAACCAAGGGAAGTGGAAATCAGGATGAAATGTGAATACAGGATATTTGCATCTGTGGTCGAAAGCAAAAATACTGTAAAAAAGATTACTGTAAAGTAAATGGGATCCAGGATGAGGAAGCAGAAGTTGTTTTTTTAATACTGATGTGGGCTTTTTTTTTTTCACTTATAAAACTGTACCGCACATGGAAGCAAAATTGAGCTTATAAAAACACAAAAACTAGCTTCTCTTTTTGCCTGTGGTCATTTTCACCATTGCCCAAATAATCACTAAGAATGATTTCTTGTAGATTTTCTCATGGTTGCTATGACAACTTTAACTAATACTTCTATTTTAGGGTTAATTTTAGACGTACCTTTAGACCTTCAGAAACAAGAAACAAGAAAATTATCTTCCTTCCCTTATTTTCTTCTTCCTCTCTCATACACCTTCCTGATTTGTAATCATATTTTTATTTTATTCTTCTGCATGTTGCCTCTCCAACTTTATTCATCATATTCTTATATTTCTCTCTGGCAGTTGCTTTCATGACTTTCATAGTACGTTCAAGTCTTCAATTACCACATCAAGACAGTATTTGCTGCTATGAAAGCTAAAGATTCAGTTATTCTTTCTCTCTCATCCCCTTATTTATGTTTCTCATACTATTGTTTTCATGTCATCATGGTTTAAAATCTTTGTGTTAGCTGACAACAAGTCTCTTACTTGCTTTGTCCATAGGTTGGCCCTAGAAACTCAAAAACTAATAAACAACATTGACAACAGTGTGGTTTCCCACAATATTCTTTGTAGAATCAAGAAACATGATTGAGGGGCGCCTGGGTGGCTTAGTGGGTTAAAGCCTCTGCCTTCAGCTCAGGTCATGAGCTAGGATTGAGCCCCGATTCAGGCTCTCTGCTCAGTGGGGAGCCTGCTTCCCCTTCTCTCTGCCTGCCTCTCTGCCTACTTGTGATCTCTCTCTCTGTGTCAAATAAATAAATAAAATCTTTGAGGGGGGAAAAAAAAAAGAAAGAAAGAAACATGATTGACCCAGAGAGAAGAAGAGTACTTCTGTGTCTTTAAAACCTTAAAGTTAAACTATATAAAATGAACCACGAGAGACTATGGAGTCCGAGAAACAAACTGAGGGCTTCAGAGGGGAGAGAGGTAGGGGGGTGGGTGAGCCCAGTGGTGGGCATTAAGGAGGGCATGGATTGTGTGGAGCGCTGGGTGTTACACACAAACAATGAATCGTGGGACACTACATCAAAAACTAATGATGTACTGTATGGTGACTAACATAACACAATAAAAAAAGGAACTTAAAAAAATAAATATAAATAAATAAATGAATAAATAAAACTCATTAAATATATTAAAGCCAATATAGTAAGTATGCAAAATCTACTCATTTTATTACACTTTGCTCTTGTGCTACTGACGTTATCATAACTGTGGGGGAAACTGTACAACAATGTGCTACCCCACAGCTCCCAGTTCATGGTGGTCTTTTAAAATTGACCCTGGCAAGAGAATGTACACCTCTGAAACTGAAAGCTACTACAAACAGGGGCTTGACGTGTTACTTTGTGGGTTAGACATAAGAAAGTGGTGGGGAAATTGTTAATAACGCAGATTAAATTTAAATCAGGCCGTGTCTATAGCCATCGCATTGTGAAGAGCATGCAAAATTGAGGAAATATTCTTCCGGTGTTCGGAAATACTTATCCAGTTCAACAAAGTCACTCACGCTGTTGACCACGGCAGAAAATCCTAACCTAGGCAGCATGAAAGCTGGAAATGGTTTCAGTTAATGAACATCACCTAAGAAAGAGTTTAGCAGTAAATTACATATCTGACTCAATGAGCTTAAAGTACTGGGGAAGACTCGGCGGATCAGGGCACGATGCCACTTGTCAAATTGTGGTTAAATTGACACTCTAGTTTGGCTACAGATTCAAAAATTCAGCGAAGAATAATACCGGCACTCCGTTAGAATTAATTGAGTAAATGGAATTTACAACGAGAATTGCATGCTTCATTGTTTGTAAATTAAGTGCTACACATACTTTATATCAGTGAAATTTATAAGAAACTGAAATGGATAGATGGACAGACAGGTACATAGAAAGATAGACATATTTTCAAGCCCTGGTTGTTACGAGTTTACCGGCACACCTCTCTCACACAGGCTTGCTGACCTTACCATCACATCACATAAGAAATAAGAGAATATAGAAAGGCCTTCTGCTCCTGTGCTCCAGGGCCAGCGTGGACCTGACCACAAGGATAACTAGGACTTGACCCTGAGGATGAGGAAGCAGAGGCTGGGAAACAGCAAGTTAACAGGGCCCTCCTCTGTGCCTTCACACACATTTCTAAAAAGAGGCTACTGAGCGCTCCCCCTGGGCTCATGGGGCAGTTGTAAGACTCTCTAAGTATCACGGCTACGCCAATGTCCAGGCCCATGGGCAATACTTGCCTTTCAGAGAGGTGCCCCCTCCCAAGGCCGCCCTTCAGAGAGATGCCCCCCCAAGATCCTGGAGACCCCGGGAGGTTGCCAGCCCAGGGGCTGTTTCAGGACCCAGCCTGATTCTGACGCAAGAGGAAGAAGCCGGGAGGCGAGGCCACTTCTGCTTTCTGCTCACACCCACCGAGGTAAATGCCCCGGGAGCACATTTGAATTCTCAAACCTCAGCCACAGGTTCACTTCAAGTCTTAAGGGAAAATTTATGGGCAGTTTCATTATAAGTCATTATAGCTGGGTCCTCTGCAGAAGTACCTTTCTGTGTTTCCGGAGAACTCTGAAATGTGGGAATGATCACCTTAAGTATGGGTGGGTGTGACGATCACTCCTGGAGATCGATTGCCTTTTCCTTCCAGAGGTTTCTTACAGAAAACCCTAAACAAAATATTTTATTTACCCTCTGTGAATTTATCCCAAGGAAGTGACCCAATATTCAGAAAAAGCTTTTTATATACCTGCCTCAAATCCTTTTTAAAACAATGCAATGATGTGGGAACATTGATAAGGGCAGGAGCAAAGTAAACCTTTATGCAGAAAGGCGCTCTCTGCATCGTGGAAATAATCTTAAGTGCTCTGTTTTAGGGGAGTTTAAAATAATATATGGTCATTAATATGCCATTTCAGATGTTATTTTTAATACCATGAGGAAATGCTTGATTAAAAATGTTAACTTAGGGGCGCCTGGGTGGCTCAGTGGGTTAAAGCCTCTGCCTTCAGCTCAGGTCATGATCTCAGGGTCCTGGGATCAAGACCTGCATCGGGCTCTCTGCTCGTCAGGGAACCTACTTCCCCCTCTCCCTCTGCCTGCCTCTCTGCCTACTTGTGATCTCTTTCTCTCTCTCTCTGTCAAATAAATAAATAAAATTTAAAAAAAAAAAAAGTCAACTTACAAGCCAATGAACAGCATCATGGCCCTAAGCCTCTGCTCCTGCCTCTGTTCCTCGTTAACTGCCTGACCCCAGGCAAGTCACTGCCATTCCTTAGGCCTCAGCTTTCCCATCAGTACAGTGGGACCATAGCAATACCCTTCTTTGTAGGTGGTTGTGTGGAAAACAGTGAGAGGATCCACAGCACCTGGCACATCACTGACATCACCTGTAAGTAGCATCGTTACCGCATTTTGGCAAAATCCACCTGCTTAAAATACCACAGGAGACTATCCCCAACCACCCTCTAGTTGTTACTGCTGCATAGAGAGACCGGGCCAGATGCCTTGTTCTTGTTCCTGCCTTTCCGCGATAGGATTCTCTGTCCTCCCTGCCCTCGAGCACCCTACACTTTCCCTACCGCTCATCCATTCTGCAATCACCCTGTTATCATTGCCTCTTTGCTTTTCTTGAGCCAGGGACTCTCTCGTTCATGTGTGTGGCCCCAGTCTCAAGCCCCAGACTCTACTGGCAAATAGCTCGTACTCAAACATTTCACCATGAGATTTTTCCAAGTTTTATTGGAGAGTGTCTCAGATATTCCCTGCTGTATAACAAAACACGATGGCTTAAAATAACAGCTAGCTGTGGCTTCTCATGACTCTGTAGGACCGGAGGTGGATGGGGCTCAGCTGGGCGGCTCTTCAGCTCCATGTCGTGTGGGCTGAGGGCCGCCAGCTGCATTCATTCGGGGTCTAGAGGGGCTGGGAGGTCCAAGGGGTCCGACTCCCACAGCTGGTGCCTCGGTGCTCCTGGTTGCTTCTCTCCCCCACATGACTTCTTGTCGCTTGCTAGACCGGCACAAGCCACCAACAACATGAAGGCTAACTCTCCGAGAGAGGAAGTGATGCTGACGGGCTTCTTCGAGGCTATGTGCAGATCTGTCACAGCATCATATCCACCTCTTGATGGGAGAAGAGATGTGCACATCAGGAGGGGGGACATGGAAGGCCATCTTTGGACCACCTGCTACCTGATGAATGGGAAGAAAAGAGGAGAACATGGGGGAAAAGTAACACTAGCTTCAGCTGGTCTGGAGCAGCATTAGTTGAAATCTTGCTCCTTCTGTTCAGAATGGTGTCGAGTCCAGGAAGAAGGGCCTCAGCAGTCCTGTCCCCAGGAGCAGCCAGCCAGGGGCTTTCCCTGTAGGAAGGCTGTGCTCACCTTGGCAGTGAGGGACCATAGCCCTTGGCACCTTTGGCCCCTCAGAGAACCCTGCCCAGCCCAGTGTCCCCAAACTCCCTGAGCCCCAGTACCTGTGTGCTCTGGTCTTGTGGGGGAGACCAAGGTGAGTGGGGCAGCCTCCATGTCCCCTGAGAGCCAGTCTCTCCTGGAGGGGAAGCCCTTCGCCATGGAGACCCAGGCACCCATGTGCCCACATGAGCACTGACAGAAAGTGCCATGAGTCCAGGAAGGCGAGGAGTCCCTGTCTGGAACACCATGCTTCAAGGGTCCACAATAACCCAAATATACACAACATACATCTGTTAACGCATACATGGGCATCGCGGTCCCTCAAGATTTACACAAAGTGCTGGCCCAGCATGACCTGTGGCCTTCACCTCAAACATCTGTGCATTAGACTAGCACTGTCCAGAAGCCAAATCTCTTGCCCTGCATCCTCAAGAGAAAAAGCAGATGTCATGGATTTGGTGGGTAGGCTCAGGTTTTTTATAAGTTGTGCCATGACCAGCACGAACACTGCTTCAGTGTATGCTGAGAGGCTGAATATGGAAACGAAAGAAAAAAATCTAATTAGCTTTTCAAACCCTGTCTCTCAGAGCCCTTGAAAGTGGTAGATTCTCCACAACAAAATCTCATTTCCCAATAGTGCCAAGCATCCATTTTCTGGTTCCTCTTAGAGCTCAAATTCATAGTCCCACAGGCACAACACATCCGTGCAATAGTCACAGGGCTTCTATGTAGCAGCTTGGAAATGTTCTGTAATACTAATTCACTTAGTCCTAAATGCATGGATGTAGTTCTAGACGTGATATATGCAAGATATGACACTGGTCCTTCCCAATGGCCACAAGACAGACAATCAACACTAAGCTTGCCAACAGTTTAATTTGTATATTTGTATTTTTTAAATCATGATAAAAATTTAGTTTTGTTCAAGGAGCTTTAATTCCAACTTTGTACTCATTGAATATCGCATACATTTTGCTTTATGATCTTTTAGAGAAATCTTTAAAATTGATTATATTAGTGAAGTTTTAACTTCCTAAGATTTTTTTTGTGTGGATGGCTATGTGTTAGGAATGTATACAGTTGCTAAGACAAAAACTTTGTGTTTTGAAATGATTATAGATTCATAGGAAGTTGCAAAAATGTTACAGAGAGGTCCCACACACCCTTTACCCTGTTTTCCCCACTGGCTACATCTCAAAACCAGGAAACTGACATTGGTACAATGTGTATCTGGTTATGACATTTTATCACATGGGCAGATTCCTGTAACTGCCAAGAGACCGAATTATCCCATCACCACAAAAATCTCCTTGGTGCCACGCTCTTTGTAATCACACCCAACTCCTGCCGCCTCCATCCCTAACCCTGGCAACGCTAAATCTGATTTTCATGTATACAATCTTGTCATTTTGAGAATGTTATATAAATAGAATCATACAGTGTATGACTGTATGAGATTGGCTTTTTTCTCTCGGCGTAATAACCTTGTGATCCATCTACCTTGTCATGTGTATCCAAAGCTCATCCCTTTTTATTGCTGAGATCCTACTGGGGACCGTGGCATAGATGTACCACAGTTTAAGGACTCATTTGCTCTCTCTTTGGGGCTGTTACAAATATAGCTGCTTCAAGGAACCTGTCTTCACCTATCCTCTGTCCATGGGGATTGGTGGGAGTTGATCCCACCCCTGAGCAGTGGGGTGAACACAGGACCAGGGGCCATCAAATGAGATTATTCTCTGCCCTGGCCTTGATGTGTGTGTGTGGACCACAATGGTCCAGCCAGAGACCATCTCAAGTGTTTTGCTGGAACCATTAAGTTTATGTTCTTATAACCAAAAATACCTTAAAAAATAACTCAATCTCTCTGGGCCTCATGGTCCTTGGCTATGTAATAAGGATTTTTTTTTAAATCCTTATGTTAACAGATAAGTATGAATTTGTTTATTCAACAAAATAAGATTTTTTATTAAGAGAGTAGGTGGGGAGGATTTCAAGAAGAGAGGGGGCAGGTGCAAAGGCTTTGGGACAGGAAAGGAGTTAAGTGACCAGTGTGCCCAGAGCATAATGCTGGGGG